>JARGYF010000090.1:0-304040 GCA_029203975.1 Mycena vitilis | reverse complement strand
CGAGCTCAAAGTTTAGCAGAACAGCCTTGCCGCGACGAGGCAGAGTGTGGGGATTCGAGCCCGTGTCCATGAGGGGCTGGGAGGCAGGGGGGGGTGGAAAGTCGGTGAGTCGCTCTGGATTTTTCTTTCTGTATATCTGACACACTTTGCTCGGATAGTTGCCTGTCCGATGAGCCGTCTGGGCCGGAATCTGAGATCGACCGGGCGATCGGTAGGTCTTCCGGTTTTTTTTTGGGGGACCGATACGGGGGCGGATTTGTCGGCGATGGGGCTCGTTCGGCCTCGTGTGCTATAAAATCGGGTGTATCACCAGGGACAAAGTGTACAACGTCCACTGCTGAGTTATGTCTGCAAGTACCTCTCTCATTGGTGTCAATATGTGTAAGTAGCCTTTCGCCTTCGCTGTCTACGCGCGAGATGCTGAATGCACGCAGGTCGCGAGATGGTTCTCTATGTGCCCCTGTGGAAGGGTAATACCGAAGACTCGGCCCCTTGGCTGGACGCCGACGGAGATGCAATCCCGGAGTTGATTGCTGAAGACGCCATCTGGTGGGTTTTGGATCTGTCGTGATTCTGGTAGTTGCCGCGCTAATCTCCGTTTAGGTTGCCACCCTACATTTACATCGACGCGTCATACAGCCTTCCCCGCCGCCGGCGCGACCCCATCGAAAGCTTGGAACATCGTCACTGTCTGGAGCGCGGTGAGAGGTTCGCAAACCAGGATTTCAACTTCTCCGACACTTTCTCTTGGTCGGCGGCGCAATTTTATGCGACGTATTCGGAGAGCTGTGCCCGTGTGTGCAAGTGCCTCTGCCACAAGGTATCTGGATCCGTGTCTTCTTCGGCGCCTTTTCTGATAGCAACGCATTTAATCAGCAGACTGCTCGGGCCAAACTTTGAAGCGTAGGCGGCAATTTAAATAGTTTTGGCATCGTATGCAATTAATGCAAAGAATCTCATTGGTCTTGACCTCGCAACTGCGCCTAGCAAGGGAATATCACCGGTAGTCCGAAGTTTTTTCTATCGATGTTCTCCGCAAGGAAAAATTAGCGAAGCCCAATTTGAAGAGAGTTTAGAATGATGGTAAGAAGCGTTTGATCTTGTGATGATCGACGTTTACTTATGGGGTTGGGGCTGCATTGTTAACTAAGGTTCCGCGGAAGCGGGAGTTTTTTCAGGCTTCAAGCAAAGGGTGAACCAATGTATATTCAGAAGTATAGAGTAACGCGGGGCCGCGGACTACTGGTGAGGAGAACGAAAAGTCGAGTGAAGGTCAGCCGGGCGCAGCCGCTGATCAGCTTCACGTGGTGGATACGCGAGGTTTCTTACGGCTGGAAATAGGCGAGAGTTACGCGACTTGGCTGAGGGCGACGAGAACGCGGAATTTACAAGTTCCGGAGCAGATTGCGCACTTGTTAATGGGCCCGGACAACCGGAGATGACATGAGGAACAATCGGGCGGGGGAGCGGAGGGCTGAGAAGATACATAATCGTTTTGCCAAATTATTTCTTGAGGTCTACTGAGACTTCGTGAAAACTTACCTTACCCCCCCAAACTGCCCCCTCATTAGCTCACACCTCGCGCCTCAAACCCGTTTTCACGACTTCCACCTACAAACTTCCACCTGCACGACATGGAGCCCATGTCCCTCACGGACATCGACGCCAAGCCCGGACCCCACGTCGGCGGCCGACAGCGACACCGATAGCGACATCGACACAGGGGACGCCGTCGCCTGGGCCTGGGAGAAGGCATGCGATTTTTGTAGTTCTCCCCTCACCGGGACGGCGCGTTTCTTCCGATGCGGCAGCTGCGACGATGCTCCGACGCTGCAGTGCGAGCACTGCAGTTTCGAGATGCACTTGTGCCACCGCGACCACGAGGTGCAGGTCAGTCATTTTTTGAATCTCGCTGAGGGTGGAAAAAAATTACCTTTCTGACTGCATTGCCAGGAATGGAGCCCCACGCTCGGGAACTGGAGATGACGGGCCACGCCAACACCATGCTTCTGGGCGAACGTTTTGCGATCCACTGCAGTTCTTGCGCCCGCGAATTGGCCCCACCAGGTCGCGGCCTTCCGAGCGGCATTGTCCACTGCGGCATCTGCGACAGTGGCTCATGTGTTACAGCTGCTGCAAAAAAGGAACATAAGTGCAAGCCGTTGCATCGCCTCAGGGTAAGTGTTCCGTATTGCCGACATTATTGGTTTATCGCTGAAAGTCGCCGCAGAAGTGGACCGGGGATCGCTGGCGCACATCCTCGCTGAAGAGCATTGGCTACGTCTTCCAGATGGGTCACAGGGGAGATACGTGCGCAAGGCCTGGTGCGGTGGTGCATCCGCTGATGGTAATCGACGAGTTTGGTTGCCAATTTCTACGAGTGCGATACTGCGCGTGCGGGAAGTTTCAGGGGAGAGGTAACAAAGGACGGTGGCAGCAGGTTCTTGCTCATGGCTGGTTCAAGTGCACGCTGGACTACCCGGGGGCTTGCTCGACGTTCAGGGTACTCAGATAGTTTAGCTAGTCGTCCAATGTCGAGAATCGCCTGCGAGAATTGAGAATCCGAATTTGGGAATAGTGGAGAAGGCGAAGACGTGGTAAAGCAACACGAGCAAACTCGCTTCTCTCCTCCCAAAGCGTGATGGTGTTTATTGCTGCACGGTGTACCGAATCTCTATGGGTCCTAAAAATGTTGATGTGGCGAAACACTGGACTCACACGCGCATCACCGCGCTCCGGTATCTTTCTTGCTTTCTGGTTGCACATCTGGACTCCCCTTCTCGCTCGACCGAGCTGAGCACCGTGCGCTCTCCCGTCTCTGGCAATTCCAGCACTATTCGACATGGCGGACTCGTTTTTCTTCGGCCTCTCTGGAACAGATGCGCTTGTCGGCATGGATCGGGGCGACGCAGGCGGCACCGTTTTCACTGGGGATCGGTCCATTCACTTCTCGGACGACGGGGCACGGCAGGCTGAGCGTCTGTACAACGTAGTCCAGAAGAAGCGCCGGGTGCGCCTGCTACCGAGCCGTCTGGACGATAGTCTTGCGAAATGGATCCCGGTGAACGATCTCGGGTGCGAGATCACAGACGCAATGGACGCGATATCTGGCGCTTCGAGCACATCGGTCCGTCCAGGAGGAAAGCGCAAGTCATACGCCAGCTCCGTAAGTGACGCACAACTGCTCACCATTGTGGAGGTGCTGACGTTAAGCAGGACGAGCCAATGAGCGAGTTTCCCGAGGTGCAGCAGCTGTACCTTGACGAGACCCTCCACATGCACGGGTTGGGATACTCGACAACCGTGCAGGAGTGTGCGCTTTGCAAGGAGGTGGTAGGGACGCAGGCAGCTGTGGGGAGCGGAAAACGCCGGTTCTTCAGGTGCAAGCAATGCGGCGTATTTGACCAATGCCTCGAATGCTGCTTGAGTCGTCACGCCTTGAGCCCGCTGCATGTATTACAGGTATGTCGGAGCTGCGAACTGTCTCCCTTTGGTTTACTGACGCATGGAAACAGGAGTGGCAAGGCGACTATTGGAAACCCATTTCACTACACGCGCTGGGGCTGGTGTACCAGCTGGGGCACGGGGGCTTACCATGCGGGTATCCCGAGGCCGTGACTCGGACGCTGACGGTGGTCCACACGACCGCCATACAGGAGATATCCTACCGCTATTGTAACTGCGGCAGGTCGGATACCGCCAACAACCTCGTCCAGCTACTGCGGAACGCGTGGTATCCGGCCTCAAAGACAGACCCGGATACTGTGGCCACGTTTGAGGTCCTCGACCTCTATCGGCTGTTGAATGTCGTGGGCCACATGAACGTCCGGGACTTCATCACCTCGCTCGAGCGGCTTACAGATTCGAAGGCGTCGACCGGGATGAACTGGCTTCCAGTGAGTATCATCTGTCGCATTTTGGATGTCGTGGACTCAAATTGATAAAATCAGGACTGTTACAAAGCCTTCGGGCGAATGTGTCGACAATGGGCATTCTTGCAGCGCGCGAGGCGCGCCGGCCGTGCATACGACCCGGAGGGGCTGGTGGCTACGAAAGCGGGGGAACTGGTGCCCGCTTGTTGGCCATGCCCTCACGAGGGCAGAAATCTCCCGATCAACTGGCGGTTGGTGGAGTCGCAATATCGGTAAGATGGTCTTTGCTTAATCCAGTTGCGACTAATCTTAATTGGGCCGGTAGGTATCTTTATCGTCTCATTCTGGCCCTGGACGCAAATTTCAAACTCAAGAACCGAATCCGCAAAAACGAGCACCCCGATCCGTCTTTGGGCCCTGGGTGGGGCGCGTTTGTGGAACCGGCGCGGTATAAGAAGCACCTCCGTAAGTATGTGGCGGAGAAGGATGTACGTGCTCCGGTATTGAAACGAATCGAGCTGACCATGTCCCTTAGATCAGCACATGCATCGCGTTCGCGGCGCTGACGCAGAAGGAGACGCGCAACACGGCGGGGCTGAGGGTGTCGGGCGTCGGGGGCTGCGTATGTGCTCGCCATGAGTGCATACGGCCGAACGGCATGGGTGATCTACAAAAGGGGGAACGGTAAGTATCCTGCTCGGGTTTTGTGTTATGCGGCGCTGATAATTCCTTTCAGGTACGCAAATATGGACTACATACTGCTGTCAGCTCTAGCGGATACGTACCCGCAGGAGCTGACGGTATCGTACGACATCGCCTGCCAATGGCGTCAAAACTTTTCTGAGCGGATGGAGAAGCTACCGAAGGAGCTGCAGCGCGACTGGAAAGGTGTGCTGCTGCAGTCGGGCCTGCCGGTGTGGCACGCGCTGGCGCACGAGTGTAAGAATGAGAATAATCTCAATCTGCTCCCGGGCGTCGGCAAGACCGACGGAGAGGGCATAGAGCGTTTGTGGGCCGTGCTGAACGGGAGCGCGTGGCAGACGAAGGAAATGACGCTTGGGAATCGAGCGGATACGTTGGAGGACATGCTCGATTCTCATAACTACCTCAAAAACCTTAGTCAATGTGAGTTTTTCCTTGATACTGCGTACGCGTCGCAGCTAATTGCGGTCTAGGTGACACTCTCCAGCGACGCCTCGTGGTGGCCTTGGCCGAGCGCGAGCGGCAGGTCGAAGCATTCAAAGAGATTAATAAGACAATCCACGCCGAAAAGCGCGCGGAGTGGCAAGCCAAGATCGACTTGTTCATTGAGGATCGTAGCAATCCTAATCCGTACGTGCTAAGCGCGCAAGGTAAGCGGTCCCCGTTGGCTAGAGGGGGGAAGGGCTAACAGTCCTGCAAACAGATGGTCCCTCCGAAGCGGATATACGTCTCTTGCTCAAGAAAGACGAGCAGGAGGCGGCGGCGCAGGGGCGCGTGCCGCTCCATTCGACGAGTGCGACTGCCTTCCTCACGGCAGGATTGCAATTGGAAGACGCGCAGTGGGTAGACACATCCGGGTCTGCTCGCGACTGGGCTAACTGAGCATTGTGCAGGCGTCGCATCAAGGCCGAGACCTCAGCACCGGGCCAGATGACGGCCGATCGCGCGAGCAAGATCGAAGAACATCGTGTCGCGTTCTTCGCGAAACTGCGTCCGTTCCGCGCGCTCCAGCAGGTGTACACGCCCGGGGCGGTGCGTATACTTGCTGCTGTGGGACAGGCGCGAGACAGTAGCACTCCGGCGCCGGCGGCAGAGAACGTCGCGCTGTACCTGCCTTCGCAGCTGCCCGAGGCGGAGCGGAAGGCGGGGTGCCAAGGCAATTTACCAGAGATGGAGGCGAGGCTTCGCGAATCCCAATGTCGGGACGCGTTGATTGGGATTCGCCAGAAGCTGCACGCAAAAGGCCACCTTATCACGTTCCGTAACGCAAACGTTATGGGGCAGGTGAGGGCGACCCGTTCTCGCTCTCTAATTGAGCATCTTGGGGTGCGGGTGGACACATTGGCTCGCAAGTACACGGACGCGCGTGCGGCCATGCATGTCCTGCGAGGCGCGCACTACGCGCCGCAACTGCGCAAGCTGGAGAAGGGCGATTTGAGGATCGAGGGGGAGGGGGAGGCGAACGAGTCGGATGCGGCGAAGAGCGACAGGAGCGCGGCGAAGAAGCTCCGCAACATTGGCGGTCGACCGGCACGAGAGGCTCCTACCGGGACGACCCCCGTGTTATCCTGGATCTGGACGGCACCTGGCGCTCTGGATAGCGCGGAGAAAGACTTACACGAATGTGAGGTGATTTATCTTGACTTATACTTGTCTGACGGGGGTCTTTTTTAGCGTTGCAAGTCGAGTGGTCCAAAGCAAAGGCCCGGAAAACCCGATGGGAGGAGGAGGTGGAACTGTTGCGCGAAGAAATGAAGCGCGTTATGCGCTACCTAGAGTGGGAGGCAGGGACATGGGACACGCGCGCCGCGGAGTCGGCGACGCGCGTGAATATGACTGCGGCTGCGCGGAGCGGGCTGCGCGGGTATGCCATGGCTCATGCGGCGAGCTGTCGCGAGGTATCGGCACATTTTATGGAGCAATGGAGTCTTAATCTTGGGGCAGCGGCGTCTTCTATTGTACAGGAAACGGTGCCTCTGACAGATATACAAGCCTTGTTTACAGAAACCTGAGTAGACTAGATACTTTTGTAATGCACGACACTGACACTGATTATAATTGTACTTACATGTTTCAATCTGTGCATTTTGCGTTGCCGTGTACACGCAGAAGGGAAGGAGAAGCCTAGATAAGATGACGAAAGTGATCGACAATGATAAGGGAAATGTGCCGTCGAGTTTGGTCAGAAACGACACTAGATTGGGAGGTGTTTAGTGTTCGCGCTGAACCACCTATAACGGGATATCGGCAGACGGCGGCTGTGTACAATAATTAGGTGAGAGCAAGGGCAAAGATACGCAGAATAGCAGGGGAAAGTAGTTTGGCCAGGGGGTGGCTAGGTCCAGTCGTATAGCCAAAGGGGGGGGGTGGCTAGATCCATGTTGAGAGCCTAAATCCTACAGCTACGGGTGGGAAAAGAACAACGAAGCTCAAAAGAAATATCGCGGGACTTACCGCGAGCAGATAGCACACCGGGCGCAACGCGCCGCTGCAAGGAAAAATGCACAGCGGGGAAAATCTACCGTACCGCGGGAGAAGGCACGGCATTATTGGTCCGATCCGGAGCAATGCTCAGAGGAAGAAACGGACGAGGAGTGGTAGACAAAGCCGTTTTTTCAATATGTACAAGATTTAAATACATATTATAAATGGCTCAAGTCGCTCCCATTGAAAAATCGACGATAGCGACCACCCCACCCATGGTAAGCCGCAGTGTATCCCCACATCTCGTCCAGCTCCTGGGACCTCGTCGCCTCAGCCGCTTGACGACGCTCACGCTGACGGCGCGCCTTGCCGGGGGTCTTCGGGACGGGCGTGCCATCCCAGTCGGGGTCGGGGTTTCCAGCTGAACGGCGCTTCGAGGGTGGCCATGGCGTCGTGAGCCAGCGGCTGGCATCCATGATGCCGCCGTGTGGCCCCCACGACCCATCCCAGTTGCGGTACGAGTGCCAAGTGCCTGGCAAATGTGCAGCGCCCCCAAACGGATCCGCGGGTGGAGCCTCTCCTGTTGCGTGCTGGTGGATCCAGTGCTTGAATTCATAGGGGTGGTAGACAGCACTGCGCCTGCTCGCAATGGCCCTGGAGCACGCTGTAAAAAAGAAGGTGAGGGGGCGGGGCAGGGCGAGATGTCAGAGTACACACCGAGCTTGGCGTCTTTCAGGAGGCGGGCAGCGAGGAAATCATCGTGATTCCTTATTGCACTGCGATCGCGCACGCGCCATAGATGACTGATCTCCGTGTCCTCGAAACGCGCCTGGAAATCTGGTAAGGACGTGAGCCATCAAATGTGATATGGATAATGATGAGACCTTCGACAGAATCTGGGCGGAGGACAGGCCCAGGGAAAGGGAAAGGGAAGAATAATGAGGAGGAAGACATTGGGAGGTCCGAGACCGCGGTGGAAAAGACTGCCGCTATTATTGTCTGCCCCCGTACCGGGGGAACGCGCAACTAGTTCCACAGGCGGCCCCTCGGGGAAGTGGGCGTTATGTGTTCCATCTCGTCTTTCAAGGTCATATCGTGGGCACTTTCGACAATTGGTGAGTCTTGGAGACATCCGCAGAGGCTGCGGCTTATTTATTTGGTTCAGGTTGGAGGCGAAGGCGAGCTTGTCGGGGTACCCAGATAGCGGGAATCGCGGCTTCAATTCCATCGATGAGTGCATCGACGCATGGCAGAAGCTGTGCGTGCTCGGCATACATCCGCACCCTGTTGACCCGGATTTTCTGTCGGTGCCGGATGAGAGCGCGTCAGCGTTTGTCAACACATCTCCACGGAAGTCGAGGACACTGCGCGCTCCGACACGCGATGCCAGCAGCGCCAGTGCCTCAACAAAAGTTGAGCGCCTCGCGGCACCGACTCGCACCGCATCAGAGAAGGCTCAGGTCCTGGCCGACCTGTGCGTCTTCTTTCCCTTCCTCATCGTCCAGTTTATGACAACTTTGAGTAGGAAACACTTCTGCAGTCCCATTGGACGTCCTCCTCCAAGTCCCACCAAGCGGGGGGAATCTGCCGCCGCCGGTGGTGCGCATGAAAGCCCCTACGTCAACTTTGCCATACGCGGTGGGGGAATCATTTCAAGCAGCCCGTGAGTTGCACGTCGCGAGGGTTGTGCCGTACAGCGTACTGATTAGGAAACACAGGATGCGTAGTGAGCAGCGATACCTGGAGAGTCAGCGCCGGGGCGAGCAACCGGACATGCTAGTGACTCGGAGCTTCGAGCAGGCGTCGCTGTTCGCGCTTGAAGGGGCGGAAGATAATGCCGAGGACTTCAACGAGACGTAAATATGGACTTTGATGTTTACGTAGTCGCAATGGCAGTTTGTGTCGAGCTTGGGATGATATAGGGGAAGAGGTTCTATATTGATTATCTTGAAAGAATGCCTTTCGCGTTTTATGAGCAAAGGTCAAAAAGGGATGGAATGTGTGACTGACCTCACGTGCGACATTTATTTTGGTTATGCCGCGCCCAGGAGCAACTACGAGACAGCGCGCAAAACAGGGACTGCCCCCGCTGAAGCCCGGCAAGCCTGGCTGGGTCAAGGGGACGAAGCTGCCATGGTTGCAGGGCTACAAGCAAGCTTTCCTGGATGCCGTGGAGGTGAAGAAAAATGGTGTGCTGTACGACACGATCGCACACGACTACTTGTCCATCTATGGGTACAACACCGCGTGGGACGCCGACCTGGAACCAGGGCAGACGGTCGCGGACGACGTCGACCCCGACGAGGACATTAATTTGCTGAGTCCCGAGGAGGCGGCGGCGAGAGCGGAATACTTCAAAAAACTGCGTAATGTATGTCGGTTTTTTTAGGTGGTATAGGACGCGATGCTAACATTGCTCAGAAAATTGGGGTGTGGCTAAATGGGAGTACGGGGGCGGGTGAGCAGGAAACAGAAGAAAGTCACATTCGCAGAGGTGTTTGGGAAGGCAGGCTTGGAGCCAGTGGCCCCGGTCAAACCACGCGTCTTGCATTTCTTCTCCAACCGCTTCTATGACGAACTCATCAAGGATCGCGTCGCGGCTCGCTGGGCGAAAGTGAAGACGCGCCCAAACCCGCCCGCGATAGTGGCACTGCGCAACAAAGTCACCAAGGAGATATGGGGCGAGCAGACCGAAGCCTTTCAAAACGCGCTACTGGCGACGCGCGAGTCTGACCACGCAATCGTGCAGAAGGCGTACACGATGGCTACGTCGGGGGAAGTGCCTCGGACCGCGGAGGAGTACGGTGTGTGAGTTGCGGTGTATATTCTGAATTTTGCGATGGCTAAATCAAACACAGGGCGCTGAACAATTCGGCTTACTATCTGCAGCCGTTTGTCGACGCTGCAGCGGAGCGCTATGGGATGAACGTGTCCCTGTTGATGTGTGGGCCGATCCCCGATCGTGGAGGGAGGATTGAAGTTCGCAGGTGAAGTTGTTGTGGTTGTTGTTTCTTGCTGCTTGTCTGACCTTGCGTGAAGTGTGCATTCCGGGAAGACAAATGGTTTGGTGTCAAGGATATGGCCCGAATACGATCGGGGCGGTTTTGACGTCACGCAGCGAAGCTTCGTAGACTTCACACGGGATTGTTTCAGTAAGGACGTTTATTTCGTGGTCTGCAAAAAAAACTAATCATAAACGTGTTTACCAGCCGAAGAGGAATGCCGAGCGAGGAGCTGGACCGACGGAGGACCGTCAGCAGAGTCTGAGGAAACGGTTGCCGATGAGCACGTGACGCCGACAATTCCAAGCTCACCCGCCGTCCCGCCGCCGCCGCAGGGAACGTCAACCTCCGCGAGCGCCCCTCCACCGCTGATCGAGCCACCGCCGACGATGAACGGGGTGGGCGACATGGACAGGATGGGCGACATGAACAGGCTGCTCTCCATGCCGCCTTTGCCGACCCAGGAGGAGAACAATTTCAATATGCCGCCGCTGCCATCGGACGAGTACAGGCTGCAGAACTTTGACGGGATGGGGCTTGGCTTGGGCGATATGTTCGGCATCGGGGGCGGGATGGACGACGACATGGACATGGACTTCAGCATGATGGACTTCGGCATCATGCCTACATTGGGCACGGAGGAGATGGGCAGCGGAGGACAGCTGGCAGATGGGGGCGACGGAGACGTTGCGGCGGGGAAGCAGAGAGAGGCTCCGTGGATCGGAAAAGCATTGGAGAGGGAGGTGGCAAGAATGGAGCCAGAGGAGCGCGCTGTCAAGCGTATAATGGTTATACACGTGGTCCTCTGGGAATGACTTTATCCGAGAGTTTCACGTAAGGTTCGAATTTCCCAAGGGTGTCAAGAATATCGCTAGAATACCTCGAAATGCGAAGGCGAGTCTGGCGGTAAAGTCGACGGAGGCGGAGGTCGGCGAGTGAGGAGCTGGGAGTGCGGCGGAGTAGAAACAAGCAAACTTGTATAAACGAACTAACAAGTGTGCTCGAGGGAATTTTCAGATATCAACTAAGCTCTCGTCCAAGGTTGCGATAACACGAGGATTGGGAGGTGAGAATAATGCCTCGTTGAACAAAGAAAATGCGAAAGGGCAGACGATAGGATGAGTATACAAGCGGACGAGTTCCACAAGCGTACTCAAAGGACGGCGGCGTAGGGTAGAATATACGTGCGACGGATCACAGATATATTCCAAAACGTAGACGTAATCGTAGGTGTCTAAGTAGAAGACTCACGTAGTATTCGACTGAGACAGCGGCGGCGGCGTAGACGTAGGCGGAGGCGGAGGCGTTGGTAGATTAAACAAGTAACGGCTTACAAGTTCAATCTGGACGTAGACGGGCGAGGTTACAAATATCCGAGTGATACTTATAATCTCAAAACGTGGCACTTAAACAGTAACTGTACTGCAAAAATGCGAAGCGGCGTGCGTAAAGTGTAACTTTGGGCTGAATTGGATTAACTGACTTTTTACAGGTGGAGCAGAGCTCTATTTATACTACTGGCTACTGATGATGTCATCTAATTATTTCCTTCCAGATCCTTCCAACAATGATGTCATTGTTCTAGCAGATTCCATTTATGACATCACCGCTCTTTTGGTGATGTCATTGTTCTAGCGCTTTCCAGTCATGACATCACCGCTCCTTTGGTGATGTCACTGTTCTAGGCATGACATCACTGCTCTCCAGCGGTGATGTCATCGATATTTCGGGCTCAGAATGCCCCAACTTTCAATGTTCTTCCCTCGCGAAAGTGCGCTTCACTGTTTCGTCAATTCTATCCATTTTTACTGAATCGAATTTGTCTATCATTAATTTCATCCTGAGTCCAAACACTTTTGGCTCATGACATCCGCGGGGAACGATTTATTCAAACCGTCCTCGGTTTGCAGTGATGGACCAAATTCGACTTCGAGCTACAAAATGGAAGAATTCAAGCTACTTCTGATAGGTAGCAGGGTCCTCCACGTCCGCCCAGAAGAGGCGCTGCGCTTCAGTGTTAGCCCTGCGTTCTCGCCTGAGTCGAGTATGTTCGCGTGGGAGGGCTAGGATAGCAATCAACTGGTCCTGGCGTTCTTTGACGCGTGCGAGGATGTGCTCCCCATGTTGTCCTAATTTTTCTTCGACTTCCCAGCGTCCGTTTATATCTCCCGTGGTTCGTAGAATATCTCCTAATTTGATACTCGCCCGTGGAGTGGTTACCGCGGTATAGACAAGTATTTTTGGAGCGTTGAATATGAAGCAAGACTCCACGCGTATTTTAATGGGTTCCGCGTAGAAGTCTTCGGGATATAGCTTCGTTACAGAGTATAGGGTGATGGGAGTGGGATGATAGGGGCTAGCGTATTGGTAGCCAGGCGGTAGGGTGTCGGGCATCCATTTTTGCAGGAATTGCTGATATATGTCCAATGGATGAGCCGAAATGGGGATAGGTGAAGGTTCTCTAGGCACGGGGTTCAGGATAGGTGCTCAGCGCGAATGGGGAAGGTGTAATATGGATAGCCGAGGGAGCTGGCAAATCAGGCTCATAAGAGAGCGGATCAGAATGAGTCACGTGGACTGGCGGATACGTGTAGTAGCCTGAGTTTGGGTCGACCAAATCGCTGGCGAGAACGTGCGGGTGTGAGGGATTCATAGTAGGTTGGTTGCGAGATGAGGGTTGGGTCGAAGGATGTAAATGATTAAGCCACGCGTCCTTTGTTTATCAATATTTTGGAATCTTGGTCTCTCGGCAGACAAATTTCCAAATTGGGAACAAGGGCGGACTCGTATGGCATTGTTACAGTATAGCGAGCAGAAAGGGCTAATACTCGTGAATAATCGGCTAATATGGACTATTCGTCATGAGCGGAAGCTATTTGAGAGCTAGAATACAAAGACCTTTCTTCGACCACCTGTTCTGGTCGAAGACTAGGCTCCAGATATTGTTGAGGAATTACCAAGATGGCTGCCATCTGATGGCGAAACTCTTGGAGATTCATGAGAACGGATTTTCCGTGTTCCCGAATGCGATTCCCTACAACCCAGTGGCCGTAGACTTCCCCATTCAATTTCACAGTGTCTCCAATTTCGACATCTCGCCCAATTCTGTGGGTCACCGTGAAATAGTGGGAATGCTTGAGTTTAGCGGAGGCCACATATAGCCTAGTGGTGCAATTATGAGGTTCGTACGCCTCTAGCTGGAATGTTGGTCCGTTCCTGAACATGTCGTCGGGTTCAGTGAAGCGAGGTCGGTAGGCGGATACAAGGCGAAGTTCGCCAGGTCGAGGGGTGTAGGGGTTAATATCGTGTAGGACTGGTGGAGGCGACAGGGGTCGTGGGTTGAGACATTCGTCCCACGTTAGATAGCGAAGCCGAGGTGGGGTAGTGGCTGTGGCAACGCGGGGTAAGACTGGACAAGCTTCCCACTTCGCCGTCGAGCGGACTGGCGGAAGTTTAAGAGATCCAAAGTCTGGATTGGCGTAGGGATGGGTGGAAGTGAGAATGGTTTCATGACCAGGCCAGGGCGCAAGACTGTAGCTTGGAGGCGCGGTCATAGTGGGCGGAGTATGATGTGGTAGGTAACAAGCCGATTTAGGCTTACATGATCAGTGGCGTCTGCTTTTAAGGTGCCAGAATTTATTCTGACATGCTAGAGTCAGAGTCGCTGTCCGAGGTTGTCGAAGAATGTTCAGGCTCGTCTTCAGGTTCAGGGCCCATCCATCCAGATCTCATGAACCAGTGATCTCGGGTAATATACGGAAGTAGCCGAAAGGCAGCTACTGCGTTATCCTTGAACATGGTTCCGTCGAGTTCCTTCAAAATGTAAGCACCTCCCTTATTCTTGCGATGAACCTCGTAAGGACCCAAGTATCGATTCTCGGTCTTCCTATCAATACTAACAGTCATCTCGAGTCTAGTGTTGCGCATTAGCACAAGATCGCCAGACTTGTAGTCCGACTTCTGTAGCTTATGCTTGAAGCGCTTCTCGAACTGTTGCTTAGACTTAAACCGTGATTGCCGCAGAGTTTCGGCGGCCTTGGCGATGTCCTGCGGATGTTTCTGTAGTTGCCGTACGCGTAGCGCTAATAAATCGCTAGTGCTCATTCCCGAGTAGAATCCTTCTACCAGGAATGTTGATTCGGCTAAGTCGAAAGGTAGCACAGGAAGGGTGCCGTGTAGGAGCTGGAATGGAGAATATCCCGTGACACTGCTAACTGTGATGCGGTCTGCGAAAACGGCAGCTTGCAGCATCTTGGGCCAATGCTTCAGTTTTCCGTTGCAGGCTTTAACTATAGCCTCACGTAGCGTATAATGTCCGCGTTCCACTACTCCGTTGGCATGTTTGTTGTAGGTGGAAATGCGAACTTGAGGAATGCGTAGTCGTTTCATAAGAATGTCGAAGGCGGCCTGAACTTCCTTGCCGTTGTCCGTTGTAACTTGAATAGGACATCCGTAGCGGCAGTAAAGGAAAGTCCAGAAGAACTCGGCCAGTGACTGAGCGGTCTGAGCGGTCAATGCTTTCGCTTCGCAGAAGCCACTCAGGTCATCTCGAGCGGCCACGATCATGTTATACTTGCCTGATAAAGGCATGCGCATGACGTCGATGTAGATTTTACTGAATATAGTGGTGGGGGTGGATATGGTAGGAGGGATCTCCATCTTCTTGGTGTTACGAACTTGACATTGCGGGCAGGATGCCACGTGGTGGTTAATATCGGCCCGAAGATAAGGCCAGAAGAATCGTATGCGAAGATGCTTCCACATAGTGGTTCGTCCTTTATGTCCCAAATTATCGTGAGCTTGAATGAGAACATTAAGGCGGGATTGGGGTTCTAGAATCACCACCAAAGGCGGACCAGTTCTCGTTCTTTTCCACAGTCGTCCTTCGCGTTCGAAAAACTCTGAGGCTTTCGCGATGAACCTTCGTTGTTTTTGGGGAGTTCCTAAATCTGGCATCTCGAGTGTTCTCAAGAACTGCTGAATCTGAGTCAACTGAAGTTCCTGTCCGACTCGTCCTAGAAGGCAGGATGGCAAATTCTTAGGGTCGTACATTCGTTCGACTTCATAAGGCATCCAGGTCTGCTTGAAATATCGTGGAAATTTCCAAAGGTCTCTAAAGGCACTTTTTGCTGGACCCACAATTACGGCATTCCCGGATGCAATAGTGTCGGTTGTCATAACAACCTCGGTATCAATAGTGTTATCCGCGTTAGGAAATTTCCCATACGGGGGTAAGTTTTGATCGGCACCAATAGTACTATCCGCGTAAGGAAATTTCCCATACGGGGATGACTTTTGATCGGCCCCAATTGGCGACTTGTCAACTTGTCGAAATGTCACTTTGGGCAATTGATAGTATCCTTCTCGCTTAAATTTCGAAATTTGATCCGAGTCCAGTCCACAAATAGATTGGGTTTTAAGCGAGGTCCCGTGCAGCAAGGCCACACGATCGAGCCAACTATCATCATCGTCTTCTGCGACTTCGCCTTCACCAAGTCCTCGTCGCGAAAGCGCGTCAGGGCCTTGGAATCGAACAGCGGGCACATGGATGAGCTCGAAATGGAACATGATGATCCCTTGGATCCATCGGTTCACTGCAGCGTCTGGCTGCAGGTCGGGATTGTTCAAGAATCCCTTAATGAACTGGGCATCAACTTCAACTTGGAAGTTTCGAACGCCGATTATGTATAGACGCCAACTGCGTAGCGCTCGGTATAATCCAAACAGTTCCAGCTTGGGCTGCGAGTAGCGAGATTCACGTTCACTCATGGGGACTGAACCATATCTCGCGGGACGTCGCTTGCCAAGTTCATCGTTCTGAGCCAAAATCATGCCTGTAGCGTCTCGCGAGGAATCGACTGACAGGATTACAGGATTAGGAGACTCGTAATCGATGGGTTTCAGCGCGGGGGCGCTGGCCACGAGCTTCTTTATAAAATCGAAGGCTTCTTGCCGACGTTGGTCCCAATCGAACTCAAAGTTCTTTCGGTAAAGCTCAGTGAGGGGTCTAATAATTGCAGAGTAGTTCATAATCCAGATTCGAACTGTTCCACAGAGCCCCAAGAATCGACGAACTTCTTGTGGCGTGGTAAGCGCAGGCCAATTCAGAATGGCTGAGGCTTTCTTGTCGTCAGGAACGCGCCCTTGCGGGTTGCATTTTTGACCCACAATCAGAACTTCAGGTCGGCATATCTGAGTCTTGGTGCCAGAGAAGGTCCCTCCAGCGCACTTAACTTTGTGCATTATGCGATGCACGTCCTGGGCATGTTCCCAGATAAAGCGTCTGATCCCGCTGTTCCCAGGTATTGTCTCAGGATTTCCATCTTGGTCGAGATACTGAGTCGCAGGGCCTTTAATAGGCAAGTCATCAATAAAGATATTGGCTACGTGAGGAATCTCGTCATGCAGGATAAAAACCATACATTTCTGAAATTCGGCAGGCGAGTTGGTGAAACCTGTTGGCATGGACGTGATTCGAAGTAGGCCTAGTGGCGTCATGAAAGCTGTCATGTCGCGACTCTCTGGCTCCATACGACGGGCATCAAACCCCCAGTACAGATCGAAAACCGTGTAACACTGTCGCCCAGCAAAGCCTTCAACAAAGTCATCCAGAATGGGCAACATTCCTGCGTCGCGGACTGTGACTTTATTCAAAGGCTGCAAATCGTGGACAATTCGCAGCTTACCATTCTTCTTCATTACGCAAAACCAACGAGAGCGGTAGGAAGACTGGCAAGGCTCATAGACGCCAGCCTCCATTTTTAATTTGAGGACGTCAATGACTTTCGAAAGTATGCCTGGTGGAATGGGAATATTTTTGTGTTCCCAGGGCGTATGTGGTACTGTCGAAATTTTGTAAGGATTAAAGTAAGAATCCTTAAATGTCCCTCGTTCGATATCTTCGAAGGCCAGAGCTTCTTCATTTTCGCGCATAATGTGAGCGAACAATTTTTCTTCTTCGTCAGACAAAAAGCCATCTGGATTTAACTCCAAAACCTTAAGTCTTTCCGTAGTAAGTCGTTGGGAAGGTTGGAAGTCTGGAGGGTGGACGGGAAGAGGAGCCAAGGTTTCCAATGGGTCCTCGGGAATCGTTCGTGTTATTTCGTAGTCGGGCGAAAAAGTTGTTGATACCGGCTTAATTTTTCTATCCACTCTCTTGTACATGGTAAAGGCCTGATAGTTTCCTTGTGAGGCCTGTACTTCTACGGGATAGAATATGCAGTCGTCGTCTGCTTCTAAAAACCGACGATCAGAATCTAGAAAAATTTTTCCACTAAGTCGACACTTAGTAGTTTTTGTCGTCGAGATGCCGGAGGATGCCGTTGATCCGTTGATGGCCGAATTGATCTCGGCTGGCAGCTTTGCCGAGGTCAATAAGGAACAACACCAAATTTCTTCGTTGGACTTAAAGCGTTGTTCACGCGTAAAGTACCGCGAAAAGAATGGCATTGCAAAAGTGGCGGTAGGCCGTATAGCTAGGTTGAAAAGACATAAGTACAAAAAGAGTCCAAAAAGAATCGTAAGTAGGCACAGGTAAAGTAAAAGATGGTCCAAGAGGTCGTAAGTAGTCGTGATACAAAAGAAACGTAAACTGGAGACACACAGGCTGAGGCGGGAATACACAAAAAGGAACGGGTCCATGAATGTACAAATGAGGGAAGACAAATAGTCCAGAGGGTGCGCTGGGAAGCGCGTGATGTCCATGTCGTCCAATGACATTGAAGGGGTGCTAGCCTCGGCCGCAACTGCGGAGGGAGCAACTGCAAGAAAAAGAATCAAGAAAGTATACGTGCGATAATTGTACAGGAGCGAGTTCAATTGCAAAGGCGCGGGTACCCAAGTCCAGCTGCAAAGAGCAGTCGTCAACAACGCGTCCGCGGGGAACGATCGAAATCGTGACTTACGCGCTGGCTGCGGTCTGCTGATTCGAGATGTACGCTTAGGCAGGAAACGAGGGCCCCACAAGCCGACGTTTCTCCTGAAAGAGTAGCAATTTAGCGTTACGAAAAGTCGTAAGACCAAAGCGACTTGCCCCGAAGCGTCCCGCAATCTCCTTGAAGGTCCCATCGTCGGCGAGAAGGATGTCGCTAACGTCAAACATCCCAGCGTAGAGCAGATGTGCGACGATTTCTGGTTCACAAAATCGGTAGCGCAGGAACGCATCGACTTCGCGTACAACATCGGTCTGTCCGTGCAACTCGAAGACCCGTTTGAGAACTCGTAAGCGGGCGTACTCGTGCGGACGCAAATACGGAGGGGGAACGGGGACCCGTTGGTGATATAGGGCCTCGTCGATATCCCAGCGGCGGCGTTTGGCGAGGTCGTCGAGGTAGCAGATGAACGACATGATAACCCGACGAAGTTCTGCGTACGCAGCGATCCACTCGAGATGCTGCTTGACAATGAGCAGTATCGCGTAGCGGTACATGAGAGGTAGAGCGAGCGCGCGGTCACTAAGTTGACGAAGCCGTTTCCCATTATCCGACACTGGAATATGGGTGATATCGTGTATCGCGTGAGTGAGATCAGGGAGGCCGGGTGAGTATGCGTCAAAGGCGTCGCGAATGCGCTGCACCTGCGCTCGGTCAACCAGAGGACGGCCGTCGAAGTTGGGGTCTGCGCGCACCCGTTCTGCGAACTCGCGGCACCCTTCAAGCGAAACTTCCGGGCCTTCGAACTGGTTAACCAAATCCGTGTCGACGAGTTCGTTGACGCGCATCCGGAGGGCGTCAAGTACTTCGGGATGGCGATTAAGAAGAGCGTCCCCTTGGCGAAGGAAACCCAGGGCGCTGTTGTTTTCCGACAGAAAAAGCCTGCGCTGGTATGCATTACGAGTGTGCGCCCAGTGCTGGATGACTGTCCACGTATGTACGCTCGGCGTCGGGGGCGCGCGTGCGATGCGAGCGAGACAGCCGTCGAGCTCAGCCGCGTCCACATTGACTTTAGTGTTCTCGGTGTGCAGGACAAGTCTGCCCTTGTCATCAGCGAGCGAAAAACAAAGGCGACCAGCAACGTACGATTTGGATTCGTCTCGCGCGCTTCCTTCCTCTGAGAAGTCCGGGGAAATAGGACGAAGCGATGGTGGCGAATCGGAGTCGGAGTCGTCAAAAAGCCCAGTAGGATGATGAGGTGAATAACGCGTAGAACGACAGTCCAGTGAGACGGAATCAGAAGAGGCCAGAGAGTCAGGGAGGTGGGAGATTGGTGCCTTGTCATCGATAAGCGGCGACAAGACCCCTCCTGAGGAAGGCGCCGACGAGGTGTTAGCAGTGGGAGGCAAGATGCGGGTGGCAAGGAAGTCGCGGGTGGGAGAGTTGCGGCTAACCGGTCCCGGTCCCGACGACTTCTGGGAGGCTGTGCTCACGATCGACATGGCGCAATCGCCTTGGCTTCCTTCTTCCTCACTGCTAGCGTCGTCCCGACCATTGGGACCCGAGAGTTTCTGCGCCGCGTCTCCGTCTTTGGCAACAAAAACCTTACTTTCTGGAGCGACGGCCGGCGACTGGTAGGCTCCAAACACGTACGGGGGTTCCTGGGAATCTGGGATGATCTGCGACTTCGCGTTCTGCTTGGACGCGTACGCGAGCTTCTCAAGTTGGATGTTCGATACCGGCCATCTTTGGGCGGACGACGGGCTGGATTCTCTCTGGGTGAGCGGCGACGAACTGCCTGACGCGGCAAGGGCTTCTGCTGGAATTTGCGGCACAGGGGGCACGGCGTTGGGCTCGTCGGGCGAAACAGGCGGCATATCCACATCCGAAGAGCTGTCAGCCGACTCTTTGCGCAAGGCCGGCGGCTCGGTGAGCAACCGAAACGGGGGGGCTGGGGTATCGGTTCTGTGGAGCCGGCCATTGCTGTCGCGCACGCGCATGCTGCTAGGAAACTCCAGCACGCGGTGCCCAGTGTCGGCTGCGATTCCTGCGGGGGCCATAGCGCTGGTGTCGACAAAAGGCGCGATGTTCGGGGGGTGCGTGAAGAAGAACGACTTCTTCTTTGGCTGCAGGACGCGCGACGGCGAAGCGCCAAGAGGATTCAATGGGGGCCCCTGAAGCACTTGACGAATGGAGGGGAGTGGGGTTGGGGGAAGCGTTGGAGTGAGCGGGGTAAGGATGGGTGGGAGAGTGGCATTGACTCGGAAGGCCGTGGCGACAGGGACGCGTTCGACCTGGCGGTCGACGTTCAGCCGATGGCTCCCGATGCGACGCTGCCGCCCAATTTCGGCCTGCGTTGCGAGTCCGTACCCGGGGAGTTTGCTGCTCACGTCGTGCACGGACGGGTACGCGACTTCGTAGGGCCACGGGCGCTCGTCGGGCGGGACTGTGGCGAGCGTGGCGAATGCGTGTCCGTGCCGCATCCCGGGGCGTCCTGTATTCGGGTCGTGAATAAGCATTCGCGCGTTCAGGAATACTGCGTGATGCAGTTCCTGACCGTTTGGGCGAATCTCGCGGCCGGTATAGAGTGTCTGTGGGGCAACGATGGATCCTGGGCGGACTAGCGGGGGCTGCCCGAGTCGGTGTCGCGTCCACTGAGCGTCTGAGGCGGCGCGAATGCGAGCTTCGGCGCTGCCAGTGCGAGGGGACAAGTCTTCGGGTCCAAAAGTGTGGGTTTGTCCTCGGTCGAGGACGTCACACGGAAGAGATGCGAGAGGGGGTAGGCGTGGTGAGGGAGGAGGACGTGACGTGGGAGGAGGGCGTGACGTGGGTGGAGGGCGTTGTGAGGTCCCGTTTCCACGAAGAGGTGCGAGAGAGCGAGAAGGCGAGGTGGCAAAACGGGAGGTGGCGAAGTGGGGGGAAGGTCGAGAGGGAGGGGGATAAGGAAAAGGGCGAGCGTTAGGGTTAAGTGGGGAAGAATGCGGGGGCATGGCGTTGATTACAGGTAAGTGGGTTGTTCGGGGGTGTGGTAAGGCGCTTGAATTTAGAGGGAAGTAGCTTTTGGGGCTACTTCCTTTATACGCAGCTTCGGCGCTGGCGGTCGATCCTGTCCGGATTCGGTGAGCTGTTTTAGCGGACCGTGAATTCGGACTGAAAACCACCCAAAGAATCCCCAGATATAGGAATTCCAAGAGACACCGGAGCGCTCTTGTCGAATTCGGGATTCGAGGCCGGGCTTGGCCTTTGTTCGATGCCGATCCGCATTGTCTCGGCGGCTGGTCAACCTCCGGCGGCGCTGGGAGAAGCCCTCGAATAAGCTCGGGCTGTCCAATAGTAAGTAGCAGTGATTGGTTCATTGTGCTCACTATCCCAACTGTAGGCTGTTCTCGAATCGACTCGTATGGGATTGCAAGCAACTCATACCTGGGTTGTCTTGTATCTGGATCCTTAAAAACCAGGTATGTTCCCTCGTCGCGCTCGTCAATAGTGACGAGGTTTCCGCGTTGCCAGGGGCGTCCAAGAAGAAGCTCAAAAGGGGCCTGGTGACTGACCCAAAGGTCAGTATGGGTTACAACCCCGCCGCAGTTGAAATCAACATCGCTGATGTATCCGCGTAGCTCTCCGCGGCCCCCATTAGCGTCATTCATTGACATTGATTTACACATATCCACAGGATACCGTATTTTCAATGCCGCCACGTCCGCGCGTACTACGTCGAGTTGAGAACCTGTATCAATAATTGCAGATACTTTTTGCCCATTCGTTTCTACGTCAACCCTTATGAGAATCCCTTCAGAACGAGGCCAGTTCCAATGGGCTATAACTGGATTGTCTTGTGCGTTCCCGAGTAAGACTGCTTTTACATTCTTAAGTTTAATAGTCTCGAGGATCCCCGCCCGAATTTCTTTTGATGAAACGAACGCTTCCCTAACCGTCATTGGGATGGTTAAGTCTAAAATTCTTTCAATGATGGAGGGGACATGCACAGTTCCCTGAATATCAGATTGACGCACAGCGGGTTTGGGCGTGTGCATCTCCTGCTTATTCAAACCTTCATGTGCGTTTTGGGAAAGCCCGTCGCCTGTCATCTTTTTCTTGATCGGGGGGGCCGGTGCTTCTTTTCTTGTTGGGGATTCCATGTCAACGTCGTTGTCTATTCTGGGCGTCCGGGCATCAACGGGGGTTATCTCCGGTAAGAGATCCCGTACTTTCTTGGGAGGTGCTCCGTTGTCCGGGGTTTCCTTCAACCTTCCTTTCTTGTCAGGAGGGTTTGCATGAGCCGCAGGTGGGTTTGCTGCACGTTCTCGACGCGGCATCTGTACCCCATCAAAAACCTCGCGCCGTGCCGTGCGAGTGCTCGGCACGGTGCGTTCCGCGGCATGTACGTCATGGGTGACGTGCATATCGCGGACACGAGGCACGGAGATGTAAACTTCCCCCTCTGATATTTCATCATCGGGGTCGGAGGGCGGTACGTACCAATGGGAATCCATTTCCCGGGGCTCCGTTGAAGAACTATAATCTGACTCCGGCTCAGAATGGACTTCCTCAATGTACGCACCTTGATTAATTTGAGATTTGCCGTCCACTTTCTGGCCTCGGTGAGCTGTAACGAATGCCACTCTTGGAGCTGAAATTCTAGTGGCAGCTTGTACTAGTGTTTCACCCTGCCCACGCCGGATAAAAGACCCGTTCTTCATTCGGATCCGCCGTGTTTCGGGATCAACCACTACTATTTCCTTGTCCACTAAGATTTTTATTTCTGGGCAGTCTCCTATTCGGTGCCCGTCGTTTCCACAGCCGTAACATCCGTATGTTTCAGGTCTTGAAGGGTTGGAGACTCCCAACGGAATGTTGTTCGGATAAGTACTACTGTTGCCAGTGGGACTAGGATTATCCGTATTAGGAGTCTTCATGTCCTTATTTCTGAAGCTGTTCTTGGGACCCGAATCAACCCAAGTGGATGCGATTTTTGGAGGCTGAACACATTTGGCAGCAATGCCAGTGGTGTCTAAGGCCAAAACCTTGTAATAGACCGGAGGATATTCGGGGTCGCTAATGGACATTTTATTAAGTTGTCGAATTAAGCTAGTTACTTCCTCCGCGGTACCAGTAGTCTGTAGTGTTCTACTTTTACTGATTCCATTTGAGTTGGGGGAAGCCTTTTTCGCCTTCTTCTTTTCCTTAATTTTCTTGGCGCGAGCTTTCGCTCTGTGTTTCCTGCGGTAAGCCTCGTAATCCGAGTCATCACTATCTTCTGATTCCTCGTCAGATGCGGCGTCCGTGGTCCCACTGTCCAGGTCAACTCCATAGTCCGCAGCATTGACCACCATAGCTTCTGCTCGGTTTCTACGGAAGTACCATTCAGCCGCCACATTTATTTCGCGGACTGAATATTGGCGGTTAAAGCTACGTGTTGGGTTGAGTTGATTTATTCTTTGCTCCAAGGTTCGACGTAAGTCTAACTGGATTCCCAACCAGAAGTATACATCGTAGTTCACCTGAGTGATATGTCCTTGTTGCAATAAAATCCCGGCCATCGTTTTATACTTGATGAAGTACTTCTTCCATTGCGACAGATTTTGGAAGGGTTTTGATTGAGTTTTCAGCGTGTAAGTGGCAATGTCACTCGGCTTATACCTCGAAGTAGCCCGATCCGCGTCGTAACTCTGAAGAATTTCACGACGCAACTTGGGCCACTGTCGCTGTTGGTAGTATTTTGAAGCCCGAATAAAACCTTGCACGTCTGAAGAACAATAGTCCAAAATCAACTTGCACTGGTCGGTTGAATCGGTTACATGGAATTTCACAAGTAACCTATCGTAGTGCGCAATGAAATATTCTACTTCTGCATGATGCCCGCGGAATGTCTTCGGTGCGTCCCTAGTTCCTCGTAGGGGCATATCCAAGACAGTGCGAGTGGATCCTGACCCAAAAATCGGGACAGTACTCCGCATGCGGGGTGGCGAAGGGGGATTTGATGCCGACGAAATTGCGTCGTCATCAGAAGAGGAATTTTCTGGGTCGGAATCTCCCGGATCCGAATCTGGAATCCCCGTTTGGTAATTTCCCATATGGGGCTGCTTCCCCTTATAGGAATTTTCCATATACGGATGCCTTACGTGATGCAAAGGCGATGACGTCAGATTGGGAAAAGGAAGAAGTGGGTGTTGCGCCGGATTTACGAATTGCGTAGTTGGTGGCGGTACTGACCCGGATGTGGAAGGCTGCTGCGCGTCTGGAAGCTGGCTTGTCGAAGCTTGCGGAGGCGCATTAGCCTGAGAGTGATCGTTGGTTAAATGCATGGAGGTGGCGGAAGTCGTGGGGGAGTTTCGTGGAAAATGCGAGTCGAACTTGACAAAAGAGGGAAATTATATGAATATAATCCCCCCTGCGGTGGTCACCAATGATGTCAAGCGTATAATTGGTTATACACGTGGTCCTCTGGGAATGACTTTATCCGAGAGTTTCACGTAAGGTTCGAATTTCCCAAGGGTGTCAAGAATATCGCTAGAATACCTCGAAATGCGAAGGCGAGTCTGGCGGTAAAGTCGACGCAGGCGGAGGTCGGCGAGTGAGGAGCTGGGAGTGCGGCGGAGTAGAAACAAGCAAACTTGTATAAACGAACTAACAAGTGTGCTCAAGGGAATTTTCAGATATCAACTAAGCTCTCGTCCAAGGTTGCGATAACACGAGGATTGGGAGGTGAGAATAATGCCTCGTTGAACAAAGAAAATGCGAAAGGGCAGACGATAGGATGAGTATACAAGCGGACGAGTTCCACAAGCGTACTCAAAGGACGGCGGCGTAGGGTAGAATATACGTGCGACGGATCACAGATATATTCCAAAACGTAGACGTAATCGTAGGTGTCTAAGTAGAAAACTCACGTAGAATTCGACTGAGACAGCGGCGGCGGCGTAGACGTAGGCGGAGGCGGAGGCGTTGGTAGATTAAACAAGTAACGGCTTACAAGTTCAATCTGGACGTAGACGGGCGAGCTTACAAATATCCGAGTGATACTTATAATCTCAAAACGTGGCACTTAAACAGTAACTGTACTGCAAAAATGCGAAGCGGCGTGCGTAAAGTGTAACTTTGGGCTGAATTGGATTAACTGAGTTTTACAGGTGGAGCAGAGCTCTATTTATACTACTGGCTACTGATGATGTCATCTAATTATTTCCTTCCAGATCCTTCCAACAATGATGTCATTGTTCTAGCAGATTCTATTTATGACCTCACCGCTCTTTTGGTGATGTCATTGTTCTAGCGATTTCCAGTCATGACATCACCGCTCCTTTGGTGATGTCGCTGTTCTAGGCATGACATCACTGCTCTCCAGCGGTGATGTCATCGATATTTCGGGCTCAGAATGCCCCAACTTTCAATGCTCTTCCCTCGCGAAAGTGCGCTTCACTGTTTCGCCAATTCTATCCATTTTTACTGAATCGAATTTGTCTATCATTAATTTCATCCTGAGTCCAAACACTTTTGGCTCATGACAGCGTACCAATTACTTCATGGGGCAGACCCGATCCTTCCATTTGATCTTGCGGAAGCTACATTCATGGTAACGGGATTTAGACCTGGAATATCCACCGGCGAGCTCTTGACCTTGCGCATACGGCAGCTATCAAAACATGATAGGGACATTAAACGCGCCGCTACCACGCTAAAGAATGCCCGTTTTAGATCCAAGCAGCATTTTGAAAAACGCTTTCTCAAGAAGCTCCGAAAAGAAGAATACAAACCCGGTGAACTGGTGCTTGTCCGCAACGTGGAACTTGAAATGGAGGTCAGCTCGCGGAAAAAGACGGACGACAAATATTTTGGACCTTACGAGGTAGCCCGAAAGAATCGTGGCGGAGCATATATTTTAAAGGAACTTGACGGCACGCTTTTTCGACGAAACCCGACGGCCGCCTTCCGTTTGTTGCCTTACATATCCAGAAACCATTGGTTTATGCGAAATGGATGGTTAGGCGAAGATGACGATGACTCGGACGACGGAGGAGAGGACTTATTCGAGTCATCGGAAGACGGCGACCTGTAGATCAAGGAGCCCCCCCCAAAATTAGCATTCTCTAGCACGGGAAGCACGAGAAAAAGGGACGCTTCGAAAATTATACTTTGACGGCTCTAGGGTTGGAATGATGGTACGGAAACCTATATAAACCTCCAGTACGCTCCTGGCCGCGCATACGGGTTCGTCCCTCCTCCCTTCACTTCCCCCTCATCTCGTTCTCCCTTTAGCCCTGCACATACAACCCCATGCCTCGCCTTGACCCACTCTACGCTCGGATCCGAACTGCCTCGGCCCCCAATCTGGCGCACCGAAAGAAATATAACATAAGGACGCAGCAGGTGCCCGAGAGCGTTGATTCTTTGATCGTACGTGGCAGACGTAAACTTCATAAGCCTTTCATGACCTTCATGACCAAAACACCAGCATTCCCTCACATTCGCTGATCACATCGCCCGCGAACGCTATCTGTCCGAACCTGTAACTTTCCGCGCCTTCATCAGCGAGCAGGACTTGGAGTACCACACTCCCGACACATCACGCTATAACTCGACCGTTTCATCAAATAACCCATTGGAGATCATTTCCTATAGCCAGCCACTCAGCATCGAGACTGAGAGCAGCATAGAAGAATCGTCTCTTACCCCAGCCACACCCATCTCTCCCATTGTTTTTCCATCACCCTCGAGCGACGAGTACATTTATCTCCGGCCAGCGTTCAACAACATCACTCCAACAGAACGCGAGGCACGAGACGCCGACGCTGAAACTGAGTGCGCTCGTTTCTGGGAGGACCCCACCACCATCACGCACACCCATCCCTTCACGGGCACCGTGACGGCTGTTCTTCGCACTGCGGATGATCAGTACTTCGAGGTGTACAAGCAGCCGTTCAGCCTACTTGAACCAGGGATGCGTATCATATGTTTCGGCGACATGGTGGGTGCGTGGTTCACTACAACCGAGATGGTGAAGCACAAACGGTACGGGTTTACATCGTGGAAGTGGGTTAACCATGAAGCTCGCCTCGTGACCATTGTTCGGGTCAACAGCGCCTTCCTTCGGCCGCCAACCTTCGCGGAGCGTATCAGAGCAGTGGCGAAGAAGGCTCGACTTTTTGCTAAACGCACGATGGATATGAAGTAAAACGCCGCGGAATCTACTGTCACTTATGCACGTGTAACACACCCTCTTGTGAATGAATCCTGACCTACAAAAATTGAACTGGATGACTGGGGACAGTCAGGGTTATTCCGTCCGCCGCAGATGTGCCCCAGGAAAAATGTTTCCTATAAAAGTTCAATTCTTGAAGCTCGGGCATTCATACACAGGCTTTACGGGAATCACCGAAAACGGAACAAGCGGATCAAGTCGGCTTGTACGGCTGGCGGAATAGAACGAGTCATGAGGAGTCAATTGGAGTCTCAAGTAGTCAGTACGAAGTAATGACTCGGGGAGTGTGAGTCAGATTAGAACAGTATATAAGGAGGCTCCCAACCAAGGCTCTGCTTAGAATCCCCCTCCCGGGAAATACTCCTATTTGTAGTAGTTTACCACTATAAATTTCTTCCGTTTACTTACCCGCGTGCTTGGGTTGCTAAGCTTAGTGCAGGAAGCCTACAGGGCCTTACAGTCGCTAATTCAGCCCGTTTCTACCGCTCTCACGCAAGTGACACCTGAGACGCTCCGAACCTACTTCGCCTAAATTGGAAAAGCCGGTTCGCAGCTAACTGATTGCCGTCCGCGACAGCTGACTGACATCTGAACCTTTTGAACCCCCGATTCCCTGACGCCGTCTTAGGACTTCCCTCGATTAACGATATATCCAGGGACCCTTGCAGGGAACAATTTTCCTGCTGAACAACGCGCAAGAAGGGACAAAAGGGAAACAAGCACACTATCGAGGAAGGGACCCGATTTCGACGGCGGTCTGCGCAGGATGCACATTCAAGGCGGCTCGCACCATTACATAATATATTGACGAACGTACTAGTAGTACTACAGACTCGGCTTGGCTTGGCATCGGCTGAAAGGATGGAGGTGGGGAATCTTTACCTACAGAAGGGCTGGACACAAGACGAAGCACCTGCTAGAAAATAATCACATGAGTTTGTGCAAACATCTCGAGGGCGAAGGCGAAGGGTTCGTAGATTAGACAGCCTGATGGTTGAGACACCCACCGGCATTGTTTTGAGGCTGTCATTTTGATTAAGGAAATCTCGAGTAAAAACAACTCCCGGATTGCGGGAGATTGATGGCTGTCGCGCCGGGCAAATCTCCGGAATATTGAGTTAGGGATTGAGAGAAAAGCTTGCGGACCTGCTCAGCACCGACCGAGCCAACACCGAGCGGCGAAACGGCGCCGCTGGGAAGGAGAACATGGCTGCCATTGCCAAGGATGAGGGGAAAGGACAAAACCTAGGATGAAGCATTGATCGGACGACAAGAGAAGAGGCCCGTTGCGACGGCTGTGTCTCGTCGGGTTATGGTTGCGTTCTGGAGTGGCAACCAATATCGGATTAGAAGCCCGTCGGAGTGTTCGGCCGAAAATAGTCCCCATTAAGCCAAAATCGAAAACTACGCGGACACTCTCTAACATTAGGGCGCTACAGGACCCACTAACTAAAGTTAGTGGGCATTACTTGCAGAAAATACCAGGATATCGAGAGCTATTGGTTTGTCAGTGATGGAATGGGCGAGAAAGAGATGGATGCTTTGTTCACCAACGACAAAGTCACTGTCCGAGTGAATCACATCTTCACTTCGATGAACCGCTGCAGCGCTGCACCGTACGTGAATCCGTTTTTTTGGCAGTCCGCCAGCTCATTTGGTCTCGTAGTGCTTTTCGTGCATCGTCTTGGAACGGGAGAATTATTTTGGGAGCTGATTTCAACACCAATCTGATTAGAGTTGCCGACGTGAAGAGGTATCTGCAACAGTGGAAACGGTTCATAACAATGGTAACAGATTGAAGACGACCTTAGTTTGACTTGGTTCCCGTCACTTCGTACGTAGGCAGATGATTTTCAACTTGAAGCTCTTCATTCGAGAATGCTAAGTCTGGAGCGCCTGCGTCTGCAAGAATGACACTCGAGCACAGTGGATGCCGCGAATGAATGCGCTGAAAGATTCTCGAAAATTCGCTGATGGACCGTAGAAAGACACGCGTAGTCCTGGAGCAGCACGAACCCGGAGGCTCGTTGGATCTGGAAAGATCCAAGGGTTTTAGGTGCCAGAAATAGACCAGGCGCGGAGCGGCCGGGGTCGGGAGAAACATCAGGAAACATCAAACTTGCTGCTTCAAGCAGAAGCTTGCTTCAAACGCTGCCAACAGGGGCAACAGAGGTATGTAGAAGTCGTCGACGTGTGTTCGTAGCATGAACTTGTGCTGCTCCCGACTGGGAAGCGACGACGACTCGGGGTGTCGGACGACAAAAGGAGGTGAACCAAATGGGGCCAAACACCACTACGCCCGAGTAGCAAATCGGGAAACAATTCTTTACACGACCCTGGGGTTCGGAAACGGCCCGGACGGAGCAAGGACGGTGATGTACTGAGTAATAGCGGATTTGTTTGATGCTGAGACTCTTATAGCGTGCAGAAAATTCGCGTTAAAGTAGTGTACTAAAGTCCTTGTTGATTCGAATATAAACCGTCAATGACTCGGAATTATGTCCATACTGAGGCAGCGCTGCCCTGGCTGGGAGCGATATCCTGGTCCAAGAGCGGGTGCTAGTCCCGGATGTTGGAGTAGGTTGGAGTTCACAAACTGAACCTTGTTGCCTCAATATCGGATTCACGGAGATAGGGCCTGAGCGCTCATGTCTGTTACTTCCTGCCTCTGCCGTTGGACAAGCTGCCTCTGCCGTTGGACAAGCTTCGGATCGAGTAGATTCACTGATCGATCCGTGAATCCGCGTGCAGCAGCATTGAGTTAAACGGACTCGAGTCCAATCATCCCGAACTTCTGTAGCCCAAGCCCCAAGGCGGCAAGAACGCGCGGTGCCTTGTGTATTTACAGATCGTAAATAAAGGGACCTCTTGGATCAGAGGACAAGCACGTTGGAGCGTGTTGAGCCGTAGGGAACGTAATTTGGTTATTTCGACATCGTTCGTTCCGTGCACACGGGGTCTCTGGATGGTTGAACTGTGCCGACTAGCTCATGGCAAGCTGTGATTCAAGTCCGAGCAAGTCCGTACGCGCCATAGTTTGAGTTCCTCCGCGGGGGCTCGGTTTCAGTGTAGTCGCCCGCCGTTACAAGTATACGAAGTCGAAGCGGACGATCTTTCCGCCCGACGCGCATTTTTTTTGCCGTATGCCTGGAGATAACAAGACGCGTTCAGAGGTGCAACAAGAAAAGCCTTTGTTGTGGTTTGGAGCAAGTTTTGTTGGGGCCGATTTGGTGAAAGTGCATCATGAGTTCAACTAACACTAATCCTGCACAAAACGCGTCCGTACGACCTGCAAAACCCGCCGCCCCTAATGGCCCGGCGCCAGCACCTGCTGCTCCTCCTCCTGCGCCTCCAAACCACACTCATGCGCCCCCGGGCCAACCCCGTCCACCTCACAATCACGGCCCGGGAACCAACGGACACCATGCAAAGGGCAAGAAGAAGAACGACACTCCGGTGGATCCTGCGACCATGTATGAGAGTCTGAAGAACCGCATCGCGGCGTTGGAGGAAGAGGAAGTGTTGGAGGAAGAGGAAGAGCGGAGGTTTGGTGCGTGTTTTTCGGCTAGAGTCTCTGCTGTTCCTTGACACTCTGCACGAGCAGCCGAGGAGGCTCAGAAGTCGGTCAAGGGCATGGAGGAGAATGCCATCCACGCGAAATACATCGAACTGGTAGACCGGGATGGCTTCAGATCCAACTTTTTTTTTATAACGCCGCCTCATAGTTCGCGGAATTCAAGCGACTGGAACGAGACCACGCCAAAGAGAAGCAAAAGCTCGTCAAGGACAAAGACGCCGGTACGCATTCCGCTTTTTACTCGTGCGACGAACGCGTCTCAGTCTTTCGCAGCCAAGAGCCAGCTCACCAAGGCGAACCAATCCAAGACCAAGGTCGAGAATCTTGCCCGCGAACTTCAGAAGGTAATTCATAGCACGGTCCATTCCATCTATGCTCACCGTGGGTCAGGATAACAAGCGACTTCGGGTGAGCACAGATAACGCGACGAGTGGCACAACTCTAACGTCATGCGAAGGAGGACGGAAAGCGATTGGCTCAGTCTGTCGAGGACGCTCAAGACGAGGTGCGCATGTTTCCTATCATTCCCCAGCGCGCGCTGATCCCTCCCAGCTTATTCAAATGAGGAACGACATTACTAAACGCGCCGACAAAGCCAAAGTACAGGACGCTAAATATCGAGAGATGCCCGACATTGTCGTGAAAGTCGTCTGCCGCTACCGCGCGGAGCTTTTCTTCAAAATCTCCCGCAAGACGAAATTGTCGCGACTATTTAACGCGTGGACGGACAGGATGGAGAAGACGGGTGGGAAAAAGGGCGGTATCCCGCCTGGCCCCGAGAACGGGTCGGTTAAATCCGACGCTGTTCCGCCCGCCGGCCCCGGTGTCCCGAGTCTGACCATGCAGTTCATATTCACTCACAACGGACGGACGGTCGAGGCAGACCAAACTCCGGAGGAGGCGGGCATGGAGGACGCTGATGAGATTCTTGCCGTCGAGTTGATGGATTTGACGGAGGGTCCCGCATTGGATGAATGGGTGAGCAACCCTTGTGCAAGGACATGTTGTCCCATCTTACGCAATCCAGGACGAACTGGCAGAACCTCGGCGGCAGAAATTGAGGAAGAACTGGACGGATAATCCTCGAGAGTGCGTTTGCTCTGCGGCCGCACGCGGATGAGCATTGAATGTCTTTTCTATAGGGCCAAGAGGACAATGACCGAGATCTTCGACGGAGTGTAAGCTGTGTGTCCCTTTTCTCTGGCTTGGTGCTAACGGTTACCTGACAGTGTCCGAGAGCGCCTGAAAGAGGTCCTGCGCCAATACGAATTGCGGGAGCGCCATTTCGAATGCGTTATACGTTCAAAAGAACTAGAGGTTCTCCTGTCTCGCGCTCGAGCTGCTGAGCAAAAGCAGCTAGCGGACGGGGAGAAGGCTCGCGCGGAGAAACGGGCTGAAGAGGTGCGCTGTCCGTTGGTTCCAACTACATGTTCTATTCATCCCTATAACAGATCCAACAGCTCAGGAAGGATCTTGAAGATGCGCAGAACGGGCAGACCATGCTCATCGACAAACTAATACAGTGCTGCAAGGAGGTGCGTGCGAGGTCCACTTGGGTTGTTGCTCAGCTGATCACTCTCCAATGCGTAGCCCAACGCGGAAAGAACACAGCGGTTGTTCGCTTCGCTCCGGGAAGAGCTGGAGAGGAAGGGGCCTAGAGTTAACAAGGCTCTTCCGGACGGGCCCGTAGTAGGAGGTTGACGTAGGTCAGAATTGAAATTCTCTCTAAAACTTTCACATAACCTCCAAGAGTGAAAGCGAGTGATTACAACAGGTATGCGAAGGTACAAATGGCGTCCATGTAATTATTTGCAGGTCCGTTTGCGCGTTGCGATCTATGCTAGCGCGTCCAATTCCTCCACCGCTCCAACTACTCCCGATCTGGTGAACGTCTTGCCCTTGACGCTCTCCAGACCTTCTCCAGCGTAACTCACCAACGGGGAGATCTCAATCTCGACGCCATCCTTGACGGTCGCCCCTGCCTTCTCCAGGAAACGTTTGTGCTGTGCCAGCAAATCTCGGCGACTCGTTCCCGCGTCATCGGAACCCGTGCCCGGTGCATTTTTCAACGGGCTAAACTCCTCGTTTCTCGCGACCTCCAACACCGCAAAGTGCTCCGTAAAGGGAAACACGTCGAAGACGAACATCTCGAGTTTCATGCCGTTGGGTTTCGTGGGCTTGACCGCCTCGCCGCTTTCCAGGTCGACGTGAGGAATCTTTTTCCGCGCAATGTGGAATGCGAGTTGCTCTTCGAACGACTCGACCTTGTTCAGATAGGTAGTCGTGTAGAAATGATTAACGATGTTCGCCGCGCGGAAGGACAGCTCGCCGTCCGGGTCGCGTTTCTCCGCCTGTTCCTTCGAGATTTCAGAGTATTCGACGACGCTGAATTTGTTGCCGCGGCAACCGATGACGCCAACAGACTCTGTGGGGTATGATTTGGGAACGACTTTCGCCGCGCAGTCGGCCTGTTTCTTGATGCTGTAGCCGAGGAATACGGGGTCGGCGACGCGGACCAGGCAGTTGTCGACGCAGTAGGCGTGAATGTAGAGGATTTTGCGCTTCGCGAGGTCCGTCAGGACGGTGTGTGATTTGTCGGTGGAGGAGATGGGGGAACGGGTAGCTGCATAAAGCCCGCCATTGCCGTCGGGGGCGACCGCCACGCGAGACTTGGTCTCCAAGAGGACCTTGCCTTCCATGGTGAGACACGGCAGAGTACCTGCATTGAAATACGCGTCTCAGCGACAAGAACACGAGGACAACACATTGTAACCACCAACCTTGCTCGAATAGAATGACGTTCTTAGAGTCGAGTCCAAAGTACGAGTTCTTTGCGAAGAAGTCCGCGGTCTCACGGCGAGTAGGGCCGCTGGTCATGACATACCAGGGGATGATGACACTGCCTGCGGGCTTTTTGAATTCCCGCTCTGCGACGGTCTGCAGTCGGGCAATGCGCTCGGCCTGGAATTGGAAGAGAGGTTTGTGTGAGGGCAGACCGATGTCATAGCAACCTTTGGGGGCGCTGCTGCCCAATCTCGTTCCCTGGCCGCCCGCCATGAGGAGCACGCCAACTGCGCCGTTCGCGATGGCTTCTAACCCAATGGCCCGCCATTCCGCGTCCTTCCCGCTCTTCACCGAGTCACAGGCCTCTTTCGGCAGGGGCTCGATGGGGTCGTGCGCGCCCGCGGCCTCTCCCTCTCCAGAGACTGCTTTCTTGTAAATGCGGTTAACACGCTCTATGTCTAGCGCCTCGAGTTGATCGGCAAGGGATTTCTGTTCAGGCCCAGAGAGCGAGTCCCAGAAGGTGAGGAGGTGGGCTTGGCCAGCGGCCTCGTAGCGGGCACGGAGATTACTCGACATAGTGGTAGGGTACAGGCCGTAAGAAATGCTACCACATTTATACGACGGCCAAGTTAGGCCTCCCAACAAATTCCGATCATGACGCTGTGCGTGCACAGCCTCAAGCCTGTCCTAATAAACTGAAACTCGCCGCGATGCGCGTTCCGTCCTTGGCTGGCGCCGCGTCTTGGTCGGCACCTCTTGGTCGGTTATGTTCGCCGTCAGTGATACGACAAGGACGCCTTCGTTACGTGGGTCGGCGCTTACAGAACGGCGCAACCTAAAGAAGATTCATTTGCGAGCCGCGATGAACACCCCGCACGCACTTTCTGTGGATGAACGCCCTTACTCTGGGTTTCAGTATTGCTACGCCGTTGTTGCTGTGATGCCCTTGACCTGTGAAGGATGAGGCATAGGTATTTGCTGGCTTCATGAACACAAACCAACAATGAACCAAATGAAAGCATCTCCTCGCTCGTCTGCCGCCGCAATAGCCTCCTTGACCTTCGGGTTTGCCTCTGGCACGAACAGTCCGTGCAAATCAATCTCATGCGGTTCCCGATTCTGCACTCAAATCAATTTGTTTCGTACCGGAGCTTTCAAATTCACCTTGTTATTCTCTGGGACTTGTGTCAACTACGAGGATTGGTGGCTCGTGGACGGATAGAACGCACCCAGAAATATCATCTCACTGGCTTCCTTATTCCGGCGACCCATGTTTCGCGCATGTGCTCTCCTTTCTTCATCTCGTTTTTGGGCTTCATCATCACGTCCCACTGCCCGTAGGAATTTACTCTGGGCTCTTGCTTCACGCATGAGATTGCGTGCTCCACTTGCTCGTTCACGCAACGCAACCTAAGAAGAGTAAAATAAGCAGTAGCATTTGCACATGCACGCGAACGAACCCAGGGACAAGACTGATCACCCGTTTGGTCACAGGTAGGCGACGGCGTGGCGACATCCGAGGACGGCGAAAGCGGGACCGGAGTCGTCAAAGAAGGTTGTGAGCTAAGCTGAGGTGCAAACATCAGGACTTCAACATTGAGGGCTTCACGTTCAGCTGCACGCTTGGCACGCTGAGGAAAGTTCATACATTTGACAATAACAATACAAGCATACGAACCCATGGAACAGGCGGATCAACCGTTTGACTCTGGGGCTTTATGTTTCCACTCGAGGCGGGGGTCGTTGGAGCAAGAAATTGTGGCTTGCAAGGATTCTGCTTGGGAGGTCTGGCAGATCCAGCGTAATGATGGGAGTTGTCAGCTGCAGACCCATGCAACACATCCTGCGGAGAGTGAAGGACCTAATCTGGCAGGAATCACGCAAGTATACAAACCGGAGAAAGAGGCTCCAGAATATTCTGTTGAGGTGCGCTGGGCTGCCGTGCAGATTCGGGCTTGCGATTGGATCGTTCAGCAAACAACAAGGCCTGAGGGAGGTATGAGTTTTGTCATATATTTACAAAATGAGAGGCACACGAACCCGGCTCTTACGGGAAGCCTGATCGCTGGGTTGGCTACTGGATTGTACAGTTACATTTGAGGCGGGAGTGGCGAGCTCCCTGAGAAGTGTGATGCGCTTCTGCAAGTTTGCAGGTTTTACATCGTGACTGGTTCCGGAGGTTGACTGCCAAAGTCGACTGTTCTCGGCTGCCAACCAATTCTGAACGGGAAGGCTGTTATTAGGAGAGTTTTTTAATTCACAAACACGAACCGGGGTACGAGGGGGCTGATCACCAGTTTGGCCACCAAACCGTTCAGTTAAATTTGAGGCAGGAGCAGTGAGTTGTCGCCCAGAATTCGGAAGCTGAGGTGCGGCGTGCTGGCTTTCAGGTTCTGCATCGCGACGTGTTTCAGACGTCGACTCCCATTTGCGACGATTCTCGGCTGCCAACGAAGCCTGAACAGGGAGGCTGGTGTTAGCACTTTCCCTCTGAGATTCACACAAGCACGAACCCAGGTCTTACGAGGAAGCTGATCACCGGGTTGGCTACTGGACCGTACGGTTACATTTGAGGCAGGAGGAGTAAGCTGTGGTCTAGTATCCGGAGGCTGCGGTGCGAGGTGCTGTCTTGCAGGTTCTGCATTGCGGATAGGCTCATAGGTCGAAGCAGGAACAATAAGCTGTCGCCTCAGAGCACCCGTAGGCTGGGTTGCGAGGGGCTGCCTCGCAGGTTCTGCATTGCGAATAGTACCGTAGGTCGCCTGATAATGATGCTGAGGTGCGAGATGCTGTCTTGCGGGTTCAGCACGGCCAGTCGCATTTGGCTGAGAGTGATGATGAACCGGAGGGGCCTGTCTCTGGAGCTCAGCATTTCGAGCAGTTCCATGGGTCGGCGGACGTTGGGAATTAGGAGGCGGGGTTGGTTGGTAGTAATCGTGTCGCGCTTCATCTTGATTGGAACCATTCTCATCCGGGTCATCCCGACCGAGAACCAAATCGAGGACGAGCAAGGCTGCCACGCAGCCCACAACCGTCCAGAAACCCATGGGAAGGGGGGATTGCGGGTCTGTTCGTCGCTGCGGAGGGGAACCACTGCGTGCGGAGATAAGATGCGGGGAATTCTAATTATGTACCAGCCGTGATGCAGAGGACAGGCATCACGCATGAATGGATAATCTGAGAGAAGGTAGGCAACTATCGCAGCGCGAAAATGTGCGTAGTTGCGCGGGAAGGAGAGAGGAATGCACATGGAGGATAAAAAATTGAAAGAACAAGCCGTCATTCCAGGAATCTTCTCAAGTCCTTTAGCCAAGATTGAACCAAGAATTCAAGATCGGACTCGGAGAGCAGCCAGGGCTAGACAGATGGTAGAAGAGCGGTAACAGCCCCTTACAGAACCACGACCAAGGCATCTATTAGTGCGAGCGCTCGTCGAAGCTGTTCCTTGCGCGTCAGGTGCGGCCGAGGCGTGTGTATCTTGTCTCTTTTTTCTGATATATGGCGGCGAATCTTGTCAATTTTTTGTCAGGGGGCATGAGAGATGGGCGTCGGGCGACATGGAGGCCACTGGTCTGAACTTGGTCGGGAACTGTCGGACGACCAGGGTCGGCATCCTTCGGCATCCCGCGAAGCACGTGTCCGCGGTCGCATCAGAACCCCCAAATGGGTTTTGAAGACTGTATTCACCTCCTCGACTCCAAAGCGTGAAGTGGGGCTCATCCCTTGCTGCAGTGCCAGGAGTACTCCTGGACGGTGAAGGATGCAAGCGCCCCTGCCTCTGGCTCCAGAAACCCTCCAAATAAGCCCCTGGAGGCGAACAGAACAGACTGATGCTCTGCGGTGATCTTGGAGCTCAGCTGATCATTTCGGGGCTTGTGGGCTCCTGCATTACTCTGGATTACACCATCGTTTCATCGGAGGCACATGAGCTCATTTCAAACTTTTTGGGAGGCAGACATGCTTCTTTTCTCGGCGGATCGATCAACCGCGCCTCTGTTATAACAGCGCGGCACTAGTTCTCTGTTCGCCAGTTCGCCGTCACCATGGCTCGTTTTACTCGCGCCTTGCAAACTGTTCTTGCACTTTCTGTTCTTTCTTCTGCTTCCGCGTTCACGCCAGGCTTCCCGTATGGCGACGAGAAAGTTCGCGGCGTTAACTTGGGTGGTTGGCTTGTCCTCGAGGTCCGTTTACAACAGCTATCCATTTTTCCACGCGTCGCTGAGATTGCCCCTTAGCCGTGGATAACCCCCTCCCTTTTCGACAACACGGGTATGCCTAGCATGCCAGTCGCGCCGCCACAATACTAACGCACCCAAGGCAACTCGGCTATCGTCGACGAATGGACGTTTGCCTCGCTGCAAAGCCGTTCGACGGCTACCGCGGCGCTTACCAACCACTGGAACACCTGGATCACAGAGACCGATTTTGCGAACATCGCGGCTGCAGGCCTCAACCATGTCCGTCTTCCCATCGGCTTTTGGGCGTTTGACGTCAGTGGAGGTCTGTACGCGCTCGGTACCCACGTCTCAAGGTTAACAACGTCCATTCAGGCGAGCCCTATATCCAGGGTCAACTTCCGTACCTCCAGAAAGCCGTTACTTGGGCGGGCAACCACGGGCTTAAAGTGATCGTCGATCTCCACGGTGCTCCTGGAAGTCAGAACGGCTTCGACAACAGTGGCCATCGAGGTGACGCGTACGTGCCAACGGCTTCCATTCGACAGTTTAACCCATCTTTCCAAAGTGAATGGGCCAATGATAATAATAACGTTGCACGCACGACTGCTATCATCAAGAAACTTGCCACTATGTTCCAAGGCAACCCTTCGGTCGTCCCGATAATTGCACCTCTCAACGAGTTGAGTGATATGAATTACTCGAGGCCCATTTAACCTTCCGCTTCCCCCGCACAGACCCGCCGGGTTCGACGGCTCAAATTGGCTTTCCGTTATTAGACAAGTTTGTTGTCTTCTTCGGACATCTTGCGAAGTGCTAACGTGCATTAGTTCTGGCTTGACAGCTATGGAAATGTCGGGTGTGTCCTCTCGCTAGACCGCGGCTCCCCGTACTTACCCCACAAAGTTTCCCGTCCGGCACCTCTACGCGCAGTACGTACCATCCACCCAACTCTATCTTTACCTACCTCATCGCGAACTTAATTTAGGCAACACCGTGGTCCTCCTGCACGACGCATTTCAGGTCCGTGCTCCACGTATTATGGCATATCGTGGTATTCTAACGCCGGTGCCCATAGCCCTTGAGCTTTTGGAACAACTTTCTCACATTGCCCGCTCAAGGCGTAGCAATGGATACCCATATTTATACCATCTTTTCCGTCCCGGTTCGTGCATTTGTCCCGATTTCACTGGCGAACCCTGACTGGTTTTATGTTATAGGAAGTTCAGATGTCGCAGTCGCAACACATCGACACCGTTTGCGGCAAACAAGGCAGTCTTTCCAGCTTTGATTTGTGGCTCATCGTGGGCGAATGGACGCCAGGTAATGCTACTTCAAGCCCTTATCTTCACACAAACTTACATTTTCACAGCGGCAACGGACTGCGCGAAATACCTTAATGGCAGAGGGGTCGGAAGCAGATACGACGGGTCATACCCAGGCTCTTCCCGTGTCGGCAGCTGCACGGGTCTCACAGGCAAATCTTCATCCTTCAGCTCCAGCTACAAGACATTCCTGAGACAATTCTGGGAGGCGCAAGTCATTTCGTACGAAAAGGCTCAGGGATGGATTCAGTGGACGTGGAAGGCGGAGGCTGCCGATGAGTGGTCATACCAGGCTGGTCTCGCTGGTGGGTGGATCCCGAAGGATCCGACGGACTTGCAGTTCCCGAATATCTGCGGTTGAAACTTGAAACCGCAAACAGTACTAGTAGTTACGACTTGGACAACGAAATACCCTAATGGACAGACAATTTCCGATGAACTGTGAGATGCGACTTTTTAAGAGGATTGTGAATGGTTGAATGGTTTCCAGATTTGCGTTGGGTTCGTGCTTGAGTGACAATTGCTGCTTGGGTAAGCGGTGAAAACCTTTCTCTCTTCCCTTGCTAAATCGTACGATTTGCCTATGATAAGAAGAATACTTGCTCGCACTCACCACTTTCTTCGCACCCTACACTCACGAAGCGTACGTACTTGTGCTCGGTGCCTACTGCTACACATGAGCATCATGGCGCACCCTGACGAACTCAAACTCAACATCGAGCTGCCAGTGCGCGACAGCGGCATTCCCATTATACGCACAATCTCTACCAGTGCCAGAAACCTTGGCCTGCTTATTGACTACTAGACTCGAACCAGTACCAATCCCTCGAAAGATCGAAGACAGTCGTTCGATCAGGAGCTATTTACCCCCGGTTAGTCTCCCAGAGGCAGAGTAGACCAATTCACTTGAACTTTCGTGCCTCAAGATATATCTGTCAGAATCGGTATCTTGAGCGCGCGAAAGTTTGCGCCGTTTCTGAATCCGTTTGCCTCAGGGAGACTACCCCCGGTGTTGATCGACTGTCATCAACTTTGCGGGTTTTCCAATAGCGACTGGTTCGAGTCTAATTGACTACATAGTGACACAAGGATTCTACGGTCATCGCGTTAGTTGGGATCTGGAGCCCGCCCTGCATTTGGCAAGTACTATCCACGTATTGATGCTTCTCCTCTGACAAAAGCAGCCTGCTGAAGGATCGGGAGGGAGGGGACCTCGACTGCATGACTGTACAGAACTCAAGACCCTGTTTCCCTCCCCTCCGTCTCAAGTGCTCGTACACATCATTTCGACGAACCAGACTAGGGAGGAGTCACAGCCTGTCGAACAACCCGGGCTTGCTCCTGTCGACCTTGCGGACGGGCCCGGGATGTATGACAGTTAAAGATATTACGATTTTTTGTTCATTGTTTCTCAGTCCGGATGGAAAGGCATGAATTGGTGACCTATCTTTACGATGCCGCAGAGACGCACGGAGCATTTCTGGTGACTTGGCAATTCTGCTTTGTTGAGAAAAAAATCATTAATCCCATGACAGGTCCAAGGTACTCCGGGCCCTGGAAAAAGTTCGCTAGCTTACCAGCTGAAACAAGACATCCACGAGCGCGATCCGGGAGCTTGTGTTACTATCACCGGGTCATGGAAGAAACATTGCGCTCGTATTGATCGTATTGAAGGAGTGACCGAGAAATCGATCAAAAATACCGGTGACACGATGAACTTTGACGTTCCAAACGTTGCAAAACTGAAACTGTTCACCATTCGTTGCGCAGGAGAGATACGGCTCGGAGGCACTTCCTTTTTGTGGATCGTGCAAGCAACACCCGCATTTTCTCAGGTCATATGTGTACACCGCATCAACTTACCTGCACGAATACTAATGGGGCTCCGCCCAACTATGAAAGGAATTGGACGTTCAGAGATTTCTGGCCTCTATTTCACGAAAGAGGAATACAGAAGACTTTTGCAGATGTAGCAAGGCTTGACCGCGACATTGTCCTCCGACCTTCAAGATTTTGGCTGGATCCATAAATTAAAACGTGTATGAACAATATTGTCTCGCTTTCCGTCTTTTTTCTGGCAGCTGGAAAAAATTGCCATCTCCTGTAACATGATGAACCACGAAGTATATGTAGCCATCTCTGAAATGAAACTTCTGAGACTCAGAGTGTATTTGGAAAATTTGGAGTGTATGATAATAATATTAAATATATCAGTCTTTGGCGTTGTGTGACTTTGTCCCGTGCCGCGTGACAGAGCGCGTCGTTGAACGAAACCCCCATGAGCTAAAATGCAGCGATTGCGTACGTGATTCCGCCAGGGATCGGCCCGCCTCTCACTATGGATTATCCAGACTCTCCCTCGACCTCTCCGGCCAGAAAGCGCCAGCGACTTGCACTGTTTTCGCCGACTTATGATGGTCGAGAGGACGACTTGAGCCAGGAAGACCTTGAAGCGTGCGACGAAATCGAAGCGAAACTATCCCAGACCATCTCTTATCCGTCCTCCAGCGCAGTGCATGAACAACTCCCACAGAATGCTCCACAATCCGAACTCCACGACGACCCCGACAATCCTTTTGCCTCGACCACTAACATACGCCCTGCTGTCTCCGGCTCTTCGTCCGCCGCTAAATTTACAGGTTTCGGATCCGCCTCTTACTTGCGTCGCAGCGTGGAGCCTGTAGATCGCGACTATGCCCGCTCTCCTTCACCTGAAATTCCACCACCCGAGCCCGATTACGACTCGTGGTTTGCACCAGCAGGGGACGTGCCACCCGCGGCCTTCCAGACCGCCACGTTCACCTCCGCTGCGAGTACGCTCCCCCCGGACGCACCCATCGGATTTATGAAGGCATCCAATAAAGGCTGGATCGCTCCGTCAAATGCCGCACTCGCGAAGGCGAAGGAAAAGATGGACGCAATATGGGCGGAAGACGCGGGGAATGTGGCGCCGGTGGCGACCGAGTCCCAGGCGGGGCCCGAAAACCTATTTAAATCCGCCTCCAGCGTCCCCCACTTTGCCTCGCCCGACCGCCCCGCCCTGCGCGTCCTCGACAACTCTTACAACTCCCCCGGCACGCCGAGTCCTGCGGACCTCTCCCGCGCTTCCTCCTCATCCGCCCTCCCCGCCTTCTCGTCCCCGTCGATCGGGCAGCCGAAAAAGCCGCTCCAGGCCAGGCCGTTCAAGTCACCGCTCCTCCCTGCCAAGGTGGGGAAGCCTGGATTCGCGAGCTCGCCGCTGAATCCACTCGCGCGGCCGTCTGGGTCCGCGTCTGCGTTCGTGACCGCGGGCTCGCAGCACCCCCTCGCGGCGCCGCCCATTGTCGCTACCGCGCCCGAAACCCCGCTGCGTGCGGGCTCGGTGGTGTTCGTAACGCCGGTACGCCCTGTGCAGAGTACGCCACGCGTCGTGAGGAGCAGGCCGGCGTTTGTTACACCATTCAAGGCTGGGATGAAGCCTGGGGAGCCGGGGAGGACGCTGTTGAAGGAGAAGGCGAAGGCGGTCGAGGTCAGGGCAGCGACGCCTGCGAAGCAGGTGAAGAATGGTATACAGCCGGGTAGCTCGATTAAATCCGCCAAGCAGTTTTTCGACCTGAGTGAGTATCTTCTTTTCTGTTGTAATTCTTCTCAAAAATTTTGTCAGCCCCGCCCGCCGGAAGACAGGCCTTGTTGTCCTCTGGGCTTGTACCTCAAGGCTATACTGATGGCGATCTCGAGGGCATGGGAATGTAATTTTTCTTCATAATATGCAAGCCCGCAAGCATTTAACCAAATACTTGCAGTGCTGTGTCCGAATTGAAGCAAATAACGCCTGCAATCGCATTGTACTACTCCTTCCACACGCCCTCCGCCACGCTCCCCTCCGACGCCACGCCGAGTCCCCCCAAGCTGCTTGGACCGGCCGCGGCCCTGGAGGAGCTCCTCGATCGCGGGTGCTCGCTCGCGACGAAATTATGGGTCGATAATCACTGGTGTTTGATCTTGTGGAAGCTCGCGGGCATGGTGGGGCTCGAGCCCGAGCGCGAGAACGACCCGCAGACGAAACGGTGGTGCTGGGCGGAGGTGATCCGACAGCTGCTTTACCGGTGGGCTCGATAAACCATTTTCGTTTGTGGTTTGAGATTGACAGATCTTAGGTACGAGCGGGAGCTGAACAGGGGCGTGCGCCCGCCGCTGCGCTGCGTCGCGGCGCAGGACGCGCCGGCGTCGTGCCCCACGGTGCTGTGCGTGTCGAACATCACTTGGTCGGAGGCGGGGGTGACGGAGGACGGGTTGCCGATCCCGCCGCACCCAGAGCTCGAGGTAACCGATGGGTGGTACCGGCTGCGTGCCCAAGTCGATGCGCCGCTCGCGCGCGCCGTACGCAGAGGGGTGATTTGCGTTGGGCGCAAGATCGGGACCGTCGGGGCTCGGGTTTGTGATGCACAACGGTGTTTCTTTTTTCATAAACTAATAAGGCGCCACACTACAGCTGTCTAGCGAGCGCAAGGAAGCGTCCGAGGTGCTCGAAGCGTACAATTCGACCCACCTAGTGCTGTCCGGCAACTCGTCGCATCTGGTTCCGTGGCATGCGAAGCTGGGGTTCCAGATTAGTCCCTGGGTTTCGACTATGAATAGTCTTACGGCGGACGGGGGGATGGTGGCGGCAATGGACCTGGTCGTACTTAAGGTATGCAACCCTACGCATTTGCGAGCGTGAGAGGCTGCTAAGGATGTGCATCACAGACATACCCTGTTGCGTTTCTCGAGTTTTACGAAGACGAGAACGGAGAGAAGCAGCGCGAAGGACCGAGGAACGAACGTGACGAAGCTGAAGCGGAGGAGAAGTGGAAGGTCGGTGACAGCTAACGTGCCTTCGGGTGCGAGGATCGAGTTGGGCTGACGCGTAAGAACAGCGGCGCAGAGAAGTGCATGAAAGCAAACTTCGTGAAGAGCTTGCGAAGAAGGAGATGCGGTTCCAGGGCTACGCGGAGCGATTGGAACGGCGGGCAGGTGCGCAGTTCGCGCCGGGGGCGGATGGTGAGTCCCAAATGCGAGTGTTGTAGGGCCCGAGTCTCACGATGTCTACTTTTAGACGAGCCGTCGGACGACATGGAAGAGCTGTATGATGAGCTGGAAGATCCGGCGGGGGCGGCTGCGGTGCTGTCGCGCGTGAGCGGCAACAGGGCGGGGTGGTTGGGGCGGTTCATTGTCGACCGCATGGAGAAGGAGCGGGAGCGGGCGGGGGAGGAGATTGAACAGGAACTCAAGGTAACGTATTTATGCCTCTTCTGATTAAAGCTAACCGGGAATGCAGAGGGTGTGCCCGCCGCGAGAAGTGCGCAATTTCCGGGTGCTGATTGTGCAGGACGCATGCACGCGGCGGCGAGGGGCTAACCGGTCTGCACAGCTGACCGTGTGGGATGTCGTTGGGCGGGCGGAGGGACTGGATGTGGGACATCGGTACATGGTGACGAACCTTGTGCCGACTGCGCAGAGTGCATGGATGGGCTGTGACGAAGTGGGGTCTGAGATTTATCTGACCAGTACGCGTCGCTCGCAATGGAAAAAGCTGTAGCCTTAGGGAATGTTATAAATTGATACTTGGAATGGTCTCCAGTGTGCCTGAGAGTCTCAGTCTCAGTCTCAGGTCTGTACTGAGCGCTGAGCATGTACCCCTGAGGAATAAAAAAAGAGCACGTGGATTATAGTGGTCCCACACTGTCATTACATTGTCAGCTTTGGACCTGGACTGCTCCGCCATTGTCGTCTGCAATGCCCGAGTACGTCTATGCCCTCCACGACTTTCTGCCCGAGCACGAAGACGAGGTCTCCTTCCACACCGGCGAGCGCATCGAGGTCGTTGAGAAGGACGATCTCTACGGCGATGGCTGGTGGAGGGGCCGCAATCTCGCCGGCAGAGTAGGCCTCTTTCCCCAGAGCTACACAACAACTGCACCCCCGGCAGCAGCGGAAACCCCACTGCCCCCGCCCACTCCGACACAAAACGAACCCTCCGCCCCGCTGCAGTCGCTTCCGGAGGAGCCAGAGTCCATAGGCGCTTCCCCAGTGTCCCCCGTCCCGGAAATTTATCTCAACGACGAGGACACAGAGTCCATCGTTGGCCCCAACGGCGAGGTCATGAAGGCCACAATGACCGACGTCCAGCAGGCCATCGAGCAGCTCGGCAACCGCAACCGAGGAAGCAGCGCGAATCTCGATCACGATGCCCGCAGCTTCAGCTTTGCCTCCACACGCGACGGCCAGACCACCGATGACGACGAGGAGGAGACCACCGACTTTGACATGAGCGAGGGCGAGGGCTGGCACAAGGACGCCCGCGCCAAGCTCGCAAAGCGGGCTCGTCAGGCCGTCGCAGAAGCCGAGAAGCTCGAGGCCCTCTCCTCGGGCATCGGAAGCAGCCGCGCGGTTGCCCCGCCCATTGCTGTCGAGCTCAGTGACGAGAGCGACGCCGAGGACGACGACGACCACCACCACGACGATGACGATGAGGACCACTATGCTACTTCGCCTCTCCGGGATCAGTACATCCCCGAAGAGGACGAGCCTTCAGAACCGATGGATGGTCTCGGACGCCTGCGCAGTCTTGAAGAGATCCCCGCAACCGCGACCGCCCACTCGTTCCCCGAGGTACCTCCGACACCTGTCTCTCCCGGGACACCACCACCGCCTGCCGCTTCCCCCCTTCCGGCTCCCCCGCTGCATGACAGTCCGCTGCGCGAGAGCGTCACCGCCTCCCCGGGCTTGCCCTCTCCTGCTCCCTCCGCAGCGGCTAACGCTTCAAAACATAGCAGCGTTGCTTCCTCTACCGCCGGTCTTATGACCGGTGTGCCCTCCAAGCCCAGCAGCGTCCATTCCGCTCCTCTCTCCGTTGTCAGCGAAGGCAAGCGCCGGGACGACAGCGGCCACGCCAGTGGTAGCGGCGGTAGCGCGCACGGCGCACCGAAGCATCCTTCAGAGTGGACCGTCGAGGAAGTGGTTGACTGGCTCAAATCCAAAGGCTTCGACGAGGTCTGCGATAAATTCACAGGCAAGTCAATCCACCGCACGCATTTCAATATCTGCTAATTTGCATTAACAGAGCAAGAAATCACTGGCGATGTGCTTCTCGACCTTGACGCCAATCTCCTCAAGACCGAGATAGGCATCATGGCGTTTGGCAAGCGTGTGCGTATCGCAAATGCCATTGCGGACCTTCGCCGGCCGCCGTCCCCTTCTGCCTCGTTCTCATTGGCCCCAGCGTACAACGCCCAGAGCTCCCCTCAACACCCGCAATACGCTGTCCAATATTCCACCTCACAGAATTCACAGCCGTACCCAAACTCGCCGCACTCGCGTACCCAGTCACAGTCGCATTCCCAGCAGTCGTACAATGGGCACCACAGCCTGCAGTCTTCCGTTGGTTCGCCGTTGCAGAACGGATATCTTGCGCAGACGTACGGGGCTGCTGCGGCGGGGCATGTGAGCCCGGAGACTGCGCCGCACACTGGGGATATTTCAGGGCTTCCTGTGGACGAGCATGGGAGAAACCACTCGGGTGGCTCGCCCATAGGGCTCGGGATCCCGATGGGCGACCAGGCGAATGGCGCTCGTTCCAAGGGCCGACCAGCGCAATTGACGCTGTCCCCGAGCGACGGAGCCCTCAATGTCTCGGCCACGCAAACGGACCAGGTCGAAGGCCAGGAGGACGAACGCGCCGTCATGAGCGAGGTGAGTTTTACATCTCTTTTGCTGCGTTTTACAACGATGACCGATTACAATTTTAGAGCGAGCTTCCCCACGCAGCGAACGCTTCCATCCGTAAACGATTGTTTGGAGGGCGGTCGCCTACAGCCGGGTCGTCCACCATCAATCTCGACAGAGACAAGGACAAGGACAAAGATTCTCAAGCGAGCGCCGATTCGAAAGAAAAGGACTCCTCCGTCGAGACCAAGGCCGCGGACGGCAAGGGCACGACGAAGAAGAAGGAGAGCTCGATTGCGACCGGACCTGGGCGTCATGCTCGCAACAAGAAGAGTATCGACAACACGAACCCCGCGAAGGGAGGCGAGAGATTGAGCATCTTTGGTGCTTCGTTCGGCGGACGCAAACCCGCTCCACGATACTCTGGGTACGTTAATGTTGCTTTTTGAATGCCCGCTGATGCGTTTGCCTTTCCAGCGCCTCTGACGAGGTGGACAAGACCTCCTCGGGCTTTACGCTTCCTCGGCTCAACCGGAAGAACGGACGGCCGTCTACGCCTGGGGGTTCTGCGGCGCCGCAGCCGCAGCTCAGCCCCGGCCCCAATCCGCCGCCGCCGCAGTCGCCTTCGAACGCTTCGCATCCGCCGGCGCCGAACAACCCGGCACTGCTACGGAAGCGCACCACTTCGGGCCAGACTAGCGATGCGGCCAAGGCGTCGGCGACGAATGCCAATGCCGCCGCCGCGGTGTCTGGGGACGGCGCGTCCAGGCTGAAGCCTGGGCAGAGCATCCTCGACCAGATCGGCGAGGCGGACCATGTTGGGTGGATGCGGAAGAAGGGCGACCGGTATAACAGCTGGAAGCTGAGGTACTTCGTGCTCAAGGGCGAGGACATGTATTGGCTGCGGAGTAGTAACAAGGCGGTGCGTTCTCACCTTCCTCCCGCCTTGTTGCGAGTCTTCAATTTCAGTTTAGGAAACGAAGATCAAGGGGTACATTAAAATTGTCGGCTACAAGGTCACGGTGGACGAGAATGTGAACCCTGGGCGCTATGGGTTCCGGATCGACCACGACCATGACAAGACGCACTACTTCAGCTCGGACGAGAAGACCGTCGTGCGGGACTGGATGAAGGCGATCATGAAGGCGACCATTGGGCGGGATTACTCCAGTATGTTTCGAGAGTTTTCTTGATCTGACCATGCTGATGGTTCGGTACAGAGCCGGTGGTGTCGTCGTGCAATATCCCGACCATCCCTTTGATGGTCGCGCAAGCCATGAACCCTGCCCCGCGGCCTCCGTCACCGACCGCACGCGCTGCGACGCAGCGAGCACTGCGCAGGGAGAACACGGACCAACCGTCAACTCGGGATGCGCGCGTTCTCATGCTCACTGGGTTCGCGACGAATGACAACGCCGTGCCAAAGGAGGAGCGCGCGCGATTGGATTCGTTCTTCACCAACACTGAAGCCTCCGGGACCGGTTCCGTGCCCGGAACGCCCCAGTCGTCTGCTCCTCCACGGCCGACTCGGAGAATGAGCGCGGCGCAACAGGCTGTGAGTTACCCCGCTCTCGCCGCCCTCAACTGGCGCTAACGCCGCCATCTTAGCCTACGCCGGTCGACGATGGGCTCATCGAGTGGGCGAACAGCCACCTCCCGTCGAATTTGCAGATCACCGAGCCGAATGGCCCGCTCTGCGACGGGCTCGGGCTGCTGCGGCTTGCCGAGTCCATCAAGGGCAAGCCGTCGTCGCCGCCCGTGCCCGACTCGGCGTTCCCGAAGGACTCGAGCGACGACAACCTCGACGGGCTGTTCCGCCTGTTCGACTTCCTGCTGGACAACGAGGTGCGCATGGGGAGCGTGAGCATCAACGATATCCGGCAGGGGAAGCGCGACAAGATTATCCAGCTGCTGCGCGGGCTCAAGGGGTGGGAGGACAAGCGGAAGGCGATCGCGACGAGTATCGGCAAGGGCGGGGCCCAGGCGGGCGGCTTTATGGCGCCTGCGTGGTCGGGAGTGTGATACCTACTTTAAGAACTCGTTCCTCCTCCCGCATTTCTTTCTGGGCTCGTTCTTCGCAGGTCTCCGTAGGCTATTCCCTCCTTATGCGTGGTCGCTATTACTCGTAATCCGCTGTGCACTGTATTCTGTTACCAGCCATGGCATATGTATTTACCCGCTCCCCATGTATCTATGTAACGTATGGACCTCCCGCATTCATTTGTTGAGTGTTGAGGGGAATTAGACATTATTAGTATTGTCTCCAACATGCGATAATTTTGAGTACAGTAAGGCGACAGGGTTAGGCACCAGCTACGCTATACTTCTCGAACGTCTCCTTCCACGACCCTGTGTCCTCATGCCCCATGCACACCACAGTCGCCTTGCCGCCCAATTCTGGCCCAAAGACTCTCTCCGACACTCGTCGAATGTCTGCGGGCTTCAGCAGGTCGATCTTGGCCGTCATTTCCGTTATGGAGACTTGGCGGCCGTGTACCAGAATCTAAGCACAAGTTAGTAAATCTATTGGCGAGTAAGTGGGTGGAGAATGCTGACCTGGCGACCGAGATCCTCGACTTCGACGGCTCGGCTCTCCAGGGCCATCATCAGCGCCGATTTCAGCTGGTTTTTGGCGCGGTCGAGCTCCGCTGCGGGGATCGGTGTGTAGAGGAGGAGACTCAGTTGGTGGACTAAATGCGGGAGGATCTGTGCAGGCGTGTTGCCCACGCGCCGACCCTTGGAGTACGGGACAAACGACGCGAACAGCCCGAACAGCGACGAGTCGGTGTAGATGTGGTGGAAGGACGCGCAGTGGTCAACCTGCGGGTAGTGGTTGAGGATGTGCGTGTAGAGGCGGCTGTACATGCCCTTGCCTGGCCCGCCGGCGGAGAAGCTGCCGCCGCCGCCGAGGAGGACTTGCATCGTCGCGAGCGCGTAGATGTCTTCGTCGGAGACGCCGGCGCCCTCGAATGCGACGTATAGGTGGTTGAACTCGGACGAGGGGTCGTAGATGAAGTGATGGCCGCCGGTGTATGTTGGCCGCATCGCGTTGATGAGGGCGGGGGAGTCGGAGGCGGTGGGCGGGGAAGTGGGGAAGAGGTACGACGCGGCGCGGGATGTCGATTTGAGCACGGAGGGAGGAGACGTCGATGCCAGTGGGGGTGGGGCCATCGGCCGGCTCAGCGGAGTGGTTGTTGCATCGAGGTCAGTGGATTTGAGAGACGAGAAGTACTTGTCTGTCAATTCTACCAGTTCCTCGTGCGGCATGCCCGCACCCGCGACCACCATCCGCTCGGGCAAGTACCACTCCTTCATGAATTTCCGGAGGATAGTGCCGTTCATGGAGTCAATACGCTCCTCAGGACATATTAATGAGTTGCCGAGGCCGACGCCGCCGTACGCGACAGTGTGCAGGATCTCGGGGAGTATTTGCTCGGGCTTGCTGTTTATTTCACGGATTTCGTACCGCGCAGCTTCCCGCTGGGCTTCAATTTCCTCGTGTAAGAACGAAGAATTTAAAGCGGTGTCGGCAATGAGCGAGAGTGCTTGCGGCGTCCCTTTGTGGAAATGGGACGACTGGTACATGATAGACTCTCTCGACGAGGAGCACAGAATCTGGCCACCAAGGGAGTGCACTGCCGTGGCCATCTCCTCGCTTGACCGCGAAGAAGTGGTCTGAAATATGTATTGTAAGCAAACCAAAACCACGAGAAAAAGTGGGAAACGACCTTGAATGCCATCCGGTCCAGGAAATGACTCGCCCCAGAGGTCGCAGGTGTCTCAAAGCGCGAGCCTGCATCAACATAGAGGCCGACAGAGGAAAAGTGACCCGGCGTGGATTGAGTCGCGACTCGAATCTTGTTGGGCAACGTTGTTACCTGGCACCCCGGGTTAGACGCGTCCTGGGTGGTGAGGTTTCTGCGGGGTGCCCTGCAGAGGACATTGCCGCGACGAGCAAGAGACGCGCCAGCCCTGCGCATCGCTAATAAAGAGAAACTTTCGGATTTTGGCTGTGTTAGGAACGCAAGGTGCGCGGCATCTCGGTCTGAAGCGGTCTCTTTTGATCCCGTCCACGCTCCTCCTCGTTTCTTCACCGAATCCCCGTGCAGGTAACTCCAATATTACGCTCACTCCTCGGAGCACTAGTCTGCGGCGCCCGAATGCCTCCGTCAGATCTATACCCCGTGCAAGCGCAGTGATCGGATTCTCGCCGACTTCGCCTCAACACTAACACTGGGGAAAATATTCTGGGCATCTCCCAGCGTCCAATTCAAGCCTATGGGACTCCTTACTGGTCCAAAATACCAAAAAGGCCTTTGCTTGCCGGCTGAAGACTGTTTTCCGAACCTTCGAGACGATGCCCTATCTTGTGACGTAATCACAGACACTCTCCGTCAGCAGGTTTATGCATGGGAACGACATAAATGGACCTGTTTGCTTGAGCAAGCATTTCTCGTTAACCCGCCATGAACATGCTTAACTCGACCACTTCCCGAATCGGTTTTTATGGAAAGACTACTGCAACTATCGACTGGTGTGAAGTGCATCGTGAATATACTTGTATGCGTCAAACTTTTCTCACTCGATTCGCAGGCAAACTACCAGTTCTCTTATTATGTCGCGGGTGAGCCTATTACCATTTGCAGGGCGTACTTGCCCACTGATAACCTTTGATTTTGCCAGAAATGGCCAACACATTCTCCAATCTCTTCACGCTTGCTTTTGCTATATATGGTGGATATCTGAGCACCACTCAATATCGTGCGTGGAGTCTCCACAATCCGGCTCGCTTTTGATTGATTCGATTTATAGTGCCTCCCCGTTTCATGCTGGGATATATTGCACGTCTTCCTGCTTTTGTATCCTCATTTTCTAATTCTCGTCGTCCAGGGCATTGGTTTGGTTGGCCTTGGAAGCTTCTGGTTCCATGCGACGCTCCTCTTTCAGGCTCAACTCGCAGACGAGTTGCCCATGATATATGTTTGTAGGTCAAAGCAAGTATGTGCCCAATCGACTGTAGCTAATCTCCGCCAGGCGCGACTACACTTTGGTGTCTTTTTGACACAAGCCTCGGTTTCACTTGGGAAACGACCCGAACACGTCTCCTCACCGTAGCTGCTGCCGTTTTCAGCATACTATTTTCGTGGAGCTAGTGCGTTATTTTCTCCTCGATGCTTGCGCGTATAACTTTAGAAATCTATTTCTAGCTACATCAACCGCAATCCAGTCTACCATCAGGTAGTCTTCGGGATCCTCTTGCTTTCGATAGCGTTCCGCATTTACTACCTTTTGACGAAGCCCGACGTCGGCAAACGCGTACCCGCCGAGAAGAGGGCGGCCATCTCCAAGCTCTTTAGCCTGGGCGTCGCCCAATTCGTTCTCGCATTCGTGCTTTGGAACCTCGACAACATCTTTTGCGACACGTTGACGCGATGGAAGGTTGCCGTTGGTTGGCCGTTGGCGTTTTTGCTGGAAGGACATTCGTGGTGGCATCTGGTAATTTTGGTATCATGCGTTCAGGAATATCCGCTGACGTGCACCATCTAGTTTACTGTACATGGCTTGAACCAAATCACGTTTCCGTTCTAACAATATGTTTTACAGGCCAGCGGAACGTATTACAAGTTTATTGGTATTCAATGTAGGTCCTCTCCGTGTGTTTCAATTTCGCTCGCTCGTCTGATATGCTTTATAGATCTGTAAGGTCGACCGTAATCTCAACGCAGTCCCGCTTAACTCTTTCCTAGTGCCCTTTGTCTCAAGGACGACCATCGCAACTTCACGCTGGGCTGCAGTAGGTTGGGTCTCCCCTACGTTAAACGCTTAGATAGACGTGCCCAATGAATGACTGTTATGATTTTTTTTTTGAGTAAGAGTTGTGTTCAGTCTGACTCTACGAAGAATTCTCGGGCTTGAGCGGGGGCTTGAGCGGCTCTCCCACTGTCCATTTTGCGAACCGCTCCACCTGCAAACCATTCTCACCCGAAGCATCCGTCAGGCCATGAGCGCGGGCCCAAGCCGCCAGTGCCTCCCCAACGGGCTGGCCGGACAAATCCCCGGGCAGCATGAACGGCTGGTTATACAGTGCCGTTTCGTCTTTTGAGCCAGCGGGGGATGTGATGGACCGTGTCTCGAAGCCCGCAATCTGTCGCGCGAGCCAGCGCTCGAGCCGATCCTGGTCAGAGCAAAAGTCCGGGGACGCGAATAATTTGCCCAGGCGCGGCGAGGATAGTCCCAGGAGACCGAGGACACCGATCCGTCCTTGGGTTGGGTCGTTTATGGAGCCGTGGAGATATGATATCAAGCGGCGACCCGTTTCTGCGTTCTGTGTCGGCTCGTGGAAGACGGTGACTGCCCGCCGCAGCGCGACCTTTTCGCCGACTTTGGATATCATGTCGCGGATCGCGCGCGCGACGGTCGCTGTAGGATCGGGGTTCGGGTTCACAGCAGAGAGTAGGGGTGTGTCGTTCAGAACGTCGACAGGGTATGAGGAAAAGTCGGCGGGCTCGGACATGAACGCGGCGGTGTGCGCGATGTCCGCGGCGAGCCGCCCAAACAGCTCATTCCGCCCCACGAAGTCCGTCTCGCAATTGAGCTCTATCATCGCCGCGCGCACGCCGTTTCCTCTCCGTGGCCCGCTGCCGGGCGAGAGGATCGCTACGCTGACAAGGCCTTCCCCGGTGTGGCGGTCTGCGACTTTAGCGGCCCTGGCTGCGCCCGAGGTGACGAGGTCGTTTTTCAGCCATTCCAAGGCGTTTTGAACGTCGTTGTTTGACGCGCTGAGGGCCTCGCGGGCTTTCACTATAGAGACCTCGGTGAGCTTTCGGAGCTCTGCGACGAGCTTTATCGACGGCTTTTGAGGCCCGCTCGTCGAGTAGCAGCGACGCCAGGAGGAAATTGCGGCTCGACTTCGCCACATTGAAAAAGTTGAGGAAGAGTTCTTGCGAAAACGTGACCGCGTGTGACCCAAAAATTTGCTCCGACGATGAGCTTCCTTGTCCCAGACATAGTCGCGCAAGACCTCCTCCTTATACAAGACCTCATTGGCGTGCCGCCCCCTGCAACACAAAAGCCGGTGCCAGTAGTCGCGGACGACATCGACATCGACAGCTCTGACAGCGAAAATGGGAGCGAGGACGAAATTGAGGCGGACCTCTTAGTGGTCAAAGTTGAAGACGAGGGCTCCAAACTGTGCGTTACTGCTACCCCTGCACCAATGCATTCCATCTGACGGGTCAAGGGCAGCGCTGCACCTGCGGATTCCACCTCTGAGTCTGATTCCGACTCGGACTCTTCTTCTGACTCGGACGACGAGCCAATAAAAGTAAATTTCAAAGACCCGGACGCTGAGGAAGACGAGGAGACTGGCGCCGTTGCGCCCGCGACTACGTATTTTCAAACAAAAAATGAAGTCGTCGAGACAGATATAGCCATTCCGGATATTGAAGAAATTGGCACAGACGAAGTCCTGGAGAGAGTCGGCGAGGTCTTGACCATCATCGACAACAAAACCGTCATCATCAAGGGCGCGCCATCCGATGTCTTCGCTCGCACGTCTGACCATGCACTGGACTGCGACACTCTGCTTGTTTTTGAGGACCGAAAGGTTCTGGGTTACGTGCGTATGCAAGATTTCCTTTCTGTTCACGCGTTCATGCGTTCATGTACGTTCTAGGTCTACGAGACTTTTGGGCCCACCGCTCAGCCGATGTATCAGGTCAAATTCAATGCGAGTTACCCCCTCGACAAAGAAAAGGTCCTGCCATCGCGTCCCGTTTTTCACGTTCCTCAACGTAGCCGTTTCGTGTCGGTGAACCAAATCAAACGGTTCAAAGGCAGCGATGCCAGTAACATGCATGACGAAGAGCCCGCCGACGACGAACAGGAATTTTCAGACGACGAGGCAGAGGCTGCATTCAAAAGGCGAAGGTATGCCAAAATCAACCAATGCCCACCAATCGTCGCTCATTACTACTGATTGTAGGAGAGAAGAGTCGCGCGCCAGTTCCGTCTCCATGTCCAGACAGTCAACGCCGTCCCCTGCTGTGATGCGCGACCAGGATCTGTCTTATATGGAACGGAATCCATACAATGACCACAGCCCATACGACGATGATTTCGTTCCAGGGCCGTCCCGACCAGCGCCGATGCCCTACGATGATCCATACTCTGACGACTACAACAATGTCCAGCCTATCGATGTCGAACCACCGCTGTCAGCACCGCCCAACCGCGTAAATTCGGGCAGGGATGACTTCGAAGGTTCCGCCGGGAGAGGCAGAGGCAGAGACAGGGGTCGTGGATTTGGATTCGATCGGAGTGGGGGCAGAGGAAGGGCCCGGGGACGCGACCGCGGCAAGGGAGGTCGCGGCCGGGGAGAAGGAGGGCGTGGTCGGGGAGGCGGAGGGCGAAGCCGAGATACTGACCATCATCCTCGACGTCCGGACGACAGAGGTTGGGAGCCGCCCATGGCCGCGATAACGCAGGGTTCAATGGAGCAGAACCCATACGATCTGCATCATGCCCATCAACCTCCTCGATCGCTTTCTCCGACATCAATGGCTATCGCGCGCGCTACTGGCCAATACCCTGACGGCTCGCAAGCCCACTCCGCCCCGAGTACCCCAACCATGCCATGGGCATTTGATCCGTCACAGCAGTTCAACAACTATGGATATCCTCCGTTCGTCCAGCCTCACATCAATCCGAGGTTCGCATCAGCATTTGGGATGAATTTCGGTTTCCAACAACCTCCGCCGCCGCCTCCGCCGCCGCATTACCCGCCTCAACAGCCAGGTGGAAGCAATTGGGCGGATGAATGGACAGTGCACGGTGGAGGGAACGATTCTGGGCCATAGTCGGTGGGCGCCAGCACTTGGTCGTATACTTGGACCATTTCTGATCATTGTTTGGTTTTATTAATAGTATCAAATGTATGATTGTTGCTACCACTTCCGGGTGCATGCTACTGCTGCATGTGAGGTCCATAGGATCCACATGTAGTGGGGGGGAAGTGCACCATCGCACCCGCATGGACGTGGAACTCGTATCTATCGGAAGTATCGGACGTTGCACCGTGCGGTGGTTCATAAAGACGCGTCGCACTTCTTTTTGTCGCCCTGCTGCAAGTACCTCCCTCTCGACACGCCCATTATGCTGGCTATTACCCTCCTTGGTCTCGCTGGCTCTGCCGTCGCCTCCCCTTTCTTCTCACCGTGGAACTCTGAGGAACTGTTCAAGCGGGCCTCCTCCATTAGCTCGGGATGCTCCACCTCGGGAACCGCGTCGTGCACCAACAGCACGTCCGTCTCGGACCTTTGCTGCTTCCAGGCGCCTGGAGGACTGCTGCTTCAGACTCAGGTAAGCTTCTAGAGGCGCATAAATTCAGCAGCAAATTAATTTCCTTAACCTGTCAAGTTCTGGGATACCAGGTAACTTCGTCGTCGCGGAGCATATGAGCGCTATTGACGAAACTTCCAAGCCCGTCTACCGGACCGTCGAATAGCTGGACCATTCACGGTACGCAGACCTGAACTGTCCGTTAGACAACTGCTAATCGGTGTCGCTTAGGTCTCTGGCCTGACCAGTACGTCCGCGATTCAATAGTGTCCTCGCAGAATTTGAACGCACATTTCCAGCTGCGATGGCACCTTCGACGAGTCCTGCGACTCCTCGAGAGATTATACCGGCATCAGCAGCGTGCGTCCGTTATATCCTTCCTGAAAGCGCGTTGTTCATGCGAGCGGTACATCAGTTGTTGACGGCGCAGGGAGCGTCGGACACCCTTGACTACATGAATACGGTACGCATGCTGTCTCTCGATGGCATCGCGGCATTCTTATGCTGGGCCAGTTCTGGAAAGATATCAACGGGAAAGACGAGACTTTCTGGGAGCACGAGTGGTCTACGGTCAGTAAACGAATTCTGGAAATCGTTGTCGATCAAGTGCTGACTTGATACATCTGTCCTCAGCACGGAACCTGCATGAGGTGTGAACTGCCGCTCGTTACTTATTTGTTACAGTTGTCTGAGATCATCTTAGCACCCTAGCTGTTAAATGCCTGCCCAGCGGAAGCGCCAAGGGAGCCGAGGTGCGTTCCAAGGTTTCCGTCAATTCCTTTGGACCTAATCCCTCCTGCTTCAAAGGCCGTCGCCTTCTTCAACACTGTCGTCAAGCTGTTCAAGGTAGGCTTCTATGCATCCTTGGTCACCCAAGTGTTAACCTTTGCATAGACTCTCCCTACATACCAATGGCTTTCGGATGCGGGAATCACCCCGTCTTCGAGCACCACCCACACGCTCGCTAGTCTTACCGCCGCTCTCAAGAAGGGATACGGCGTATGTGCAGATCTTTTTGGGTTACTGGTCGTTGACAATCGACCAAGTTTACTCCCGCTCTTGACTGCTCGGGATCGGCGGTCAGCCAGATCTCCTACTACATGCACCTCAAGGGTATGTCTTTCGAGGGTACCAGCAAGACCGTCCTCATCGTATTCCAGGCAGCGTCATTGACGGGACCTTTGTGCCGATTGGTATGTCCTATCGTTTGACCGACATTCCCTGGAGTTAAAGCGATGTTGTTCAGATGCCCCCGAGAAGGGTTCTTGCCCGACCACCGGTATCAAGTACCTAACGAAGACCGGAAGCCCTGTCTCGACGACCTCGACCTCGACGAAGACCACTACCACCAAGACTACTAGCACCACCACGAAGACGACGGTAGGACTTTGTCTTGCATTTCTGAATTGGGCTGAACTCGGTTCGCAGAGCACTGCTACTGGCACGCCCACTGGCATCCCCGCCAAAGCCACCATCGAGGCCATCCAGGGCGGTTCTGCCGTCGGTGGGCTTATCTCGGCCGGAACTTGGTCCACTCAGACTCTCGCTACGTACACTTTGACCGGAAGCGCCAGCAGCTTGAAGTTATCGTCCTCCAAGGGCACTTGCGGCGTCAGCGGCGGAATCTTTGGCTGCGGTAACGGAGACTCGAGCACGTTCTCGGCGGTTAGTATGCTTTTTCCGCTCTTTGAGTCCTTACTGATAGCTGGTCGTAGGTTTCCTCGGGAGGTCTCACCCTGCTGGCCTACCAAGGCGCGACGAGCTTCTCCAGCGACGATGTTCCCAGTGGGAGCACTGTCTATGCGGTGAACACTGGTAGCAGTGACGATGAGGTCTACACCTTATCGATCGTCTCGACTTGAGGGGTAGATAAGGCACCGGTTTCAGGAAGAGGAACGGTCTTCTTTGCAATGCATGTCAATGTATAATACAAATCACAAGATGATTGAAGTAAAGTCATGTCTCCTCCCAGCGACCACCCCTGCCTGCACCTCCATGTTCTGCCGGGCGCGTTCTTCGTCAGAAAGCTCGAGCCTAGCAAATTGAATGAAACATTGAAAAGCCTGTTCCAAGACTCGCAGGACGATGGCGAGAGCTTCTTGTCGATCGCCCGCTCGAATGAAGAGCTCTCCGTTGCGGGGGAGTACAAGGAGGGCATGCCTGAGGAGTACAAGGAGCTTGCGGGGTGGAGAGCGGTCAAGATAGCGGGTCCCATGGAATTCAGCGAGTAGACAAGACGTTTGAGGTATTGCGACTCATTTTCTGCCACAGACTTGACCGGTGTGCTCGCGGGCTTCGTGCAGCCTCTGAAAGTCGCAGAAGTGCCCGTCTTTGCGATTTCTACCTGGTATGCCGTGACATTGTGGAGAACGGAGGTGCGGTAATAACTGTCTTTTCACAGGAACACGGATTATGTTCTGGTGAGTGTTTAGCACGAGAAAAAAGATAGCCGACACGAATTCGGGTCTCAGGTGCCCAAGGAAAAGCTGGAGACTGCGGTGGGTGCTCTGAAGGGGGTGGGGTGGACGTTTGCTCGAGAATAGAGAGGATGTAGCATAGAATGTGTATTGACGCAAACAAGGGTCTGTGGCAAGACGGAGCTGTCAATCGCTAGCCTCTCTCCCTCCCGAACTGCAGGGCTCTCCCACCGCTGGCCACGTCTGCCGTAGTGTCCCGGGCTGCTAGTACTAGTCTTCGTTGAAGCCCTTGCGAAGCCTCCAAATTTCCGCCACTCAGCTTCTTCCTCCCCCCTGCGGGACTTTTCTCGACATCGCCCATCCTGCCATGGATCCCGGTGCCACCCTGCTCCCTGCTTCCCCACACGTCCGCCAAAAGCGTGTTCTTCCCTCACGCTCGCGCCGTGGGGGGCCTGGTGTGGGAAACTGCGATGTCGACGTGATGATTCTGAACGCACAAATGAACAAATGTATGCGTCCTTTCCTCGCCCCCGACTCGAGCTCATGCCCGTCTCCCCAGCGGAGAACGACCCGCTCATCCCCGCGGATACTCCTTTCGTGCTCAAGACCAGCGACACGCTCGAGAAGGTCGCGGGCGAGTTCTCCTCGGCCGGTGGTTCGGGCCTCAATCTGCGCGCTCACGACAGCTACTTCGACCGCCCCGACGTCCTCAAGGCGTACAGGGAGCAGACTATAATCGAAACCCCCGAATTTCGCAATGTAGCCGACGAGCCTAATGTTGGAGGCCGATTAAGAATACGGCAAATGGATGAAGTTCGTGGCGGCCGATGTTTATCCCTGCGACTTTGCTCTGATAAACCTTGCAGAATAATTCTGACCTGGATGCCTCATACGAAAAGCGCCATCGGAAATACGAGTCCTTCGAGAAACGGCAGCGGCTGCGAGAGAAAGAGAAACTCAAGCATGAGCAGTACAAACTCAAGGAGCGAATCGAGCAGCTGCGAGGTATGGAAAATGCGGCCTTTCTCCCGCTGCCGGCCTCCTCCTTCTCCCCCCGGCCTGGTGTTGTCGAAGTCGTGGAAGAGGACCCCATCCTTGGCGGATTAAACGGGACCCCTGGCTATGCTGAAGGTGAACGTCGGAGAAAGGAGATGCTTGCGACCGCCCAGATACTGGAAGAGCGCTATCGTGTGCTGCTGCCTCCAGATCGACAGAGGAAGCCGACTGGCAAGAGCAGCGGGCTTGCCTCGATAGACCCGGACTCGGAGTTCTCGGGCAAAGAGTTTACTCACCCGCACGAGGATGCCGAGTCGGACGACGAGGATTATGCCATTCCCGTCCCGAAAAAAGAGACCACAAAGCTCAAACTCAAATTACCTGCGCGCCCCAATCTGGCCACTCCATCTATTCCAGCCTCGAAGGCGGCGCCCTCGTCGTCGAAAAAGCGTCGGCGCAGCCTCCCCCCTCCATTCAATCCTGCTCCCTTACCCCCACCCAAAAGTCCTGCCGTTCGGAAACCCAGAGCACCGGATGCGACTCCCATGCTACTAGGACGGGAGATATTATCGACGGCCGAGCCAGGTCCTTCCACGTTCGTGCAGCCCTTGACAACTTTCGTCCCGCCCCCAGATATTCCGATGTCCCGCCCCCAGGTGGAGGTCATGCCGAATTTGCGATTCATGGAGTACGAGCCGGATACGATCTACCCGAAACGGAGCCACAAGAGGCAAAGAACGGAAGAACGTGGTTTACCTTCACCCCCAGACCATTCCGTTCATCATCCCGAAGATTACATTGTGGTTGACGAGGAGCCGATTCCACCGAAGCGTTCCTCGTCCCCCATTGACGAGCCGGAAATCTCGTCGTACTCGTATCCTCCGCCTCCGCCCCCTCCTGCGGACGATTATCCTTCCCCGGAAACAACAGTCCCACCCCCCGATGCTGTCTCTCCAGGACCGGTCTCACCACTCGATTCCGATCCAGGGCCTAATCCCTATCTTTCTGTGGATTATTTCTCCGAACTCCAGCCACAAACTCCTCCTCATCCTCTCCCTCGCCCTCACTCCCCGGCTGAAGAAGCATCCATATTCGTTCATCCTCCAGAGCCAATTGAATACGAGCGCAAAGCATCGGTTCCTCCGATCGCGTGGATTTCTTCTGCCCCCGTCCCCACTACCAGCCGCCGAGGACGCTCCCGCGGCGGCGCAAAACCTGGGGCCGTTCGAAAGGCTCCTAAGCGACGGGACTGTAACCTCGTCAGCTTTGCGGATCGTACGTCCAAAAACCCGCGACAGTTAAAACACAACCGACATATCGAGGCGTTCGGGGCGAAGTTGCCCCCAATCATACACAACAGCAGCGACTCGTATGATTTCGAGCTCCCTCCTGAGGTTTTGGAACGGCCAGAACGGCCGGGGTACGAAGATCGGACACAGGATGCGGACACTACCCAAGAACTCGAAGGAAGTCAAGGGCCCGACGATCCTGATCCCACCAAGGACGAGGACGAACTTGACGAACATCTTGATTCAAGACCTTCGACTCTCGAACCGGTGGACGATCCTGCGGATGACACTCAGGCTGACGAGGATTCGGACGGAACATAAATAACTTAGATCTTGGAGAACTGTTTTCGTATATCTTGAATTTTATACCATTGTATCTTCTGTTGTAATCGCGCAAATTTAATAGGGAAGGCTTTGGATTCATTAGGGGAGCTACGAGTGCTACGACTATACTTTGGGATCGAGTGATGTGGTGCTGGTCCTTACGACGTCCTTGATACGGGCCCGGTCGTCTACAAGCACTTGTTTGCTGCGGGTCAATATGGCAGAGGAGTGGTTCACAGGCCCGGCTTTTCTGGCTGATGCAAGGAAGAGCTGGGGATTCCCGGGGATGAAGCGCGAATAATCGCCCCCGACAACTTCCCGCATAGCTCGCGGTCTACGCGTGAAGCTGTCGATTTGGGGAACCAGCCCTTCATTGAGATCATCCAATGGGATGTCCGCTGCGAGGGTACTAGCACGCAGGTTCCTGTCCTTGACGTCGTCGACCCCCAGCCACTCGGCAACGTCTGGGTCTAAATCGTCGAAGCTGTCGCTAGTGGGGGCACCATCCAGACGGTCTTTGCGGCGTAGGCGAGCTGGTCCGTCACCTTTGCCTGCACCACCTCGGCCTCCTCGACCTCCTCGACCTTTCCCCCGCATCTGCGTTCCACCCCGCCCTGGGGCCGCTCGGCCCCCGACGATCGCTGGTGGGGTTCGCCCAACACTCGCTGGTGGGGTTCGGGTTTCGCCGGATAATTTAGAACCAGGTTGTGTAGACCGGGACTGTGAAGCTGCGCCTCCGCGAGCTGCACCTCCACGAAGGCCAGGAGCAGCCCCACGAGCGGCCCCACCAGAAGTAGCTTCGCGAACGAGTCGTTCTGCGCGGCGCGCTTGTATAGCCTCGCGTCGACGGGCCACTGCATCCTCGGCCGACTGGGTTTCACGAGCCATGTTCTCAGCGCGTCGCGCCATGATCATTTCCTGGTGCTGCTCATTCGAAATGGTTGGGGCCGGGGCCTGCCGGGTAATGTCAAAACGACGTGCAGTCATGAGCTGGGTCAGTTCCCACCTCGGTAGGAGACGCCCCGAGGTCAGTCTCCTTTTTCTGCGCCGCTGCAAAGGCCAAACGCTTGGACAAGCTACCCTGGGCGGCTTTTGCTGCTATTGCGTCGAAATCGGGCTTGTACGGCGCGCCGTCATCGATTGCACTTAGTGGGCGGAAGCGCCGAGGAGTTTGGGATGTAGGTGGTACGCCAGATGTAGCTGCTGCAGAAAGTTGGAGAAATGTTTACGAGTACGCGAAAATTGCGTACCAGAAAGGTCCGCGACCTCTTTGGTAGACTGTTTTGCGAGCCCGGGCAAGGCCTCTATTGTAGAATTCCAGCGCACAGGTTGCGCCAGGAGCCTCCGAGCACTGGCCGAATATCGGTGCATACCGAGAGCGTGATGGTAAGAGGATCGTTCCGACGGCGTCCGAATGCGGACTTTGAAGTTTGTCACCGCAAACGTACCTCCGTACCCTCATGGCGGGATTCCTTGGACGGCTGGTGGTCAACTTCGTCCTTCTGCTCATCTGCTTTATTGCCTACTCCTCGCAAATATTCATTATATGGCCATGGTATGGCAGGGCCATCTCTGTGCAACTCCTCTCACTCCTTGTGCCGTTCAAGTGAGTCGTCATTCGCGCCGGGCTCGTCTTTTTTGTTCAACTCGCGCAGTATACTGGTTGGCATGCTTCTCTGGAACTACTTTCTAAGTGTCGTTACCGACCCCGGCCATGTACCTGAGACCTGGGTTAGTTTTATGATCAACTCGATCTTGGTCCTCGAACAAATATTTCTTAGAAACCGGACACCCATGCGGACGGCTATGAAGTCAAGAAGCTGACCGGCGGGCCACGGTACTGCCGTGCATGTGAGCGGCCAAAGCCCCCAAGAACGCACCACTGCCGCCAGTGTGGGAAGTACGTCCATCGACTTTCTCAATTTACAGTTGCTCATACTTTTGTAAAGATGCGTGCTGCGTATGGGTGAATATATGCGCGTCGGTCTCTTTCAATTGAATTAACCTCTGCTAGATCACCACTGTCCATGGATCAACAATTGCGTCGGTCACTTCAATCATGGTTATTTTATACGGTTCCTCTTCTACGTGGATCTCGCATGTTCGTACCACGTTGGAATGGTTACTCGAAGAGTCTTTTATAGTATGAACGCGAGATACTGGGTATGTGCAGTCTTTGTTACCGCATTGCCTGAACTCAAAATCCGTGTCAGGACGAACCGGATAGTCTGGAACTCATATTTATCATTCTCAACTACGTCGCATGCGTGCCGGTTCTTATGTCTGTCGGGGCTTTCAGGTACCTCTCCCATGCGCTTGACACAAACCCTAACTCACGTCGCCTTCCAAGTCTGTATCATTTCAATGCTTTAATGAACAACACAACAACTATCGAGGGCTGGGAAAAAGACAAGGTCGCTACCATGGTTCGGCGGGGAAAGATTCGTGAGGTAAGACTTCCGTCTCTTATCTATGTCGCTTGTATTCACAACGACGTTATAGGTTAAATTCCCATATGTATTTCCAAATTTCTCTCGGTCATGTCACACTCTCACCTATACATCCAGAACGTTGGTCGGAGACGCAACATCGAGTCAATTCTTGGCACAAACTCGTGGTTATGGTGCTGGCCCATCCCGACTCCTGGAACTGGGCTGAAATACCAGCTGACGGAAAGCGATGGTAAGTGGGTAGAAATGGTCAAGGTCCCAGAACGGGGACGGGATTCCTATTATGAAGTGTAGAAGTGATTGTAGAATGGTGAGCGTCGGACTCACCATCGGTGCTTCCTTATCTCTGGTGTTTACGATTCTCGAAGCATATTTCCTTTGTCTCCCTTCTCTTGCCGTCTTGGTTTGGCATCCGCTCACCTACTTTTCGCAGACCCAGAGACGGCGTCGGAGCCCTGGCCTCCCAGAGATCCGGATACAGTATATCGAGAAGATCCCGACATAGAATTTGTTCTGCCAGACTCCCCATGGACATATGAGAACGGTTCCATCAACCCCGAGCTCCAACCATCCAACTCGTCCGCTATGCCTCGTCGAAGAAAGAAGCAACCAGTCGGAGCATCTGCGCTTCCACCTTATCATCCTGATTACCAGCCCGGAGTTGGGGCAGCAGACGACGACTCTACAGACGACGACGAATATCGATACACAGACAACAGCAAAACCAGGGCCAGGGTCAGACGAGGCTCAGAGGGATATGAAGTGCGGCCCGCTGCACGGGAAGATATGCTGGCGAGGTATCTTCTGGAGATCGGTGAAACACCGCAGAAGTATCATCGTTATATCCCTGAACCAGACAGCGAAAGCGAGGACGACGATATTCCTCTCGGGCAACACCTACACCATTAATCAATTCGTCGCGGACTTTTCCAAGTGGATATACAGTAAATGTAGCTAGATAATAAGGTAGAAATAAAACTACAAGAAAAGATACGACAGATTTGATACGACAGATTTCCTTCGCTAAGCATCAATCTGAGTCGCGCGTTGGCATATTTCGTTTGTCTGGTCTACTGCTGGTTGGATAGATTGTTCAAAACTTTTCACTCGCCGCGAGATCGCGTCGGTGAAATGAATCCCTAGAGCCTGGAGTGCCGGAACGACCTCGTCTTGAATCATGGTTTTGACCGTCGCCTGCACGTTTGCTAGGACGGTGCCGTCGAGTACGGCTTTCGGTTTACGGCGATGAGCACCAAGGCGCGCGATCTGCTCCGTCATTAGAGCGATTTGTTTAGCGCGTTCCTCCTTCCGTTGTTCCAACGCCGAAAGCTGAGATTGCATCTGAAATGCAGGTCAGATTCGCTCGACTGAATAGTGAATACCACGCACCGCGATTTGTAGCCGACGGTGGTCATCGCGCTCCTTTTCAAGGGCCTTAATCCGCCGGTTTCCGAAGTCGTTCTTCTCTAGTAAGAGGGCTATCTGCTCCGCATGGGATTGCAACTGTTCGCTGGTTGTATTCGCTGCGTTCTGAAGTATGGCAACGGGCCCGTCATCTTCCCCCGTCTTTTGCTGACTCTGATCACCGCCGTTCATCCTGCTGCGATAAGCCGCAATGCCCTTCTCGACGTAAGCAGCATTCCTTTCTGAGTCCAAGAAATCGTGGACTGTCTCTTCTGCTTCGTCCAAATTCTCTTCCAAGTTTGTGGTGCGCTCTTGGATTTCTGTGAACAGTGATCTGGGACCTTCCGTCTGAGGGTCCGCATCCACATCCATGGTATCCGAGTCGGCGGGCAAAGGGGGTTTGGGTTCCGGAATGGCGAGGTCCGTAAAGCTCTTCAACCAAGCTGCGAGTTGGTCCGTGTAGGCTTGCATCTCCTTCTCAATATCTGGGGAAGGGTTTGGAGCGCAAGACGGCAACTCAGGGTACCGGAGAAGCTCATTCTCGGCCTGCTTGAGTCGAAGGTTTACTGCTTTGATTTGTCCTTTTAGATCGCCATTTATGCCATTCAGTTGTTCGCCAGCCTGCTTTGAAATACGCTCGAACTGGTTGGAGAATTGGGTGGTCTTCCATGTCTCGAGCTGACGCTGCAGCTCTTTGAGCTCCAGCTGTATGCGCGTCACGCGAACAGAGTTCCTGTGAACGATGAGATATCGACCGAGGACAGCAATATGACGACCAACTTGATGATTCCCGAATGTATCTCAGACCTAGTCATGTTCTGTGCAGAGCGAGGAACAGCGAAGGGCGGAAAGGCGGATTGCGGAGTTTCACAGACAGTAGTTCGCTCTGACGGCGCCTGCGAAGCCGCTCGGTAGGAGGAGGCAGACAGCGGTGGGCGTGGCTCATCAACGGCCATTTTATCTGTAACATTCACCCAAAGGTCCTTTGCGCGTGGAGGTTGGGTTTCCATTGGTTGAGTTGATGGCGGGACAAAGGGAGTGGAATCGTCGATCGCGCTCGTGTTTCCCCATCCTCCACCGCCCCACCCACGATCGCCAGTCGCATTTTCGCCATCTGATTTCTTGCCCGCGGATGGCTCAGGGGCAGAGGTGCCCCATCCTCCACCGCCCCAGCCCCCGTCGCCAGCGTTGCTCGTGGATGGCTCCGCGTTGCTCGCGGTAGAAGTGCCCCATCCACCACCCCAACCCCCGTCACCAGCGTTGCTTGCGGATGGCTCAGTGTTGCTCGCAGCAGAAGTGCCCCATCCAGCACCACCGCCACCCCAGCCCCCGTCTGGATCGCCCCATTGCATGACCTTGCTCGTGGATGGTTCGGGAGGCGACGGAGGGGCGGCGCTTGCAGCACCAGTGCCCCAGCCAGCGTTGCCCCAGTCGTTGCCCTTGCCACCGCCGTCTCCGCTACCCCAGTTGCCAAACACCTTGCTCGTCGATGGCTCGGGCGCCGTCGAAGAGCCGGAGCCTGGCTTGGGTTTCCATGCCTCCGAGTCCCAGTCAGAATTTCCGCTGCTCTGTCTCCTGTTGCTCCAGCCACTGTCCCGGGAAGTCGGCGAAGTGAACCCACGCCCGGCACCACCGCGCCCTCCTCCACGCCCACGCTGCGGATGAGTTAGCTAGCGTTGAAGGGACAGATAATTTGTAGCTCACCACTGTAGCTATACTCTGTCTAGCAGCCCTACCCCAGATGGGGTTTGAGGGATGAACGTAGGTGCACCCTGAATGTTCGGCTCGACAGCCAGTTCCCGTAACTGGGTGGCCGTCATCGTCGTACCACTGGAGATAGTTTTCTTCGTCGTCGTAGTGTACTGTACCAGAGGAGATGTTCGGCTGACCTTACATTTCACTGGTCCGGCCATACGGTCGTCTCTCTAGCAGCAGCTTCGTCTCGGTGCTTTCTTCAGGTTGAGCGTAGATATGCAAGATAACAAGAAGTCTCAGGGTGAATAGAAGCCTTTGGCAAAATTAGTACAAGCCAACTATACATACATAACGGCGATCAAACAGCGACGCTCAGCGATGAGCATATACCTTCCATATCAAGCCGCCCTTCTCCCCCACTTCCAATAAATTAGCCCCCGCGTGCAGGTCCACGATCCACTGTCCAGGCTGGTCGGGTTTGTGCGCAACAATATTCCCGTTCAGCTTCACCTGCACCTCCCCGATCTTGCGAGCCTCTCGCTTCGCAGCCCGTGCAGCTTGGAGAGCTTTCGCAGCTGCAGTAGCAGTTTTGCCCTTTCCTCGATTCCGGCCCTTGCCTTTCCCTTTCTTCTTCCCATTTTTCCCAGCAGCGTCTTCCATTTCTTCATCATCCTCGTCCTCGTCCTCCTCGTCCTCCTCATCCTCGCTGCTCTCCTCTTCCTCGTCCCCCATGTACGTGACATCCGAGACGCTTAGTGCATGTTCCCCGGGACCCAGCCGCATCGCCCAAGTCTTAACACCGTCCCGATGGTCCAGCACGAACGGCCGCTTGCACGGCTGGGCCATGAGCGTCACCCATTTGAGCATATGGCTCGGGTGTATGGGCGGCGGTGCTGGTGAGTTGGAAACGGATAAAATCTTGGGAGGCGGGTGGTGTACGACCGGCGCGGGCGGTGGGGCTGGCACAGGCGCTGGCGTAGCTATGGGAGTCGAAACGATAGGTTTCGGTGGGTACAGCGCGGCCTGCGGATAATGGGCAAACGTCGCTGTGGTGCTATTGATGTAGGTCGGAGGGGGTGCGGGCTGCGGTGCGGGCTGAGGTGCAACTTGGATCGACTTCTGAACCGAGTTGACTTGAATTGAATTCGAGTTGGGTAAACTATTCGAGTTGGGTAGACTATTGGAGGTTGGTATACTGTTCGAGTTGGGCAAACTATTGGAGTTCGGTATACTGTTCGAGTTGGGCAAACTATTGGAGTTCGGTAAACTGTTCGAGTTGGGCAAAGTATTTGGAGGAAGGGGGGCAGGAGATGCAGCCGGCGGGGGTGTGGGTGTAGGCAGAGGTACAGCAGCCACGACGGGTGTGGGTGCTTTGGCGGCGGATGTGACAGGGACTCGTAATACGACGGAGGGGGCATGGGTCGGGGGTGAAGACGAGGGTCCCGCCGCAGCGACGGCAGCTGGCATCTTGATCTTGATTTTCGTATTCGAGGGTTTCTGGTATCTTGGAATGGCAAAAGCAGGAGGAAGGTCAGACATGAGTTGACGAAACGTCGTCTACGAATATAATGAGCCACAAAGCGCAGGAAATTAACGGATGCGCTTTACCTGAAGAGTAAGAGCGTCTTCCCAGATCGGAGTATGGTCTAGATTGAATAACATCGCGTTGGAGAAGACCAGCTCGACGTCGTCGGCAAAATCGACCATGGTGTGGTATTCCTTCCGTTTAACTTTTTTCTACAGCACCGTTAGCCGTGGTTACGTGAATTATGCCCAACCTGACGCACCAGGATAACCTCCAAACATCGCGGTTGCTTGATTTGATCATAGTACTGAGGCCAGAATTTCTTGGAAGGATATTCCATGAAGACTTCGGAAAGAACTCGCCCGCTAGCACCTGCGGTTAAACCATGGCGACTGTGCTGCAAGAGACCACTCACGTCTCGTCCGTCTTCTCAATGATCTTCGTAAGTCTTGTCTTAGCAAGACGGGAGAGGCTGGGCTTCTTCCCAGTGGGCTCGCCATCCTCCTCCGATGGCACCATCTTGTTGTAAGTCTTGTTCGCTAATTTCTAGCCCTATTGTGAGATAGACCGCGGAATGTTATTCAAGCGCACGCACCAGGAGATCCTTTGCATCCTTCCAGATGCCACTCTCCTGCATGTTGTAAGTCTTCGCGTTTTCGAAGCAGAGTTCCAAGTCCTGTCGGACTGCTTCAAGGGTAGGGTAGACATTGGATTCCAGCTGTTTCTTGATATCCTCAAGGGCTATGGGGTGCTTGATATACAGGTAGTAGTCGGGGTAGAGCTTTTTGGAAGGCTTGCGGACGAAATCAGTGGACAGAATACGACCTCTGGCCCGAATGCAGTAAGCGTCAGGTCACATCGAGTGTTTGCACACAACACTCACTCTTTGTTAGCCGCGTCCTTGACCGTCTGCCACAGCTTCAACCCTTGCTCGCGCACGTCTCCCATTCGCGCCCTAACGCGCTCTTGCTCGCCCATTGGATCAGACGACGTGATGTCGATGTCTGAAGAGGAACCCGCAACGGCCATTTCTTTTCGTCGCTTCGCCCTGGATGCCTCCGCCTCTCCGCCGTTCAGCTGCCTATGCGTTCTCTTCATGGCCAAGTCAGAAGCCCAGGATTGTTGCAGAGGTTGATCGCCTCGTCGTTGGTCTGGTTCACGATTACGTAAACAGGTCACGTTTTCTCAAACATTCGAAACAACTGCAAGAGGTAAAAAATGCATTGGACTCTGTGGCTCTGTGGCCACGCCCAAGGGATAATACTACAACATGAATGGAAGTACGTGTTTCGAATGCAAATATTCGTGTCTATCAAAAAAAAAAATCAATGCCTGAAAGAAGCAATTCTAAACTCCCGCATCCTTCTTCTAGCGGAACGTGAGTGGTTACTGAGGAAAAATATGCCGTCTCAATGAAGGATGAATCGCCAAAAAAGAAGAAACTCACTTGAGTCCTCCGTCAAAAGCCCAAGAGGCCTCTATCAAATCTTGTTGTGGGCGCACAGAATATTTCCGCATGAGCGTGGCTCCACCAGGCTGTGGGTTCGGTCAATATACATCAAGCAAGCCGCAATAGAGACTTACATGCTCCCTAAGATACGGCGTAACATCGACAAAATAGTCGTCGATCACCACCACGCATGTCCCTGGTTTCGAATTTATGTACTCCTGGGCGCGCTCTAGGTCCCATATTTCGCCGTCCCATGGTTCATCTTCTTCCGGTGGTGGAACCCCATGCGTATCCTTGAAATGCATGTATTCAGTGGCCTCCTTCAGGTCTCGTTCTCTGACGCTCCGTAGGCCGGTTACCAGACCCAGGCGGTGAAGCAGAAGGATTATCCATTTCGACGGATCCCAGCTCAGAGGATGAGGGCCGGATCGCCAGTCATGCGGAAAGGAGTGCTTTACAAGGATATTAAGACGCGTTTTCATGAGTATCAATCGACCCACGTGCTGTAAAAATGTCAGTCACTGAGATTTATCTTTTTGAAGAATCCACACAAAATTATGTGAACCTTCGCCACCGGTAAGCAACGCTAAAAGCTTAATGTAGTCGTTTGAGCTTAACCCAGATCTGAAAATGGAATCAAGCTCACCAAAGTGCCTCTGGAGGAATCCTCGTCAGAGTAGGGCTGCAGTCCATCCCAGTGCGCCAGACTGAAGAAGATCAAGACTAGAAGACAAAGAGTTGCGGCAACGTACGAGTTGACGAGGAAAGTGCAATGCCAAACTGCAGGTTCCGTCATAAAAGGACGAGCGTCCAGCGAGATGGCTGCTCACTTGCAAGCCGAGAAACAAGCCCACCCCACACGAAAGCGCCCGAAGGGTCGCCCCATACGGTGCCCAATAACGTGGGCAAAACAAAGCCGAAGAACAGAGCCAACGGAACTGCAAATATATCTGAAATTCAGCGAAAATAGTCTCGCTGCATCACATACCATAATGTTTGTGTTGGAACCGGACGACTGTTGGTTAGCTTCTTTAGAAGGGAGATCAGGGAGAGCGTTAATGTGTACCAGGGTCACTATCCAAGTCTTCGCGATCTACCAGCTCCATACGCTCATACGTCGGCTTGTAAAATATCCACCTTTCAAGCAAGATGTGAGTCCCTGGAAGAGAGCACCTTCAACGACGTACCCCATGTGCGAATAAAACAGACCGCGAGTAGCAGCATACGGGTCGTGGACAGGATCATCTGTGAATCGCTACGTCGAGGTTGAGCGACCGCCACCGCCGCTGAGCTTGCAATTTACGCACATGGTGTAAACGATGCCTAAGACACCTGGAGTCGCGACAGAATCTATGTTGGGTTCACGCCAAATAATTATCGCTCTTACCACCACTGCGATCAGGATGAACAAAAATACCAAAGAAGACTGTCAAACACATACCTTGATTGACCCCTGAAAGCCTGCAGAGCCTAGGGCGGCGAGTCTGGTACGAGGATGATTTCATGTCGGAGGCTAGCACGAAAGGGTGCGCACATGACGCGGACCGCGAATTTCGCTCGAAAGGCCCTATGGGAATACAGACGGTGGTATCCAATCTATTTTCGTGGTTGAACGCGTCTGGATGTCCAGTTGAATGTGCACCGACCGTAATGCTGCAGTTGAACCCGGCTTAGTGAACACCCGAGCACCAAACCAACCGACGCGTACCCAAAGTCAGCTAATTGCCATACGAGCAAGCCCAGTACGAGAGTGTGTGTTGGAACTTGACAGACTGGACGCCAATACAGAGCGCCCCAGAGCGCGAATATGTGGATCGAGACGAAGAAAATTGTGTTTGACCACCAAATGTCGATTTTTGGCGACTCGGTCCCCATTGTGATGCAGGTACGAGTTTGTGGGGAGAAGACGATGGAAATATCATCAAAGGATCATGATATAAGCATCGAGGGAGAGCGAGGGAGCGGCTAGACGCGGCCACGTTTTTGGTGCAGTGCATATTTATATGCACCGGTTCCTAATCTGGTCAGCAAAGGGACGCATCGGGGCGCGTCATTCACCCGATCCTTCGTGGACGCGACACCCGTTCGCTGTCAGTATTTCTGAGTCTCCCGTTGTTCTGACTGACGGCTCTATGAAAAGACGCGACCAGGACGCGACATGGAAGTAGTAGTTATACATGTACGCCGACAACACCGGTCTATACTAGATCTGTGCGACTGGCATACTCGGCCCAAAGTGTATCCGCGCATTGTCTCACCGATCTCACCTTGGCTTCACTGGTCACCCAAACACTCCACTCTTTATCGCCGATTCCCATCCCAAGCCCCGGAGTTCTGAGCAACATGGCGCCTTCCACCCAGCTACCGCCGCTGAGGTGCAGTTCCAGCACCCCTCTTGGTAACAGGGCATTCAAGACGGGGCCCACAGTGTCTGCGTTTATTCCCGACCCTGGTAGGATAGTGAGCTCGTTTGTTTGGTGCGCCCTTTCGCAAAGCGAAGTTAATGTGTCCAAGGACTCGGATACAGTTGGACCGTGGCCGCTAGATCCAGTTAGACATCCTCAAACCCGGGAGAATGAGCCTTGCCTAGTTAAAACCCGCGAAACACCCTTGATACTCATCACATCCTCAAGGGCTACGAAACCAAGTCAACGAAGTAATTGTCGCCGGTCGTACTCAGATGTACCTTCTGTGGGGTTGCGAGTCATGTCAAATGCGCGGTGGAAACACACTGCATGATCACAGATAAACAGTCAACTTGGAGGAAGATATTGGTTGAGACGCACTAACCTTGCAGGGGAAATGCCTCGTTAACAAACCTTCGTCGTGCGCTGGAATCAAGCACTCAAGATTGAAGCTCTGCACATACCGCTGGGTAACTTCGACGTCGACCCGTCCTTCTGCTTTCAACGCACCCAGTACCACTCCGCTGACATTATTCTGCTTGAAGACGCGTATATCCTCGAGCATAACCTCGATCTCATCATCAGAATACAAGAAGTCGCCCGTGCGTGGGCGAATCATAACCTGCAACACCCTAGAATCCAATGGCAAGCAAAACAAGAAAATAAGTTCTGCGGACCATTAACGGAACGTCCACGGAGCTCTGGATGGCCTTGACGAGGCCGAGGGACGGGGTGGTTCCGCCACCAGCTCCCAAATTTCCGCAGACCTCCAGTCTGTTAGCTCCCCCGCCAACGGCGCTGTGGACAAATCAGAAAGGAGCAACAGGCTAGGCATGTAGTTTGACTTGAGCGCAGATCGGACCGAGTCAACGCAGACCTCGATACAGAGAAAGTTGGGCGTTGAGTTGTGAGCCATGTCGGACATCAAACATTGATTCAACGTGTCGCGTCTTATGCACGGTACCGTGACTCGATCCGGCATTCAATGTCGCGCCGGTCGACAAATTCGCATTCGTAGATTGATACTGTACAAGATAGGACGGGATGGTACAGACAACTCATTCATACAACCACCGGGCGCCTTCGCTTCACGCGCCATACTCCGGGACCAACTTATCGGACAGCAACAACCAGTCTCGTAAGAGCATTCCAGCGTCTCGCAGGTCATCCCGGACTTCCTCGCGCGTTTTCACCTTCCCAATATTCATCTTCAGCATCTGGAGGTCCTCCACCGAGTTGAACCCGTGCTTCTGCAGTATCCCGAGACAGTGTGACAGCCCCCATTTTGCGAGAAGGCCCGGCAACGAGTCCTCGTTTTTATTCTCTGCAGCGGGACGGAAGACAGGGTTCGAGGGGCCATCCACGGAGCGGGAGCCCAAACTGCCAGACTGCCTTCCTTGGCTGCTGGAAGGAGCCTGTCGGGGCGGGGCTGTCATGCTCTTGGAAGAAGTGGTCGGTGCGGGGTCGAGCGAAAGTCGGTGGAGCTGGGCAATGTCAACTGAACCATCTCTACCTCCATGGGAAGGACCTACGACGACATCAGCACCAAATATAGAAAGAGAAAAAGTCAGCTTGCCAGCCCCGTTAAACTGCAAAGAGCTTTCCCCAGCCATTGCATCCCGACCCAGCGCAGCAGAGGTAGATCCGAGGGAAGAGAGGGAGGAAGGCGGAGACATGTTTCCTAATACAGCACTCTCATCGTTTTCAGTGCGTGGAACTCGTGGAGCACATTCCAATTTGGATTTAGAACAGATATGCGACAACTTTTGAGGTCCATCGCATTTCTGGGAACACAAATTAGTTTTGCAAAAACACACACTCGAGGCAGGCCGTACAGTGTGACCTCTATGGCAATCACTTGCACATGAAGTTATCAGCGGCACATAGAGACAAGTTCGGGACGGAATAAATGAACCTGCATGCCATGTACTCAGGGAGGATCCCCCTCTTCTGTCGTTTCTGTTGAGTTTCTTTCGAGCTATCATCCTCGAATCGGGCACGTTTGCCTTTGGATTTAACAGAAGGGGCCAGCTGCTGGGGCATATCGATATCAACATGCCTCGTACCGGACGGCGGGGGAGAAATGCCCCCGGCGAAATACGAACCGTGTCAGGAGCCTTACTGCGAGCAGGGAGGGGCTGCCGAGTGGCGACATCATCCGGCTTTCCGCATCCACCTGTCCGCTTCAATGCGCATATTTCCAACCAAAAAAAGGAGCTCACTACTTGGCCCTGCCTTGGATCGTGTCTGCATCCTTCCACCTTCCTCTTCAAGTTCATCGATTTCGGGTTCCGATTCTGAGTCCGTCAATACAATCACTTCTGCCTGTCCCGTAGTGGCGGGAACTCGCGTCGCAACGTCGTCGTGATTATCTTCCTGCTTGGTTAGAAAGCGGGCATCCTCCTCAACTTTGTCCTCATATTTATTCGCTCTAATCCGTTTAAGAGTCGACTCGGAGATGTTCAAATGTCGTCGGATCGTTGCGGGGTTTGCACCGCGGGCCAGATACTCCCTCGCAAAAGCACGATCTTTACGAGAGACCCGCGAACCTGAAGTCCTGTAGTGAACCCTCAGCCTTATTGGTGCGACGGGGAGCTGCAGAGCATACCTCTTCGCAGTCGACATGGACGCCCGTCGTCGAATGAGAGCTTCACACGAGGTAAGCTGACCAGCTTCCATTCGATAGATATATATAGAGTACATGGCCCGGTATAGTGTCGGTATCTCCGCTCAGCGCTCAGCACCAAGCCTTGGTTAAAACACGGGAACAAACACAAAAAACGAAAACCCACTGCACATACTTTGCAGTCTTGTTCTCAGTCTTTTGAATGTCTGGGCATGTCGCAGACAACAAACTCGTTCACCCTCATGCACAATATGCCGCCTTCCCGCATTGGTTGACGCGCGCAAGATGCAGTTGACTTGAGCGCAGATCGGGCCGAGTCAATGCAGACCTCGATGCAGAGAAAGTTGGGCGTTAAGTTGTGAGCCATGTCGGAAATCAAAAATTGATCCAACGGGGCGCGTCGCAAGTACCGTGACTTGAACTGATTGCGTATAAGCATGTAGGCTGGATGTCGCTCTGCGAATTCGCATAAATTGATAATTGGACAAGAAAGAGAACTAAAGCTGCGGGGCGCGGACTGGGCGCCTTCACTTCACCCGTACTCCGGGACCAAATATTCCGAGAGCGACAACCAGTCTCGCAAGACCATTCCACCGCCTTGCAGATTACGCCGGATTTCCTCGCGCGTCTTATCCTTCCCCAGATGAAATTTCAGCATCTGGAGGTGGGCCACCGACTTGTACCCGCACTTGTTCAAGATCCCGAGACAGTGCGACAACTCCAGTTGCGCGAGAAGGCGCGGCAACGACTCGATTTTCTTCTCTGGATCGGGAAGGAGCGCGACAGGGTTCGGGGGGTCATCCACAGTGCGGGAGGCCGAGGTGCCAGACTGCCTTCCTTGGCTGCTGGAAGGAGCCTGTTCGGGCGGGGCTGGCGTGCTCCCGGAAGAAGTGACGGGCGTGGGGTCGAGCGAAAGTCGATGGAACTGGACAGTGTTGACTGAACCGTCTCCAACTCCAACCTCGGAAGGACCTGCGATGACATCAGCGCTAAACATAGAAGGGAAACCTCTACTTGCCAGCCCCATTAGACCGAAAAGAGCTTTCCCCAGCGATTGCATTCCGATCCAACGCAGAAGAAACAGATCCGAGCGAAGAGAGGGAAGAAGGCGGAGGCATGTCCACTCGTACCGCAGTCACGTGTGGGAAACATTCCATGTTGGATTTAGCACAGGTACGCGACGAATTTTGAGGCCCATCGCATGACTGGAAGCCAAAGTGAGTCCAAAGCACAACACCATCGAGGGAGGCCATACAGAGCGAGATTTCTGACAATCGCTGCATAGGATGGTTATCAGTGACCTATAGAGATAAGGTCGAGACGAGTCAACCTGCATGGCTCATACTCTTGAAGCCTCTTCTGGCGTTTATGGCTTATTTCTGGGGAGCCCTCATTCTTGATTCGGGCGCGTTTGCCTTTGGTTTGAACAGGGGCCAGCTGCCGGGGTATAACAATCCTATCATGCTTCGTAGGAGGACGGGGGTTCAGAGGAGGATATTGAAGAGCCCCCGGCGGCATACGACCCATGTTCGGAGCTTTTCGCGGCCGCCGGTCGGCTACATTTTGGGGCTTTGCGAATCCACTGATACCTTGATTCCAGTTCAATGCACATATGTCCAGCCAAAACAAACGAGCTTACTACTTGGCCCAGCCATGGAACGCAACTTGATGCCCTCCATCTCTTCTTCCTTGTCGAGTTCATCCTTTTCGAGCTCTGAATCAGACGATATTTCAATCACCTCTGCCTCCGTGGTTGCGGAAGCCCCCGCCGCAACGCTGTCACCAACTTCCTGCTCGCTTATGTAGCTCGGATCCTCATCGACTGTGTCGTTATATCCGTTGTTCTTTATCCGAGTGACAGTTCTTTTTGAGATGTTCAATTCTTGCTGAATCGTTGTGTAGCTTGCACCGGCGGCCAGATACTTCCTAACACGAGCGCGAACCTTAGGATTGGTCGGTGAATGCCTGCATTGATCTGTGAGCCTTCCTTGTGCGACGAGGAGCTACAGAACGTACCTCTTGAGCTTCGCAGTCGACATGGACGCCGAACGAAAGATCAGTTCACACGAAAAGTTAATCTGACAACTTTCCATTCAATTGATAAACACATATTACATGGCCCGGTATCTCCGTCCAGCGAGCCGAGCCTGGGGGTAAAACATGGGGGATAAAAACAAAAACCCTGTACATTACTTGGCAGTCAGGTTCTCATAGAACCCAACGATCTTCCGAATGTCTGGGCAAATTGCGAGGCGCACTCGTTCACCCTCATGCACGATATGTCGCCTTCCCTCAAGCCATTGGTTGACACCAAAAATACCGCTGCCGTCTCGAACCATCTTGGCGAGCTTGTCGCGCTGCAGCGACCACTTGAGTTTATGCATGATGGGGAGGAGCGCGCGAGAAATTGAGAGGGATGACGCCTCGACATCTGGAAATGCGCGCGACTTGAGGAGGGGGTTGGACGCTGCGCTGCGGCGCCGCAGGTGTACCGACAACACGTGGCTGGTTTGCCGGCGCGCAAGGCGCAGAGAGGTTTCGTACTGGACAACCGACTGCGTACATGACATTCAGCAAAAGACTGTGCATACTGCGGGAACAGGCGTACGAGATGGGAGTAGAAGTAGGTGCCGGCCCGCCATCTTCTCTCGATTGCGAGCCCGCGCATGACGCCTCTGTGGACGAGGTCGCCCACGGAAGGGCGCAGAACGTGGCCGTGCGGACCGACGGCAAAGAGATCGTGTTCGACGCGGGCAGGACATATCACACGAAGACGATTATTATGGAGTGCTTCGTCCGAAGTGAGGCGCGCAAGGACAGGCGAGAGCCGGCTCAAGATTGCGAGGTCAGGAAGGTCAAGGAAAGAGAATATGTAGAGCACAAGCTCTGGAGGAAGGTCCAGCAACATGAAGGAGGGAAGAGGGAGGAAGCTGTCGGTTCTGGACAAGGCGTCGGAGATAGCTGTTTGATTTCGGGCAACCGATCATTGACGTTTCACGCTCATGTGACTGCAACGCGTCGCGTCCGCAACGCAGAGGACGCCGCGCAGGGCTTGAGACGAAACGTCAAAAAGGTTGGGTGCTATTCAGAAGTTGAAAACATGCTACGTATGGATTTTCTGTATGTATTGTAGGGATAACTATATGCAGGGTCAAGGCGGAAAGATAGTAATGCTACAATTGCTATTAACACGAAAGCGGCAGACGATGTATGGATAATACTAGGCGCACGGTGCGCGCGGGATGCAAGTGATTTTCCCTTGGATGTAGGCAGTCGCCGACGGGATAGTTTCGTTCCGGGAAATGAGGGTCCGAGGCAGCGGGTGGAGTTACAGAGGTGTCGAAAACAAGAAGCGATTCCGGATGCGATTTGGATTTGGTCGAGCGGAACGATCTTCTTCGCTACATGGTAGCGGTGGCCTTTTCGACATCAACTGTGACCCTGATACCTCTGAAGGAGTCCGAGTCGAGGCTGGGGGGTCGGCTCGCTGCGCGGAAACCCATCTCCAAAGCGCTGCTCGTATACGCCGGCGCAGGACTCCCTTCCTCTTTTTCGTCGCTGATAGGTTCCCCGTCATCGCCGCCGACCGCGGTGCTCATGCTCAGCCCCAAATCCAGTCCGAGCCCAAGACGAATGTTCTCCAACTCAGCAATGTCTTGCTCGATGTCCATGTCGGGAGGAATGCTTCCGAGGGTGCTAAGGACAATGTTGGAGTCGGTGACGCGGGCGTTACGGCTGTAGATCTTGGTACGGTGATTGGGAGGAGTGAAGGGAGAGCACTGCTGCTGGGTCATGGACTTTGTGGTAAAGGCTGCGATCCCAGTTCCCTCGGAGTGAGAGACGGTTTCGGAACCACGCTCTCGGAGGTCCAATATCTAGAGGGACGTCAGAAAGGGTGCGTTGTTGCTGGTGAGAGAAAACAGACCAGGCGGCAGGCAAGAATGGGAGCCATCATGACGCTCAAGGGAATGTTGATAGCTGAAATAACTTGGCGGGGTCTAAAAAGGCCGTGGTCAGAAAGACCGGGTTAACAAGTCGAAAGACGGCTCACTGAAGATAAAAGATCCCGTTGATCAAGTTGGCAATAGAAATGAGAATATAGTAGAATACTCCTGCGTACGCAAAAACGTTATTGACCAGACATATGAAGACGCCAGAAGTTATACCTTCACGAAGGAATGTCTGAATGAGTCTGCTGTTCGGCCCACCGTTGCGTCTGCGAATCGTGAAAGCCTTCCAAACAGTCATCAACGTGACAATCGTATCGAAAAGGAGCGGGGCAATCTGGACCAGTGTGGGTTGGGACGAGGAGAGCAGACGGCTATCAAAGCACGTACAAAAAATCCTAAATCGCATGTCAATAATATAGAAAGAAAGTGGATAAGGACAACATACCGAGGAGGTGGGCGGAATGAGGTTTAGACATGGGGAAGCAAGGACCTCTATCCTACAAAAGAGTTAGCTGGATATCGGAGGCGCATATATGCACATACAAAGGGAGGTTTGAAGAACGGCAGCACTGCGAGGCATTGAACAACGAGAACAACGAGAGGCGGGATTTACGTACGGAGCATCTGGGTTGTATCTACGTAGAGCTGGTAGGCTACAACCCCGGAGATGGCGGAAAGAAGAAACCACAGCACGTATACGTTTCTGTTGAAGAAAGCATATGTGCGGATGAGGAGGACCGCTGTGGATATGCACAGGTGAATCGGTAAAAGAAAAGATGAAAGTACAACAAACATTCGGAGCCGACTTGGTTCCACAAGGCCAAGGCTACGGGCACCTAAAGCGAAAAAGCATCAGTGATAGCGGGAGAGCAGGCTAGCTAGTTGATAAACCTTGTAGATCTTTTGACAGAGTTCTCGCGAGTGGTCCATCACGAAACAATACAAGAGGTAAGGAACCACGGCGATAACCCAGTAGCTGGAGCGATGTGAGTGAGGTGGACGCGAGAACGACGAGCGACTTGCCGGCAGAAGAGGTAAGCACACTTGACGGGTGTCCAGTGGGTCTTCCAGACCTTCGCGGGGAGCCGGTCAGCGTTGACAAAAAGGGAAGGAAATGGCCATACAAATCGCCATTCGCGCGGCAGACTGATGAGCCAGTCCCAGATGACCACCGCGTCTAGGGGGGGAATCAAGAAGGGCAGAGGCCGAGAGGGAGAGGGATCGTACACATCGCTTGTAGGAAAATCGGAGGTGAGAAAGGACGACGACAAGGTCCGAAAATACGTACCGCAAAAGTATACCTGAGTAATATAGAGGAATTTGTCTGGGGAGAGGTGAGCAGGAGAAGGAGGAGAGGGCGGAAGACTCACCTGCGGTGGCTAGAGATTCTGAATCCATGGTGGAGGATTCGGGGAGGATGGGGGTTGAAGACAAGAAGAGAAAGCAATGGAGAAGCGGAAAGCTGCCAGAATTCTTCTAGGTGCGGATATACGTCAACGGACACATCCACGCTTCGACTGTAGAATCCGCCTCTTTTCGCTTCTGTTTTTCTATTCTGTCGCCTCCGCAGTGTCCAGCTAGCTTTACATGCTTTTTCTGCCGTGTAAAACGGCAAAAAGAGCGGTTCCTGTGGTGTAATGTCCCCAATATTCGAAGCGGACCAGTAAATTCGCTGGCTTCATCCTACCTCTGGAAACGAGGCAAACGCGGCACTAGCTCATATCCCTGGCGACGCTATGCATTCCATTCGTTTCAGTTACCTCACAAGCAAAAGGAACTTGCAGCAAAGCCTTCGGCGCTTACACTGGCAAACGCGACGCGTCAAGGCGTTGAACTTCCCAAAGCGGAATTTCTGATCGGTTGTGACCGACGAACCCGACGAACCCTGTTATGTCCGACGTCCAGCATATTCGTCTGCGTCGTCCAGACGCAGAGCCGAAGCCTAAACAACCCCCAAGGCATACCGGGATTCTGCAGGACCAATTGCGCAGGGCAGCACGTCGACCATGGAACCCCAGCTTTTCCCTGGCAGTTCGTATACTCCTGCTAATCCGTGTCACTGGTGCAATGTACTCCAACATCGACGACTGCGATGAAGGTACGTGGCAGGGCATCTATTCCATTCGTGAGAGACTAATTTGAGCCAGTCTTCAATTTCTGGGAACCTTTGCATTTGCTTGATCACGGATACGGTTTCCAGACATGGGAGGTCTCTCCCGAGTATGCCATCCGGAGCTGGGCGTACATAGCCCTCCACATGCTGCCCGCAAAACTATCCAAACTTCTCCTAACTGGTGATAAAGTGAGTCGTGGGGTCGCGTCACAACTTTAAACTCATCCAATGGGTAGAGAGCCGCTTTTTTCGCTGTCAGGATCTCCCTCGCCACTGTTTCCGTCTTTGCGGAGGCAAAATTCTACCGTACAGTCTACGAAAAAATCAACGAACGCGTCGGACGTTACCTCTTCTTCATGCTGTTATTCAGCACGGGAATGTGGAATGCTTCTGCAGGTACATATATTTCCATTGCCATTGTTTCTTCTCATTTTTTTTCTCTCCCAGCACTCCTCCCTTCCTCCTTCGCAATGTACATGGCCACATTTGCATTTTCGTATGCATTGGCGCCGTCTAGCGCGCAAAATAATCAAAGGACACTCGCGGCTACCCTTCTGTTCGCAACCGGAGCCATTGTTGGCTGGCCTTTTGCTCTCGCCCTCTCGATTCCATTTGTGTTCGAGGAGCTGTTTGTATTTAGTGCCGATCGTGTCGCACCAGAAATCCGGACGTTTTGGATGATGAATCGCTGGAAGAGACTGTTCAAAGCGGGTCTTGCTGCGAGTTTGCTATTCGTGAGTATCTCAGCCATTTGTGTGCTCCATCCCTCATATCCTGGCCAGATTCCGGTTATTGTGATTGACAGTATTGCTTACGGAAAGCTTGCGATCGTTCCTTGGAACATCGTCAGGTACAACATCTTTGGTGGGACTGAGCGCGGCCCAGATCTCTACGGAACCTCTCCCTGGAACTTTTACTTGTTTAACCTCGTCCTAAACTTTAATGTTCTTACACCTTTCGCCCTGCTCGCCCTTCCCGCCCTCGGAGTAACCTATTTCATCGATCGGAAACGGCTTGGTCTAGTCAAGCCGGCAGCAGATCAAAGCTCGCCCTTTACCGTCCTCGCCCTTCGCTTGGCTCCTTTCTATCTCTGGACCGCGATTCTCACTTCGCAGGCCCACAAGGAGGAGCGCTTCATGTTTCCGGCGTACCCCCTGCTCTGTTTCAATGCTGCAGTGACTTTATATCTCGTGCGCGGCTGGCTCGAGACGGCGTTTATCTCGCTCACGAAATCTCCGTATCGCGTAAGACGTTCCACTATTCTTTTCCAGCTCATTGCTGATAAATCCCAGGCATCCCAATCCACGATATTCCGCACTTTTACCTCTTCGGTGGTAGTGGCGTCGGCATTCATCTCTGTGTCGCGCATTCTAGCCCTGACATTCTACTACCACTCCCCTCTATCGGTCGTTTACAACTTCCAGACGGAAGAATTGCCCCGACTCCTCAACGAAACTGGCCTGCTCCCCGTATATCCCCCAGGCACCCCCGAAGAGGATATACCACGCATAGACCTTTCTCCGGTCAAGGATTTCAATTTGACGATGTGCGTGAGCAAGGAGTGGTATCGATTCCCCGGGCACTACCTCGTTCCCGACGGCGTCCGCGTTGATTTCGTTAAGAGCGAGTTTGATGGATTGTTGCCTGGCCATTTCGGCGAGGGTGAGTTCAAGAAGGGGTCCGAGATGGAATGGTGGACTGGGTGGAGTCGACCAGAGACTAGACTTGTTCCCGCGGGTCTGAACGACCTCAATCGGGAGCAGCCGTCTTTCTACGTGAGCCACAATCTTCTGAATCTGAATCTCCCCTTTCCTAATCATATTTTCAGAAATCCATTGAAGCATGCGACTATCTGCTCGATTTGGACTTTCCAAGCCATCCCAGCTCGTCCAAGCTCGAACCTAGGTACGCGGTGGACGAGAAGAAATGGGAGCGCGTCTATTGTACTCCTTTCCTGGATGCAAGACACTCCAATCTCTTGACGCGGACGCTGTGGCTCCCTGGGGAGGCTTGGCAGAGTTTGAATGAGTTTGGAGATTATTGCCTGTTGAGGAACAGGGATCTCGTTGCTAAAAAGGAGGCGGTCGTAAAAAAGAACAACAAATAATGGATCCTCTCGTAGTTTTATTTTAATCAGCCTTGCAGCTTGCGCGGCGCAGAAATGAGAGAGACACGCGACGGCGATTAACGAAGCTTTTGATGTAGCCGAATGTATCCCCATTTGGATGACAAATTAGGCCAGTAGCCTTGCCCTCGGTCCCAGTCTTGGGACGCGTCTTTCGTCTCAAAACGCCCTCGACGATCTAACAGCATGTCTGACGCGTCCTCTCTCGTACTAACACTATCCTCTTTCACTTTGTCTGGCATATATCTCACCACTGCGCAGACGGAGATGTCTCAGTCTGAGGACGAGGAGGATATCGAGATGAAGGACCCTCCTCCCATTTCGGCTCAAAAGGCATACGGTACGTGGTCTTACCTCATCCAAATAACTGTTCTCAACGCCCTGCTCCACCAGACTATCTCGTTCCTTTGATCGAGAAATTTAACGCAACAGTCGGGAACATCACTCTGCCAGAACAACTACGAAGCAGCTACGCAGAAGCTACGACCAGTCTCATTTCTAAAGCGCGTCAAAAGGACTATAAGATAGCGATAGTGGGACGAACAGGTGCCGTGTCCTTGCTATTTCGCGTACACAGACTACTCATACATTCGCGTTCGAAGGGGTCAGCGCGAAACTGCGTTTACTTTTTCGTCGAGACTAATGGAATCCAGGCTGGGAAGTCGACCCTTTTGAATGCTCTGCTACACTGTCAAGTATTGACTGCTTCGGCGTCGGTGCGTCGCCATTGTCTCTACTTGAATAATGTCAACAATTTATTAGGGAGCGTGCACTGCGGTCACAACCGAGATCTCGTACAAAGGTTGCTTCCGTGTGTCCGCGTTTTGCACATATCTGACCTCGAGAAGATGTGAGGCACATCGAAGCCGTTGTCGAATTTATCACTCGAGATGAGTGGAAGAAAGTATGTCGTCGCTTGCGCTAAAATCATCTCAGAAATAACCCCTATTCGCAAGATTCTCTCGCATCTAATCGAGGACGTCGTCGACACGACTGTCGACACCCAAGAAGCCACAGACACCTCATTCTCTTCCGCATACCAAGCGAAAGCGAAAGTACTCGGAGTAAATACGTTATTCATCCCAATTTTCTTGACTCTCATTTTTTTTGATTCTGGACAGGTATACCCCCAGTACGTTGCTCCCTCAGTCATTACCGCTTTGTTCATAGGAGTAGATTGCAAGGGTTGGATGAGAAACAGTGGCGCCTGGAGGCGCTTCTCGACGATCCTCTCATCAGTCGATATCTCGGTCAGGCCCGGGTTTTTACGGCCTCTAGCAATGAGTCTGGCTTTCAGAAGGAGGTCGGCCGCTTTACTACATCACGCTTCTATCAACCAACCTCTATTCAGCTAGAACAATTTCTTGCATCTACTCTCACTACCGCGGACACACGTGCGGTAAGTTTGTGACTTGTCTTCTTGCCGCCATGTTAATTCAGGTGTTTGCAACAGCTTTGGCCACTGGTAAAGATGTCAGTGCAGTTTCAGCCGCGATGGCCCGGTTTAATTTCCACCCAGTGTCAAGATCATGGGCCGGTTCGAGGTCCTTTCCACCGGCGTCACGCTAGTGGACCTGCCAGGGCATGGTGATGCTGACAGTGTACGAGATGGCATGGCTAACGCCTATCTCAAAACCGCCGACGCAATCTGTCTAGGCCAGTCATAACGTCATGCCATCGCATAATTCATTCATATGTTTAACTACAGTGGCGAACATAGCGAGAGCCAAGGACGACAAGGTCAGTGCCCCACGGCCTTCTTGACTTCATAATGACTGTCCCTCTAATACAGGACCTCCATTTATATCTCCATGGACAGTTCGTGTCATTCTCCAAGTTTCTGGAGCCCTTCTTTACAACTTTCCCGAAGACTTCGTCAGATCATTCTCGATGGACGTGTGAAAGAGAAATCTGTCCTGCTCATTCTAACTGGCGCCGATGTACGCCGTACCTTTTCTTGTTGGGTGATATCCTCAGCAATGTACAGCAATCCATTGGCAGCAACGAAGTAACCCTCGAACACAAACAACAAGCAATTGTCAATACTCTGAAGGAGGCTCGTCATTGGACCGCCTTTCACGGCTGTGCACTAAATCCTGTTGCAGGAGGCTATTTCGCTCGTCGCTGATATTCAAGTTTTGCAAACAAAGCTGGAGAAGAAAGAGCAGGGCAAGGGGAAAAAGAAGGCGGAGCAGATCGAGAAATTCAAAGATCAGGCAAGCCTTGCCATTTTTTTTGGCAACAAGGCGTTGACGCGCGCATAGATTGGCAAGAAAAGGCTTCTGAAGGAAAGCAAGATTCGGGAAAAAAATCGGCTGCTGGCGGTATACCTTTTGTCAAGCTGGCATACCTATATTTACATTTTGACAGCTAGGACGGTCAAAGATCGTCGAAAAATCCCTGAAAGAGAAATGCGAGCACTTGTTTCAAGAAATCTCACAAGAAAAAGGCGCTGTCCCGGATATCCCGATCTTCTGCATGGGTGCCTATGTTTGTATCCTGGTATAGACGCTGCTGATTTTTTTGGCAGGTAGCAGAGATTATCTGTACGCGTGAATCTGTTCGCTTCGATGACAGCTCAATGTTATCCATCTAGATGCCTAGCAAATCTGGAACCAGATCCTTCCGCCATTTTCACTGACAAAGAAGAGGTGTGTAGGAAATCAAGTTCGGGTACCGGCAATGCATTTCTATCATTTTAGACCGGCATCCCGAGGTTAAGGCGGTACTTCGAAAGGGATGGCGAGCGCAGAAACTTGGTGGATGCAAGAGAAGCTGTGACTGCGTTCTGTGATCTCCTAGTTCGGACTACGCAGCCTTACTCAGGTACGGTGGGAAGCGCAGACAGTACACTGGAGGTTCATGCGAAAATCAACGCTCTCGAAATTGTTAGTCAGCGGGACTTTCCGTAATGACTTTGCTGATTGACTTCCGTGCAGAGTTGTGGGACCAAGGTCGACGAGCTGATCGAAAAAATGAGGAAGGACTACAATGCCTTACTGGTGGTGGTACGAAAAGCCGTCGATGAAGTACGCGTTTCTGTGATTTCTTTTGTAATGTGCCGCTTACGCGCACTGGATAGGCTGAAAAGAACAGTCCTGCGATATTCGAGAGCCACACCCACAAGAAATGGAATCAGTACCGGTGCTCTTCCAGGCTCACAGCCCGCAGGACGAACTCTGACCTGTCTTGAATCAGTGCGATGATGCGCCAGGAAGGCCAATACGAGGGCGGAAATCTCAACACCGATCTTACCAAGACCATACTGCCCGCAATTCAGCGAGACTGGTATGATGTAGTGAACACCAAGATTCCCCGTCACCTCCGCGATTTCATGGAGCAGATCGAGGAGGAGCTCGATGACACCGTCCAATGTATCCGTGAGCCCCTTTCGCATCCTCGACATATCTATTCTGTAACACTACGCAGTGACGGATACGCCGCCGCCCAAAGCCGGTAACATGCGTAAGGCATTGGCAATCGAGTCGTTCTTGGGGGAGCTCAAGCTTGCGAATGACCAATTCACCCGTTCTGCCCAGAGATCTGGGACAAGAGCTTGGGAGCCTCTTGTCAAAAGAGAGCTTGTCCCTCAATACACCAGAGTGTGTGCTGAGAAAGGGCCGGGGATGTACAAACGGATGAAGGTGAACTGGCATTGACAATTTCGTTTTTTTTTCATCGCATGTTCTAACGCTATCCTCTCTGTAGTTGGCAAGTCAAGTTGCTGTCGGTTCGATAGGTGCAAACGCTTACGCGATCTCCGTAGATGAACAGTGAATTCATCCGAGAGAACGCTCCGCGAATATTCAGCAGTATCAATGTCATCGCCGAGCAATTGTTTGATGAAACCATCAGCAATGTTCAGATGAGAGACCGACTTGAATTCAAGAACCTTTCCAGATTAATGCGCCAGACTTTGCTCGGTCAGTTTTGAAGCTATCTGTTCGTGTCTATCTCAATCTTCTATAGGTGTGGACACATCTCCCGACCTGAGTGCCCGGGTACAGGCCGAGAAAGTGATGAAGGAATTCACAGACGAACATGACGAGGACGCAAACAAGCTCCTAGACGAACTCAAGACACGATACCAGAAGATACCCCTTCCATTGGCACCATTGACACGATAGCGTTTGCGCGTTTGCTAAGTGCTTTACATTTCTATTGAGTAATTTGTACGATATTGTGGAATCTTGTATTCACTCTGGAATGTTTCGTGTTCGTTGGCTGCCAACTCCGGGCTCAGCGGTTTCTGTCAAGTGACGCCAACCTCACACATATTATAGCGACCGTGGTGAGCAGCGTATCGGAGGAAATATTTGCCATCGGCGAGGCTCGAAAGATCGAGATCAAATCGTGATGGGAATATGGGAATGCTCGTTCAAGTCAATCAAGTTGCGAATGGCAGAACATATCGCCACGATGATAGTAGGAGATGTACTCGATCACTCCAGAATTCGTGTTGCCGCTTCATCAAGTCATTTCGATGGGTTCACACCGACAGCTGTGAGCATTGAGCTACGTCTGGACTCTGGAGGGGAAAAAACCTTACTTATGTATCCGACTATTCCCTCGGGCCAGTCGTCCCCGATCTCTTCGATGCTGTTTAGGAAGAAGATTGAGGGTCCACCCAACGCTGCGGGATCGGGGAACTAACTCGATAATACTATTAAACCCGTTTTTATTCGCGGCTGCAAAAACTGGGTCGTTGGCGTTCTTGACGCGCGAATTTGTGTTCTGGTTGTAGTTGGTGTACATGCCGATGATATCTGAGACATTTGAGTCTCATCAAAAGAACAGTTGTTGAAAATGAGCTTGCCAGTCCAAGGGTCCGTGAAAAATAGCCGGCCAACATGCACGACACCAGATGTTTCCGAGGAGGAGGAGCGAACCAAGATATTCAAATGGTTTGCACCGTCGCTCGTGTACCCGGGGAAGATGGTCTGAAACTCGGCGATGCCGTTCGACGCTAGTTGCGCTTCATTCAGGGAGGATCGTCATGATGAAATGTATGACACTTGCCAGTTGTGGTTGCACCACGGAGGAATGTGGTACCGTAGGTTCCTACGGCGTTGGCTGCAACCCGAATTGAGACTATTGACAGTCTGGAAAGAATACTAAGCGCACGGCTCCAAATTTCAACCACGACCTGAAGATATTTGAGAAACCAGAGAAGATGCCGGGAGCAAATAGGTACGAACGTCGGCGAGGGGTTCACAAGTGGTTATGTCCATCACACCGATATCCACGGTGAAGGCGACACCGCTGCATATTTACCCTCCATGATGAGAAGGGGAGCACACCATAATCATTATCTTACGTCTGGTTTTCTGTCACATCCACGCGAATGGGCTGGTAACAACGCAAGGTCAGCACTCAAAAGACTGAAAATAAAATTCGAGGACCGGGTTAGCAACGTAGTCCTCTGACGACACGGCAGTTAGCACACGTTGAGATGAGGGGGTACGCCTTTACCGTTGGGGGTCTCGGGAGCAAGCACACAAGTGGTCTATAGGAAGAAGGTCAATTATGTATGCGCTTCAAGTTGCGATAAACTTGGGGGCGTACATTTAACATGCTGCGGTAGAATGTTCGTTTTGCGAGGTTGCGCGCATCTTGCCGCGCTATGTTGAGCTCCCTGGCTTCGACTGAACAGTCCCTAGCCACGGGGACAGTGGGTACGGCTGACACAGGCTGGTAGATTAGAAACAGGGATGCTGCTTGACGATTGAACTGGACCTAGGGCAAGTGCGAAAACGGCAGCGATGGAGAAGAGCTCGAGACGCATTTTGGGTCACAGTTGGCTTGTGTCTGAGGGGCGCGAACTCCAAGGAATCTCATCCCGACCTTTTATACATGGCGCCCTCTCAGGAACCAGCAGACAGTGGAGTATACTAAGGGAGTAAGTGACGGCCGCATACGTTAACAAGATGGGCGACGTAGTGCAAGGCATTGAATTGAAGGCGGGATTCTGCAAGTGGACAATGTCTGCGACCAAGAAGTCCTGCATGAACGGACCTGTCGGCGTGTTTTCTTTGAGCGTGGAGAGTATAGGACCCTTTCTGGAGATTTCCGTGTCCTAGTTCTACCAGAGGGGGAAGTAATGCGTCAGAGGGCCCGCCGGCGTACAGAAGGCGCACACAATTAAACGGACAAGACGTAACGACCCAAGTCCGAAACTTGACTTGGGTATCAAAGAAGATACCGGGAGATATATGAGCTGAGCGAACCCAGTAGAGCCTCAGTCCCAATGGCTGAGACAGGTTGCAGCGAGTCAGCCGGTGTAGCATTAATGGGGAGAAGTCCCCCAATCTGATAAGTTGAATGAACTGGAGGGTTCTGCATATCTTGACAGGCCCCAGAGGTTATGAAAGATCGGATTTCGAGCGCCCAAGTCGCATATTAGTAGCAACGGCCCTCCGAGACGCCGCCATTTAGGTCAGTGTTTTTCGCGAAGATCAGCGGTCCGAGATGAAAACGGGGGGTTTGCATGCGGACTGTATTTGCAGGTCACGTCTAGCGTATATTATACCGAATCTATCAGAAGGGGCGTAGAGGATCGGAGAGAGTTGGGAGAGCGTTGTGGCGCACATGCATGATGCGGCACAACAGAAAGGCGAGTGTCTGAATCATCAGCTCCTGGCCGCGGCGTAAGCTCGGGAGGGTCGGGCCGTTATAATTTGTGGACCATACGCTCAACGTGCATGCACTCCATGCTCAAGCGCTCAGCACTAGCCACACCGTTCGAGTAAGCCTCTCCGGCCATGAACGGAGGCACATATCGCCAAGGACGGCGCCCCCCAAAAAGATCTGCAGATATTATTTGTATTCTCTGAATACACAATTAACCTATGGTCCAAGATCCAGACGATTCGAATGTAGTTCGATAACACGTTGGAAAACAGAATGATTATAAATTAGCACGCCGCAGGCGGGATATAGTCCACTTCACATAGCGAAGCCCTCATGGTAGACGGTGCTTGTTGGCGACGAGGGTGCGTCCTGTGTAAATCGTGAGTGAGTGGGACGGCAAGCTAAACGGGAACGTACGTCGAGAGTCGAGGAGGTCGTCGACATCCGCATGTGCTTCGGGATCGCAGGCATCTCCGACAAGCGCGTCTTGGGCGCTTGCGGGTCCGCAAACGGGTTCACGGGGTCTTCGAAGGGGTTGGCCGAGGACGCTGGGCCTAAGACCGCCGCCCAGGCGGCGTTTTTGCCGAGGGATTGCGCGAAGGTGTTCGAGTCAAAGGCCATCGCGGACGTGGGCGGATCGACATCCAAAACATAAGACTGAGGCTGGATCGCGACCGCTGCGGGAGCGGCGTCAAAGGCCATCAGATCTTGAGCACTGGCGCTGGGTGCGGCCTTCCTGTGCACACGGGGAGCCTCCGCCATTTGAGGGGGCGCCACGACAACAGAGGGGATTGACACCGGGGCGGGAGCCGAGGGCTGCACCATTGAAAAGACCGGCGCGCTCGAGTTGCTCGGCATGGAGCGCTCTGCATCGTTGAACGGCGAATCGGGGCGAGAGCTCAGGAAGAGAGCCTGGTTACGGCTACGTTTACGGAGGAAAAGAAAGAGGAGGATCCCGCCGATCAAAAGAATGGCGGCACCGACGACACCACCGGCTATAACAGGAGTGTTGTTTTTACCAGCTGACGACGCATCAGACTGTCCAGTCGTGCTTGCGACAGGTACCAATGTAGCCTTGGTGGTCGTAAACACCCCAACGGAGGTCGTCGGCAATCCATTTGAATCAACAGTAGTAACAGCGCCCGTCGAAGTGATGACAACGTTGCTGCTAGTGAACTGAGGGGTAGCTGTCCCGATTGCCTGGACCCTGTAAAGCGTTCAATTCGTGGTCAACTCTCCGAGAAAAATGAATCACTTTACGCCGGACGGTGCGGACGGTGCGGAGCCGTCCGCGCCTCCGATCTTGGGAGCACCCAGACCCGCAGGCCCATCGCCGGGGGGACCCGAAACGGGAGACGGTGTCGTCCTAGGAACGGGACAGGTAAAAAAAAAATCAGTCAAATCAAAGAAATCAACGCACTGCGTGATGCTAGCCGCGCTGACGGTCGTTGCTTGAGCTGCAGTCGGCGTCGCCGCCACTGCGGGGTCAGCTGCCGCTCCACCCTGCTGCGCAGCGCCAGATCCCTGTTGGGCATCTCCGCCCGATCCTTGCGCGGCGTTACCGCCCGCGCCTTGGTTCGAAAGGTCGGTCGGGATGGATGCGTCCGAGGTGGACGTAGATGTGGCCGCGGCGGTCTGTCCGTTTCCAGCGTCCGTAGTCGCCCCGCCGTTACCTGCAGCACCTTTACCGCCGTTCCCTGCAGCACCGCCGTCCGCTCCAGCTAAGACGGTTTGTAAGCAAACAGTATCCAGGTCAGGAAGAGAAAAACCTACTGGGGGCGGTAGCGACCGCGGTAGAGGAAGTCGAAGTGGTCGTAGCGGCATCCGTGGTAGTCGCGGCCGCAGTGGTTGTGGTCTGCGCGCCGACAGTGGTCTGAGTGTCGGACTTGGTCTGTGCGTCGGATTTAGTTTGTGTGTCGGACTTGGTCTGCGTCTCAGATGTCGTCTTCGTCTCCTTTCCGCCGCCGCCGAGGCCGCCGCCGTTGCCGCCGCCGCCGAGGATGCCTCCGAGGCCACCCCCGTTACCATCGCCGTCCTTGCCACCGTTGGCCCCATTGCCGCCCAGGATCCCACCTAGCCCTCCAAGAAGACCCCCGTCCCCGCCCTTGCCGGTGGACGAAGCAGCCTTCGACGTCGTCGTCTTAGTCGAGTCCTCAGACGACGTGGTGGTCTCCGTCTTGCCGCCCTCATCCCCGAGCCCGAGTCCTCCGAGGACGCCACCAAGTCCTCCAAGAAGACCCCCGTCGCCGCTGCTGCCGGTGGACGCAGCGGCTTTAGACGACGTCGTGGAGGTCGCGTCCTGTGTCGATGTGGTCGTTGTTTTGCCTCCGTCGTTACCGTGGTCTCCGAAGATCCCGCCGAGGACCCCTCCGAGGCCGCCCTTGCCACTGCTGCCGGTGGATGAAGCGGCTTTGGACGAAGTCGTTTCGGTCGAGCCCCCGTTGCCGCCGAGAATTCCCCCGAGGCCTCCAAGGAGCCCGCCGCCGTTGCCGCCCTTCCCGCTGTTGCCAGTGGATGCAGCGGCTTTGGACGACGTGGTGGTCGCAGGTGCGGTCGAGGTTGCAGCTACGGTGGTCTGCGCCTTGCCCCCGTTACCGCCCCCGAGCCCGAGTCCTCCGAGGAGTCCGCCGCCGTTCCCGCCTCCGAGGCCGCCGGTGTTGCCACCCTTTCCTCCCTTGGAACCAGAAGAAGAAGTGGTGGCCGAAGCAGCGGTCGAGGCCAAGGTGCTGCTGGCAGCGTCAGCCGTGCTAGTCGCAACATCCGTGCTGCTGGCAGCGGCAGTAGTGCTGGTCGCAACATCCGTGCTGCTGGCAGCGGCAGTAGTGCTGGTCGCAACGTCCGTGCTCGCAGGGATAGAAGCCGGAGTCTCGACCGAGGCAGACGTGGCCGCGATGGAGGTGGTGGCCGTGGCATCCTCGGTCGAGGATGTGGTAGCTACAGACTTGGTGGTCTCTGCAGTCGAGCTCGCCTCAGTAGTCGAAGAAGCATTGGTCGCTGTAAGGTTGCGATATAAATATACGACACAAATGGGAATTGATAATCCACGTACTGTCGGCGGACGATGTAGCGTCCTTCGAACCAGACGCAGCTGCCGAGTTCGAGGAAGGGGCAGAAGAGTCTACCGAGGAGACTGGGGAGAGGTGAAGAGACATTCAGGATAGATGTATGGTGTAACGTACCACTCTCCGAGACGGCTTCCGACTTTGATGCTTCGGGGGCAGTGTCCGTGGGGGACGACGAGGGCGAGGCAGCGGCAGCCTCGGACACACTGGCTCCGGCACCAGCATTCTTCGAGCGTTTGCGATTAGTAAAGACAGGTGGGTCCTTTGCCTTCATGGTGAGAAGAGGTTCTCAAGAAGGCGCCGGGGAGGCCTGGATTATAAGGACGCACAAGTGATCGTGAGTGTCCATCTGCATCACCATGCGTCGCTACTGACGGGGGCGCAGATATGTCATCTGCGTTGCAAGCAGGTTGAGAACCCAGATATCATGCATGATTGTTCCAGCACACACCATTTGCCGTCTCCGGTACTAGGTGTCATTTCAGTTGTCAGTGCAAAGATGTCGTCAAAGCAGACTGACCAGCGCCATTAGAGGAAGAGGAAAAGAAAGAAGAGAAAAAGGGAAGAGATGCTGCCAGAGCGCCTGAGTGCCTGTTGTAAGCGGAAAATCGTCAAGCAGACGGATGGACTTGCTGGAATCAGAAAAAGAGCCTTGCGGGCGAGGAGCGCGGATGCTCAGAGCAGGCATGGTGAGATCTAGGAACGAAAGAGACGAAAAAGAAAGTGAAAGGAACTCAGTTCATGAGGGTAGGGACTAAGGAGCGGGGATCTCAACAAGTGACATGCTTGATGGGATATGCGAGAGTGTTTCACGCGCGGCGGACAACAAACTGAGATAATTGAGCGATGTGCATCGTCCTTATAACCTGGGTTTCCTGGTGTGTCCTGGGTCTCCTGGGGATGGTGGTGGTTGCGGACAGAGGAGCAACAAGGATGCTGCTGATCACTGGGCGCGGATACGTGATTACGTGAGCAGCTTCTCTTTCGAATTCGATTCTGGAAATTGGGCTGAGGTCGAGTTTTCTGCTTGTTTATCCTTTCCAGCCTGGAGCCCGTCCTTCCTTTCTTTCTCTCTTCACGACATGCCACGTCCAAGCACAGACACAAACCGCCGCCGCTCGCTGTCCGACCCGCTCGCCGCTGCTCTCCTCCCCCCGCCGAATGAGACTGTCGATGAGCGCGAATCCCGTCTCAAGGCCGCGTCAGACGCCAAAATGGTCAGCGACGGAATCGACGAGATGATCAGACACGAGCGCAACCATCGCAAAAAGTCACGTGCAGAGGTCCAAGTCCTCCTGCTCGGCCAGTGAGTCCCCTCCGCGCCGCTGCGCGCACCCCGGCGCTCATGCCCCAAACCCAGGTCGGAATCGGGCAAGAGCACATGTCTCAAGCGTGAGCATTTTTTTCTAATCCACGTCGTCGTCGGCGGGCGACACGCATTGCTTCCGTTTCCGTAGAACATGGAATGGAATGTCCTATTGCCGAGTTGGCGCAATCCGCGCCTAATTAGGCAGACGCATCCATTTACTTCGGAAATTGCTCACACACAACCCCGCCCACAGAATTCCAGCTGTTGCACAACACTGCGGCTTTTCACGCGGAGCGCATCGCATGGCGTGCAGTAATTTATCTCAACCTCGTGCGATCCGTCAGAAGGTCCCGTCCATCTTCGCCTCGCGACGCCTGCCCAGACTAAAGCATACTCCAGAATTCTGGACGCGCTGCAGCCAGAAACGGACAACGTCGAAGACCACGATGACGGAGATTCGCTCGAGACCGCGTCCGTCATCATCTCCTCCACCGGTCGCCCTCCGTCTGCCATCTCTGGGACAAAGGTTCCAAACTACGAGGGCTACCGACGCCGACTGCAGCCTTTAATGCAACTGGAGGACCGCTTAATCCGGCTTCTTTCCTCTCCTGACGAAGACGAAGCTACCCACTTGGGCCGCTGGGAGAACTTTGCTCCACAACCATACACGGTATATACTAATCAGGGCCAGACTGGACGGCCTACGCCTACAATATTCATTCCTGCTCTCAAACAGTCCTCTACCCCTTCGCCTTTGAACGGCGCTGCTTCCTCCTCTACGTCTACCTCTTCCCCGACGAGCAGCGTCGGCAGCAGCAAGACAAAGGAAGTCACCGTGCACACTTCCATAAACTGGAAAAAGGCTTTCTCGCTAGGCGGCAAGGCCAAAAGCCCGCTGAGCCCGCAGTCTGGCGAAATCGAAGGCTGGTGGGAGGACCCGGACGACCCTGTCCATACGCTGCACGCATGTGCACCGTACATGCAGGAAATGTGGAGAGATAAAAACGTGCGACAACGCCTTCGGGAAAAGCGAATACGGCTGGAAGAAAGCAGCGGGTTGTGAGTCCTTTTCTTCTCGCACTTCTTTCTTCTCTTGACGGGGTTCTCAGTTATCTGGACGAAATTCCTCGGATCACTGCGAAAAAATATATACCAACTGATGGTGGGTAAATCTTCCTCCGCGGTTCCTTACTGCAATTAAATTTTTCTCGTAGCCGACGTGCTCAAAGCCCGCCTGAAAACTATGGGGGTTGTTGAGCATACCTTTTCCATTTCTTCCGGCAGCAACCGCGGTGTGCAGTGGAAGATATACGATGTCGGTGGTGCCAGGAACCAGCGCCACGCGTGGGCTCCGTATTTCGAGGACAGTGAGTCATCCAGATGTTTAACGAAGACCCGCAGCGCTAAATCCGTATCAAGTTAACGCCATCATTTTCCTCGCCCCCATATCTGCTTTCGACCAAGTATTGGCCGAGGTGGGTCAACCACTTTTTTGACCAGAGAACAAAAAACATGACAGCCCACTGAGGACCCGCATGTGAACCGAGTTGAAGACTCGCTGCAACTATGGCAAGCAGTTGTCTCGAATAAACTCCTCGCCAAGGTCAACATTGTGCTATTCCTGAACAAGTGTGACTTGCTGCAGGTAATGGAATTCGCCGTGATCCTGGTTTTGTGTGTGGCTCATTTAGCCTAGGCCAAGCTGGACGCCGGCGTGCGCCTCAATCACCACATGATTTCGTACGGCGACCGCCCAAATGATTACGATTCTGTTTCCAAATGTATGTCCTGTATCGTTTGGTAGTTTCCTCCTCGCTGACCATAACCGTTGAACCAGATTTCCGCAATAAATTTGGCGCATTACACCATGCAGTTACGCCCAACAAGGAACGCGAGCTCTATAGTAAGCGGGAACACATCGCGAACAGCGACTACCGCGCTAACTGACACCTCCCCGCTAGTCCACCTCACGGCCGTCACTGACACACGACGTACAGCAACAATCATTTCCAACGGTTCGCGCGCGCTAACTGAGCCTCTTTATCCGCCATGTTGATGGTTTTCTTTTGTCCCGCAGTGCGAGACATCATCATCAAAGGCAACCTCAAGACCATGAAACTTGTATGATATCTGCGTTGCCCACCGAGGACGGTTCCGCTCGCCTACGAACACGCCCCATCTCACCCGTTGCCCCTCCCCTCTCATCTACCCCATCTCATCTCAGCTCATCTCATTCCCATCTACACCAACCAACTTCATCTCCAGCACACACTCACGTCCATCCATTCCTTCCAGCCCCTTGCCTAATCGGCTTCGCGAATTCAAAAGTTCAAAATGTATTTCTTCGTGTTTTCGTACCCTAGTTTCTGCCCTGCTTTCCGCATTCCATCCCAGGCCTGTTTTGCATTTCCATCAATTCCATTGCCATCATTCCAATTCCATTTGCCCCTGCAGTTGTACAACTATCCTACGCATATCTCCTTGTTCTTAGTTGGCCGGTTTTCCACTAATATGTGTTTTTACTCCAGACATCGACCTATACGTACATACCACTACCCACGCTACCGCCCATGGGCGCGATAATACCACCTTACTTACTACTTACGACTCTATATGTACGACGATGCGGAGGGAGACGGTTCAGATTTTTTCTGGATTTTTTCGGAGGGATCTAACTCTACTATGCTTATCTGGGAAGTTTGTGGGCCCGACACAAATAGCGCGTGGGTGCGTCGCGCGAAGGTCGGTGGCGATATTCGGCAAGATTAGTCCATATGTACATGCTTCGAGCGCACGCGTCGAGGGTCCTTACAGCGAGTCCGAAAGTGTTTGCCCGTCGGGTACCACTTGCTCGATTCCTCGTACATCATCCCATATCATCCAGAAAGATGGCTACCCTGAACATCGTATCTACCCCGAGTGCGTATCGGATTCGGAGTCGCCGCGTCCAGCGCTGAAACTTACGGCGCGCTCCGCTATCGCAGATGCGCCTAGTGCGGTGGGCCCGTACTCCCAAGTAAGCTAGCCCGTCTAGGATCGCACGCGCGTCGGAATGGTACAAACGCAACGTCTGGGCAGGCAATCAAGCTCGGGGACCTCCTCTTCTGCTCAGGCTGCATCCCGCTCGACCCCAAGACGTCCGAGGTTGTCAGCGGCGGCGTCGAGGAGCAGACCGAGCAGGCGATGAAGAACCTGCAGGCCGTGCTCGAAGCCGGCGGCTCAGAGCTCAACAAAGTCGTCAAGACCACCGTACGTCGCGTCTCTCTCTGCGCGTGGATGCGTCTCACTCAAAATCTATGTTACAACGTGTCTAGGTGTTCCTCAAATCGATGGGCGACTTTGCGGTCGTCAACGGGATCTACGCGCGTGTGTTCGGCGACCACAAGCCCGCGCGGTCGTGTGTGGAGGTTGCACGCCTGCCGAAGGATGTGTTGTTCGAGATCGAGGCGATCGCGAGGTGCGTCGATGGTCCGCAGAGCAGGTTGTGATACCATTGATGTTTGTGCCGATTGCAGCTTGAAGTAGAACATAGAAGGAAACGAAACGCGACGTGCGCGCTGTACTCAGAGAGAAGATGAAAAATTCCAAGTTTATTCACATGAGCTCGATGACGTTCTTCAAACTTGTCTCGTCTAAGATCTCAAAGCCCTTCTCCGCCGTCACCTGCATGAGACGGTTAGCGAGTGGACAAACAAGCATGTTCAGAAGGTACCTGAGCAACCTGGACGTTGTGTTGGTCCAGTTTCTCCTCCATGACCTGTTTCAGCACTCGCAGCGTTAGTATCTGCGCTTCTTGAAGTGTCATTTGCTGTACAGAGTTCAGAGTAGGATACGAAACAACTGAGAGACGAAGAGACCTTGTGCCATTTATCCTGCAGTTCGCTCTGTGCTGCTTCCGACCCAGACCCGATAGCTTTAGCCTCGTACCGCATATTTGTGCCAGAAGGGTCGGTGTGGTATCTGTAATAACTCAGTGAACGTGCGCAGTCTACATAAACCGGGAACGCACAGTTGTGGACCGAGCTCGTCAATGCCAGCAATTAGCAGCGCAACACCAAACGGTCTGCTCATCATCGCCTCCTCGTCGTGCACACTCTCACCGAAGCGCAAGGCCAGATCACAGACGGCCTGGGCGACGCTCTCGACCTTGATCTTCTCGTCGTAGGTGAAGGAGTGGTTTTGGGCGGTGACGCGTGCGTGGTCGATCATGGTGCGGGCGTCGGCGGTGAGGCCGGACATGGCGCACCCGAGGTGGGCGTCAATTTCCATGATCTTTTCGATGGAGCTGGACTCGAGGAGGGGGGAATGGACGCGCTTTTCTACGGCGAGGACGACACCGTGCGGTGTCTTGATTCCAACTGTTGTCGAGCCCAGCTGGCGGCAGGTCAGGAACAAAACGAGAGCTTGGAGTAGTGGGACGGACTTTAATTGCCTCCATAGCATACTCGACTGGAAGGAATGCATCAGTGCATGTGGAAATTGCATAAAACGCACCAACCTTGGAACAGACGTCCCTCGGGCGAAAAGGTGTTTACACCGCGGTCTTGAAGGCCATATTAGAGCGCAACCAATGCAAGTCTGAATTATAGCGCACCATACTCGGAACGCGTCAAAAACATGGTGCAGGGAGGTGGGTAAAGTGCTGCTGGGATTGAACGCGCGTCGTGTCACACGTCACACAGCGCGATCAAGGATCGATTAGATAACTTACCTGGTGTCGGTCTCTCCAAATCAACTCCAAATGCACACGTTTGCTCACCCCGCTATCCCAGGCTCACCTTGTCCTAAACCACCATGTCCGTCCCCGAATTAACCACGCAAGACCTCGAGTCCATCCTCGAATTCACCGTCGCGCTTGCACGCACGGCCGGAGAACTCATCCTCGAAGGATCGGAGGCGATCCAGTCGGTCACGGCCTCCAAGGACGTCAACGAGAAGAAGAACTCGGTCGACCTTGTCACAGAGTACGATGTCCGCGTAGAGGAGCTCGTCAAGAAAGAAATTGCCCAGAAATATCCGGACTTCAAGTTGTGCGTGCTCAAAGTGCTTGCTAGCCGGCCACCTTATTGAGACTCGTGCCTTGTAGCATCGGAGAGGAATCTTACTCTGCTGGATCGCGCCCGCCGTTGACTGACGAGCCCACATTCTGCGTCGACCCGATCGGTGCGTTACACATGAATACAGGATTTACACCAGACGCCAATCATTATGTCGACCAGACGGCACAACCAACTTCGGTGAATATTCCTACCATTGTTCTTCGTGCGCCGGGCTGACGCGCCGCAGTGCATGGATTTCCTTTCGTCTGTATTTCTCTAGGACTCATCTACAAGCGTCGCCCCATCCTCGGCGTCATTTTCAACCCCTTCCTCAACCATCTCGTCAGTGTATGCGCCGTACTACATCCATAGTCTTCTGACCTTGCGTTATCAAGTACACCGGAATAACAGGACAGAGCTCGTATCTGATCAAGGCAAACGGCAAAGCTCTCAAACTGCCCCTCTCCTCTCCCCCGAAACCCCTCGCCTCGCTATCACAAGCACTCATCGGTATGTCTCGCTGAGCCCACTTTACCTCGAGATTTAAATAAGTTTCAGCGGTGGAATGGGGCTCGGACCGCGGCGAGAAGACCATCACCTCCAAGGGCGGCTCGTTTGGCCGGCTTGCAGGCAACCCAGAGCAGGACGTCAAAGGCGGCAAGATGGCCCACTCGCTCCGTTCCGTGGGCTCTGCTGCCCTCAACTTTGCCATGGTTGCGCAAGGCGGTCTGGATTTGTACTGGTATGTACACATTCTGTTCCGTATCTGTATCAAGCCGCTAACACAAAAACAGGGAGGTCGGATGCTGGCCATGGTATGCCTCTTTAATATCCGGTGTGGTTAACAAAACTCACCCGACGCTCCAGGGATGTATGTGCGGGAATCGTCATCGCTGAAGGCGCCGGTGGTATCGTGACAGGCTCGCACGATGTATTCGCCGCCACTTCTTCCAGCGATTCATTCGGCGACGTTACCGAGGATATATTGACGGGGAGAAAGTACATCGTCGTGAGGGCCATCGGGGAGACTGAGGTCAGCACTTACCGCCGGTCGTTGTGAGTTTTCTGACCATGTTTTGGATCAGGGCGAGACGGGAAAGCAAGCACAGAAGAGAATTATCAAAGAGTTTTACTCTGCTGTTGAGGATGTCGAGGCGAATTAATCCAAGACGCGAACTTCAAGAATGAATCGCATGCGCAAGACGGTGATATACAGTGTACAGTACCGATAGAATAAAATACATGTTTCAGATGCTGAACGCGCTCAGTCTTTTCTAGAAATACAAGCCGGTTCAATTCAACCATGGTGAGTCGACATATCCGGCAGCCAAATATGTTCATGTGCACGCCCCGACTCCTCGTCCTCCGCTAGGGAAACGCCGTCAGAAGCACGTCGCCCTTTCCACGCGAGTACGCAGTCGGAAACAATGACGACGGAAAGGACGCCCATGATGCAGGAGAACGCGAACTTCCAGTCTTCCTTCGTGTCTCCCGCGAAAAGGCATCCAAGGTCGAGGAGTAGACAGATTCCGAGCGTCGGGTCGGGTCCGGAAGCGAATGCCTGTGTGCGGCGCGGGTTGGTGTTGAGACCCGAAGAAGGACCCGAGTAACGCACCAACAAGAGAACAAGGACACCGACATGCGCCTGCTGTTGGATAGCGGGGCTGGCTGACTGGAGAATGATGAGCAGCCACTGCGCGTTCGAGCAAGAAATTTACCCCGATCTTCATAATCCCCCATCCTCTCCACATGTGCAGTATCGCCATCCCCGCACCGGTCTTCGCGACGAGATGCGTGAGTCTGTTGTGTGGGGTCCACGCGTGTCTTCCGGACGCGGGCAGGATGAAGAAGACGGAATAGAGCTGGCACGCGGTGTTGAAGGCCATGCAGACTTGTGAGAGAGTGAAGCATTCAAATATCCAGGCTGCCATCGAGCCCGCTGGCAAGCAGCCGATGAGTCGACGCGCAGGAAGCTCATAAGGCGTATACGCACCGATGAATACATTTCCCAAGACGTACAGAGGCGCATAGGCCATTTCTGCCAATTCGCCGCTCACACTGTAGTCAGTCTCTGCCCCGGCCATGAGCCCGCCGTCCACAGAGAGCAGCCCCGGCCCTATCTCGCGCACGCCGCCTCGAACCATCTCGAAAATCCAGTACGCTTGCACGCCCACTTGCATCGCGAGCAAAATTATCAAAAGATAGGGGTGCGGCGCGTACACGGGTACGGCATGCCCTGGAGCGTCGCGTCGATCGAACAACGCGTAGCCCTCGTAGAAAAACGCCGGAAGAAAAGAGGCAACGACGAGGCGCGCGCGAGTTGCTCGGCTCATGACGGTACGATGGCGGTGCGAGTCTAAGAGTATATTATACTTTTTTTTATTCGGGCGTTTTTATTACCAAATCCAAATGCGTGAATCGTGATGCGAAGCGCTAGCGGAGGCAAATCTAGGTTGCCGCCTCTGCCGCCTCGTTCCTCGCTGCGAGCCAACCCTCCCACTCCCGGACGGATGTCATCGTGGGCACCTCCACAGGCACTCCGTACACCCCTTCCACCAGCGCTCGCCGCATGAAAGGAACGAAAACGCCGAAATAGACCTGGCCAGCGGCCAGCGCCACCTTCTCGTCCTGTTCCTTTGTTTCTTCGCATACTCGCCGCACGTAGCTGAGCAGCGCTTCCCCGCTTTGGTTCAGCACAGTGTCTAGCACACCAGAAAGCTCGCTGAGGGTCTCCACGGGCGCTAGCAGACGCAGCCCATTGAGGGTCCCGAGGAGGGCGTTGGTGTACTCTGCGATCGGCGGGTACGACGCGAGGATCTGGGGAGGTACGTGCGCTGCTCCCGGAGGATTGGATGCAGATGGCACGGGTGGGGATGCCGCAAGTGAAGGTGCGATAATCCACTGCGAAGGAAGGGTTAGCTTGACCTTCCGTGACATGTGGGACTGGGACGAGAGCGTGGGCGAAAGGGGCGAGGCATCTCCCGCGGCGTTCTTAACTCTCTCAATCCATTTTGCACCAGCAGTCTTTAGCTCCCCGCCGACAGCGCTTGCAACAGCGGTGCAAAATAGGCCGCTGAGAATTCCGCGAAAGTCCATGCCGACGCGGGCAAATGCAGTCGCGCAGTATGTTAGCTGCGTGAGCAGAGAAGGGAGAGAGGCAGTGGGCAGGAGAGGGAGGGTCTGCGAAAGCAGAGGAAGAAGATGTGTCGTCAGCGCGTGCGTGGTGTACGTCGTTAATAGAGGATGGAGGGACGAAAGCGGCGCCGAGGTGGTGGTCGGCGTTTTGGGCGTCGTGGAAGGAAGGCGTTCGAGGAAGATAGTCGAAAACTGGGTAATGATGTCGTATACACCTTCTCGCCAGACGTCGATGTACTTTTTCAGAAACTTGGCCATGTCCTCTTTTTCCCGCTCTCCGAGACCGCTGCCACCCACGAGGCGCAGTATATCCCGCGAGTTGCCCTCTAGCGACGCCTTCAAACACCCTTCTCGCCCGCCGAGAAACGCCAACGCAATTTGCTCCTCCGACTGCTCGCCTCCCTCGGAGGACGAGCCGAACATGTCCATCTTGCGCAGGAAATTAACAGCCTTCCAGAGTGCAGGCAGTTTGCGGTTTGGCTCATGCAGTGTCGCAAGGAGTGACAGCAGCATCTGCGTTATGGAGTTCTGCACTTCGGACAGAACTGAGGTGACGATAAGCGGGGGTATAGAAGCCCCGAGGGAGAGCGACTTGGCATGCGACGCAAGAGAGAGTGCCTCGGCGAAATAGCCATTCCGCACGCAAGTATCAATCAGCATTGGGATTTCTAGCAGGTCGCGGATTTTGTCGTGCTGCTCAAGAACAACGCGTGCTTTTCTGCGGTCCATCAGGACCTTCTCGGTGCGTTCGCGCCATCCAGAAGCACTGTCCTCGAGGGCGGGGAGACTCGTCGTGAGTAGGTTGTCGAGTGAAGACTCGAGAGACGCGAGGGATGACGACAACGAGCTCGTGGTCTGGTGAAGGGACAGAAATGTAGGGTATGAGGTATGGGTTAGAGAGGTGAGACTGGACGTCAAGTGGTGGGACTGCGTCTGCAAAACGGCGGGCTCCGCCACGAGTGTTGGCAACGGCAAAGACGTGAGATGAGTGAGGTACGCGCGCGACCCAACACTGGAGTTCTCTGGCAGTAATATTTCCGCCAGACTGGCGTCGCTGAGTCCATTTGCCTGCGACGCCGCCATCGTGGCGGCTTTAGAGTAGCAATGTTACATAACACGATCGCGCTGTTGGCTTTCGCCTTCAGAACTCAACACAAGTGATAACGCGCTTTGACCGAATGGATTCTGCGAGGGCAATCACATCTTCATAAATACATCTATCGATCTACCTAGCTATCTACGACGCTACGACGACGGGGGGACGGGACGCTGGGGAATCGAGTTGGAGGCGGCACGAAATTGGACGAGTCTTCGCGGATAGCAGTAGTGGACTAGTGACGCTGTGGTATGTAGCAGTGCGCGGCGCAGATGATGGTGCGAAGATGCGACACTGGGATGCGTTGACGGCAAGGTGATCAGGTTGGCATGCGTCGAGTCTTCGCGATCCTGCGGGTGACAGTGTGGTCGCAGAATATCGTTTGCGTGCGGAGCGCTGATTCGAAGGAGGTTTGGTGCGCGGCGAGACAGGCGGCGTGTGTGGGAGTATGATTTCCAATGATGTTTTCGACCAGCAGTTGGGCATAGCTGGATGCTACGATCACAATGAGGCGTGCGGTACGGCAGATTTGAGGTGGCCGTTGTGGGAGTTTCTGCGCGACGAGACCGGCGGGATGTGCGGCCATGAGAAGAGTGAGGATGAAATGTCGCGCGGGCCAGGAATGCGAAGTCGTGTTGACTGGTCGCGAATGATGGTACACTCTCGAAAATGCTTGAGCAAAACTAGTTGGCCTGTGAGGGTTGCATGTGTGCTGGCCGGGAATCCCGAAGCGCGAATGTTGATATTCAAAGGATCTGCGCCGCCCGTTGAAGATAGTGCCGCCAAGGCATGGAACAAAAGTGAGATAGGACCGGATCGCGTGAGCAAGCGAATGTAGCCACTGAAGACTTGATTGAATATGAGAAACGAGATAAACGCGGGGAAAGAAGGTCGTACCAAAATCCCATTCGAGCCAATCCGCGAGTTAAGAATGCGAGAAATGCCAGACGGTTTGAGAGTTGCCCAAGATATGAAAGCGCGAGTCCGTTCCCTGCCGTGCGTCTTGTCCAGTGATTGGTGTCCTGTCCGCGTCCCGTCCCTTGTCGTGTCGTCTACCTATCTGTCATCTACCTACTTTGTATCTACACCGAAGCACGAGACCCGAAACCGAAACCCGAGACCCGAAACCCAGAACAACGTATCGTGCCGCGCAAGAAGAGAATCCGATGGAGCCGGTCCAAAAGCGTGTTTGGTGGTACATGTAAACGTGTCGAGAAGAGACGCGGCGGGCCGCGAAAGAATTGCCGATGGCCGTAGATGCACACCTTTGCCTTGAGATTGAGATAAGTGTGTCGAGAGAAGAACAAAGCGGCGATGGTTGAAGCAGAGCCTGGCAGTGTATAGTTGACACTGGCTTGGTCGGCGAATGAGTCTTTGCGAGCGCCTGAGTGTTTGGAATGAAGGTCTCATCGTCGGCGGCGTTGACGTCGTGGGTAGGGGGCACTGATGACTGGAGTTCCACAGTGGGCTGACGTTTGAGACTTGCGGCGGTGGAGATAACCAACAGACGAGCTAGCGAATACAGATTCAAAAAAAATTCCAACAACGAGAGAAGAGTGCTCACCAAGAATGACGGAGCAAAAGTATTCAACATGTGAAGGACACCTTGACCATTGCTTGGCACACATAAACTGATCGTTTGAAATGACCGACAGACGAGCTAGCGAATAGTACAGATTAGAACAAACTCCAGCAACGAGATAAGGGTGCTCACCGGGAATGGCGAGGCAGGAGTGGGGAGAACACCTTGACCGTTGCTTGGCACACTCAGACTGGTCGTTGGAACCGCCGACGGGCGCGTTGATGGTGACGCAATTTGCTTGAAATCTGCGCCGCCGGGTCGTATGATATGTGTGTAGCCGCCACATCGCCTCGTGTTGCCCATGGCTCGCTAGCCTGATCTGGAGACGCCGACGACGCGTTGATGATGTGGTCTGCAGAGTCTGCGCCGCCGATCGTCGGATGGTGTGTGTGTCGGACCGCCTCGTCGTCTGCTGCTTAGTAGCGGTGTTTGCTTGCTCCCGTTCGCTGTTGATTGATATGCATGCAACCGTTCCGTGCCCAAAGTTGGTAGTGTGGAAAGATATTCACGAGAGCGTTGATCAGACGGTCCCTGGCTTTGGTGGTTTCGGCGCGGGTGGGATGCGAGCGGTAGGAGAGCAAGCTGCTGTGGGGAAGTTAGAACAGCGAAAGCGAGGAGGAAAAAAAGACCGTACCGAGACGACGAGGCGGGGAGCTATTTACATGGCAACTTCAGCCCTGCCCTCCTCACCCCATTGTGCCCATACCATCCTTCATCCTTCCACCGGTCGAGTGAATGTGTGTGTGCGACGTCAAGGTGGCCAGCCCTGACGCAAACCTGTAAAAAAAAGAGAGATCGGTCAGTGGGCGGCCCCGCCCCCTCCAGGCCCCCCGCGAGGCGCTGCAGCACCAACACGGCCCCCGCTCCAATTTATCCTCCCTCCCACTTTACACGGCAACGCTGAGCTCCCCTCCTGCGATTGAACATGAAAAAGTGATGGGGAAACGAGATGAGGAAAGACGTACATGCGCGCTAGCTTCCCTTACAGTCAGCCCGTCGTCCTGTCGAGGTCTTCTTGTCGTCCCGTCGAGGTCTTGAGGCGTCGTCCAGTCGAGGTCTTGAGGTCTAAACAGGTCCAGGGTCTTGAGGTCTGAAACATCTCCCCGCACAGGTTAGCCCACATCACGAGGGACAGATGGTCAGTGAGCCGAAACAAGCGAGAAATAATGGCACGCACCTGTTCGATTCCAGCAGAGAAAATGGGGGAGGAGAGGGAAAGGGCGGGGTGGTAGAAAGATAGGAACGACGGTGGGAAAGAGCAAGAAAAAGGGAAGAATGAAGGTAAGGAAAGATGCAGAAGGAGAATATAAAGTAAGGAGAAGGTCTAAGAACTATGGAAAGCGAGAGGGGAGGGAGGAAGGAGGAACGGAAGGCGATTGAGGGAGGGGGAGAGGGAGGTGGAGGGTAGAGGGCGTCGAAGGCAAAAGGTCTTGAAGCCAGAGGAAAGGGAGGAGGGAGAGCGCCAGATGGTGGTAGGAGACAAGAGTGAAGAAAGAGGCTGACATCGATGGGCCGCGGAACCATCACCCAGAATTGGAACTCCGCTTGAAATCCGCTGACAGCCTGAGGTCACGTTACCGCGATCTTCCGGCGACGCGACGCGAATATTTCTGGACCATGCTTGGTTTACGGGGCACATAAACAGAGGATGCGCCTGAGAGCTTGCTCACTCGGGTTGTGAAATTGGTGCTGCGACCCGGGAGGCTGGTGATCCCAAGCGCTCATGAACGCTTAGTACACGCATATGTAAGTACATGTACTAGAACAGTGGAACAACACAAAGCCTCTAGATTATGATCGTGGTAGGCCGGCAGTAGCCCCGGGGCTCCGACGCTGTAGCTGGACCCCCGTTGGGCAGCATGCTCTGAAAATGCCCTGGTTCGTGTTTAGTGTTTGCCACTGTTCCCTATGCTTGCTTTTGCGGCTTGTGAGCTACGCTGCGAAGGTGCCTGCAAAATCTGGTCCATAAAGGGTGGGGAAGCTGGGCCGGAGGTCTCAGAAGCTGCCTGACACAAGGAAGGACGAGCATGGTTCCCTAATTCAGTGGTTAGCTCCTCCAGTTGGCCCCATTGAAAAGGGAATTCCCGCAACGTTCACGAAAAAACAGATGGCTGGCGGGCGCAGCAGCTGACCTTTGCCTGAGCGGGCTGAGTGGGAGGCAAAGGCTCCGATCAGATCCTCACGAATCTGATCCTTCACCTCTCTGCTTGCGCGACGTCCACGCACTCGCAGAAAGTCATTCCCTCGTCCTCCTCTCGCTCATTGACGCGTTTTTTCCCGCCCTCCTCCCATTTCCCTTTCCTATTTCGCTCGCGCTTGGGTTGCTTTTGGTCCCCCTTCCGGTCCTTCCGCGGCCCAGGCGCGCAGGTTCGGCCGTTGCCGCGTTCCCTTCCCCCGAACCGGACTTTGCGGCACGTTCGCGCTGCCCGCAAAGTCGAGTCGGCCGGAACGGCCGAGCCTACCCACACAACACCCTCCGTTTCTTCCTCCTCCTCATCCTCTCTCACGAGCCGAACGAGGAGCGGCCTACCTTGCCTCGAATCCGGCCTGTCTCGAAACCTAACTGTGTGGATAGACAGTATTCATAGACAGATGACGGTCAACCGGTCTAACCCCCGCCCAAAAAAAAAACATGTTGAGAGTTCCAAAGGTGCTGGAAGCAGATGCTTCACTGCTGAGGGCTTCATTTTCAGTAGGTTTCAGTGGAGCCGGCACTGCGTGGCGCACGAAAAAATGATCTCCGCCCGGATTGAACGGACGACCTTCTGGACGCTCCAACTACGCTGGAATCAGAAATTCTACCACTGAACTAGGAGATCTGTGTGTGCAGACCTGCAACCAATATATGTAGCATTTCGCGACGTGGGAGTCTCACATGTTACGCCTTGCAAGAAGCTCACAAGCTGAGAAAGCAAGCACAGTTATGCGGATTCAAAGCCGCTCCCAAGGAAACAAAGGCCAAAAGTGATGTCTACTAAGTCACTTGCAGATTAATTCCCGTGGAGGTGCGGACGGCGGCGCAGCGAACGAACCATACTCGAGTCACACTCTCCCACGGTTCAACTTTGGTTCAACTCCCCCTTTTCGGCCGTTACCTTTTTATGCAGGTATGCTCATGTATACGAAAGAATGGGAGCACTTTTGAGATGCAGGCCTAGCGAAAGACGCTCGACTTACGCTTCCAACCATGTCCAAAGTTCTCTACCAAGTTGCGGATCGGTGGTATCTTTCCTCGAGTGTGAGACACAAAAGCGACAGTGGAACATGAATCCAGTGACCTTGCCGTTGAAATCCACTCCTTCGAGGCTAGTCCCAGAAAAAAGTTGAGGGAGAGCTCCCCATGGCGAAGGATATATTTGCAAAATTCTTTGCGTAACGGGTTGAGGCATCCTGACGAGACGAAACCAAACAAGCACCCACCAAGAGGAGGTAATCAATACCGAAATAGACATTTCGCGACAACTCCATGTCTTTGAGATTGCCTTCAAACACGATAAGACCTTTGATCTATGCTGCGGAGAGGAAACATATACCTCGATTCACCGCAGTTGACACGATACCCTTGCCACCGTACCGTCTCGCTAGCTCATTCGAGAACGTGATGTTTGCCTTGTAAAGCGGTCGGAAGACTCGGAACAGCACGAACCCACCTACTAGAACAACTCACTCATTTGCTTTGCCCGTAAAGTTGCAACCGGCTCAGTTTTCGTCGCGCCGGCCCGTCCTTGAATGTGTTGAAATTATACATAGCAAGGTAGTGAATGCTTGACGAGGTGTTGACCACGCGGGACGGCTCGCAGGTCATTTCAGCCGTCCGCATGAGAATAGGAAGTAGCCTAGGAGCTTTGTGAGATGGAAATGGCCTGACTGCTATAAGTCAGGATTCAACAGCACAAGGCAAATGTTAACCAAGCACATTGGTGCCGAAGGAGAGGTCGTATCCGCTTGCAGTCGCGGCTTCAACCGGCGGCATCATGATACCACTATCGTGTGTCGACCAGCAAGTCAGTAATGGAAAAGGAGTGAGCTTACGCGTTGTTGAAGAGGATGTCGAGCCGCGTCTCTTGCCTGTGGAAACCCGTTAGCAACGGTCGCACGTTCATAATTGACCAGAAGTTGTGCTGAAGAAAGAGTTCCGTTGCTTTCTGGATTGATTGAAAGTCCTCCAAGTCGAGAATCAACGAAGGGGCCGTTTTTCCAGTCGATACTTGCAGATCTTGGATGGCAGCTTCTATCTTCGCTTCATTCCTGGCTGCGATATAAACTTTTGCGTTGTTTTCGAGAAGAGCCTGGTGTTGTTAAAACAGACAATTATCAGAGATAGTGGCGCAACACTGGCAGATATGGTAAGCTCACCTTTGCTGTTTCCTTACCGAGTCCAGCGTCGCCGCCCGGAACAATTGCGACTTTACCGGTCAAGTCTGGCATGTCACTGGTTTGCCAGACCGGTTTTCCGGAAAAGTACTAGGCTTGCTTGACGAAGTAGTAAAGGTCCCATAGCGAGACCATAGCTGTACCAGAAGCGGGATTTGAAGCGGATGTGGGCGCTCATGGGGCCCGGGAGATAAAAGGCTTGTCAGCTGGTTTTGAAGCTTCCGGAAGGCGCGGGCGGAGTGTCTCAGAGTGACAGTCTCAGTAAAAGATGATAGGCCGCCATGGAGGCCGTCGCGGACTCGTGGCGGCCTTACGATATGGCAATGTTACGTAACACCGAACACGATCGCGTTCAAGTTGGTTGCTTTCGCCTTTAGATCTCAATACAAGCGCTTTGACCGAATATCGAGTCGGAGCAATGCAAGATTCTGCGTATTTATCTACTAGGGGTCCGCTGAGGCGCGGGGTGCTCGCGAAGCCGCCACACAGCGGCTTTTTCCGAGCACAGCCACATTACGAAGTGTGATTACGAACACCCGTCGCCTCAAACACAATCAATCCCTGCCCGCCGGTCATGTATCTGGTACCGTTTGAACCGCCTATGAAAACGGCGGTGATCGGAATGTTTTCAAGGCAAATTGACCCAGAATTAAACGTTTTTGAGAGCATTCTTTCCGGGAGGGTCTGTCAGCCACAGCAAACCTTGCGTGTCTTGTTTGTCGCGATTTCTAGCCCTGTACCTCATCACGTGCCCTTTAAGTAGAATTGCTTCGCTTCGCTCGCAATAAGAATACGACAGGTGTGGGGACGGGATGCGGGCGAGGGACCGAAGGGCATGCGGCTGGTAGCTGTACAGTACATGTGGTCGCGATGCCTCAGATGACGGTGCGAGGAAGATGCGCCACAGGCGATATGTGGTATGAAGGTAATCAAATTGTTCTGGCAGGCTGCGACAGTCTTCGTGAGTCTTCGTCAGTCTTCGCGATCCTGCGAGTGACGGAATGGTAGCAGAATATCGCGGGCGTGCGGAGCGCTGAAATTCGAAGAAACAATCCATGCGGCGCTGGGTGGGGCGAGATGCGGGACCCTGAGTTAAAGCTACTTCCCACTGGATATGGCTGCGGCTGCCATGATGGCGATGAGGTATGTGGTAGATTTGCAGTGAACGTTTGGGTTTTGTGCGCAGCCAGACAGGCAGCGTGTGTAAGAGGGTAGTTTCCAGGAATGTTCTCGACCAGTAGATGGACATGGCTGGGTGCAACGATGGTGAAGGAGTGTGCGGTACGGTAGATCTTCGGCGACCGTTTTGGGAGTTTGTGCACGACGAGACAGATGGCATGTGCGGCCATGGAAAAAATGGTTGTCTCCAAGGACAGGTTGTCGTGCGGGCCAAGAAGATAAGTCATGTTGACGGGTCGCGAATGATGGTCGAGCACTCGAGACCTCTTGGGAGGCAAGAGTGCAAAGATAGATCGCCTGCGTAGAGGTTGCATGTGTGCGCTGGCCGGTAGGAAGACGCGAGTGTTATGAAAGGATCTGCGCTGCCCGTTGAAGATAGTGGGACATCGTGCCGCTGCGCCAAGATGTCGGGCACATGGACGAGCGAATGCAGCAGCGAAAGGCTTAGATAGACATGAGAACAGGATGAACACGCGGGGTTGAAAGACCGTACCGAAAAGATAGTCCGAGCGAACCCCAGAAAAATCGAAATGCTAGAGAGTCGCCCGAGAAATGAAAGAGCGAGTCCTTCTGCCGAAAGTCGTCCTGTCCGTCTTGTCCTGGGATTGGGCGTCCCGTCCCTCGTCGTGTCATCTACCTACGTTCTAGCTACACCGAAGCACGAGACCCGAAACCGAAACCGAAACCCGGAACCCGGAACCCGGAACCCAGAAGGACGTATCGTGTAGCACAAGAAGAGAGTCCGATGAATCCATCCAGAAGCGTGTTTGGCGCGGTAGACATGTAGAGAGGAGACGGGGCGGGCCGCGAAAGTCTTGCGAGACATGCGCGAAGATGCGCGGAGATGCGGCGCGTTGCCTTGATATTGAAATTGATATCGAGAGCGGTGAACGTAGTATGCGACGGCAAAGTTGAAGCAAGAACAGTGCACAGTTATCACTGACTGGGTCACGAATGTTGTGAGCGCCATATTGTTCAGCAGGAACGGCGTCGGCAACGTTGAGGTCGTTGATAGGGCCATGTACGATGATAACTGAAGGCTGCACAGTGTTGAAGTGTTGCAGCGGTGGAAATGAGCGACCAACGAGCTGGCGATTTACAGATTAAAACAAGATTGAACAACAAGATAAGGGGGCTCACCGGTAATGCCGAGGCAGATGTAACGAGCAAGGAGGTACGCGCGCAGTCGCGTGTTCGCATGGATGGTACATGTTTGAATGCTGATGGCGGGCCAATAATGGTGTGGTGTAGTGAAGAATCTGCACCAGTGGCGTGTGTAAATGCCCCGTTGCCTCCTGTTGCGCATGGGTCGCTCGCTCGTCGGGCGGCGCGTTGATGATGATGATAAGAATGAAAACCCTGCGCCGGTCGCCGGACATTGTGTGTGTGTGTAGCTGCCCCATCGCCTAATGTTGCTTATGGGCCTGGCCTCGAGACGCCGTGATGATGTGGTTTGGTTGAGTGTGCGCCGCCTGTTGTCGAATGGTGGGTGTGTTTGACCGCCTCGGCGTCTGCTTAGTGGTGTTCGATTGCTCCTGTTCCCCGTTAATTGCATTGAGGCCGTTCCAAGCCCAAGGATGATATCGTGAAAAGTTGATCATGGAAGCGCTTGTTATACGGTCCTTGGGCTTTGAGAGTTTCGACGCGGGTACGATGCGAGCGGTAGAGAAGCAAGATGCTGTGGGCGAGTTAGAACCACAAGCGAAAGGAAACCAGACAAAACTAACCGAGACGACGAGGATTACATGGCAACTTCAGCCCAGCCCTCCTCACCACATTGTGTCCATACCATCCTTCCACCGGTCGAATGAATATGTGTGTGCGACGTCAGAGTGGCCAGCCCTAACGCAAACCTGTAAAAAAAAGGAGTTCGGTTACCGGTGGGCGTCCCCGCCCCCTCCAGGCCCCCCGCGAGGCGCTGCAGCACCAACACGGCCCCCGCTCTAATTTAGCCTCCCTCCGACTTTACACGGCAACGCTGAGCTCCCCTCCTGCGATGGAACGTGAGAGGGTGATGGGGAAACGAGATGAGAAAAGACGTACATGCGCGCTAGCTTCCCTTACAGTCAGCCCGTCGTCCTGTCGAGGTCTTCTTGTCGTCCCGTCGAGGTCTTGAGGCGTCGTCCAGTCGAGGTCTTGAGGTCTAAACAGGTCCAGGGTCTTGAGGTCTGAAACATCTCCCCGCACAGGTTAGCCCACATCACGAGGGACAGGTGGTTAGTGGGTCAAAACGAGCGAGAAATAATGGCACGCAGCGTTTCAAGTCCAGCAGAGAGAACGAGGGAGAAGTGGGGGAAAGAAGGGGAAAGAAGGGAAAGAAGGAAAAGAGCGAGGTATTAGAAGGATGGTGAGGGAGGATGGGAGGGTAATGAGAGATGAAAGAGGGGAAGATAAAGTAAGGAGGCCTGAAAACTATGGAAATGCAAGGAGCGAGCGGACAAGGCGATTGAGGGAGGAGTGGAGAGAGGAGAGAGGAGAGGGTCGAGGTCGAAGGTCTTGAGGCGAGAAGTGAGAGAGGAGGGAGAGCGCCAGATGATGGTAGGAGACAAGAGTGAAGAAAGGAGGCTGACATCGATCCGCCGCGGAACCAACGCGGAACCATTGGCATCACCCAGAATTGCAACTCCGCTTGAAATTAGCCGACAGGTCACGTTACCGCGATGTGTCAGGCGACGCGACGCGACTCAGCACAAGATACTTTCGAAAACAAAGGGTTCGTTATGAGTAGTACTCGCAGGAAAGGCCAAGCGCTTACTTCCACCCAGTACTAGAAATCCGAGGCTTGATTCCGTCGAATCTGGTCCAACGCTGCTCAACGCCTGGAACACTGAACAATAGATATGATTCACAGTCGCGTTGCACTCCGTCACCTTGAGCTTGCATGCAAATCCGTGCAGACCCCCGCCCAAGCAAAACGACGACTGAAAACGAAGAAAAACCATAAAACGACGTTGACTTAGAAACTTACGCGACCGGGCTTGCTTTCGCGGTCGGGAATCAAATCTCGGAATCCCCCAGGAGCTAAGTACTTGCGCAGCTTGACGTTCCGTCCCGTGAAAAAAGCTGCAGCATTCGGCGTGCATTCCCGCTGCCCAGTAAGCAGCAGTCAGCCTGGCGCCAAATTCCAATAATACCTCAGCGGTACATATACGGAAAAAGCGCGCGCGCAGTCCGCGGTGGCCCGCCAACCACATGGAGCAACCTCGGGCGGCGACTCTGTCTGAAAAAAAAGGCAAGTCCGTCATTGAATCATTCAATTAACCATCGCCGTGCGGATATACCGGTTCCGGCGTGTGTGCGCGCCGTCCCGCAAGACGGCATTGTTTATGGCGCTGACCAGGGGCTCAAACGAAACGCGCTTTTGCACAACGCCCAGGAAACGAAACGCGCTCCGAGGTCGTCATAGCGAACATGTGCCGGCGCGCGTGAATTTCGGGCTCACACAAATGTCCACAACCTTGCCTAGGGACCGGCCCAGCACCGTCGGGGTTGCCTTTGCGATTTACATTTTCCAAAAAAATCTTTGGCGCGCTTTTGAAATTTCCCAACTCTAGATCTTGTCAAGCAGACAAGTCGCCGCCCGGACCACGAAAGGATCGCATCAGCCGCCAGCGTACACCTTCCCACGCAGCCCTGCCGTACTTACCTCCGGCAAATTATTTGTGGGTCCGTGGGTGCTGTTGCGCCCTCCCCGGAACGGCCACGGGCAGTCATCCCGCGTCATCGTCGGGCTGTGCACTGCTGTGCACCTGCCACCCAATAACACGTTAATTTTTCCTGTCACCCAAACCAGCCACGGAGGTAAAATTTTTCATTTTCAACCATTAACCAACCGGCTACGCGGACGTCCCGAAGGGTCAACGGTCACTCTCAAACCTGTAAATCCTTCATGGAGGTTTCGATCTCCGCTGCAGGGCAGTCGGCGTTACGCGCGCCTAGGTGTAAGGTCACGCACATCCCGCGCCCGCGCCTGGATGAATTTGGCCCAAGGAATTGCAAGTTGTTATTGGTTGCACAATGCAATTGTCCCAAGGAACTGCCGCCGGTGAAACCAGACGATTTGAATGAGGAAAAAGAAATTAGGCACTGGCGGATGGGTGTCATTCACTTGGTTCCGGTCTGATAGGTCGGGTCGGCGACGGACTTTAGCTGTTGGTTGTACATAGATCTTGAGTTGCGGGCGATGGGCGATGGGCGATGCTGCGGACACCGGTCAATTGGTGCGCAAACGCCGTCGTGGAAGCGGAGGTAGTCCAAGTTAGTTCCTGGAAGGCCGGCACGCTAGATCGTCTGAACCTTTGTTTTCAAGTTCATTGAATTGGTTGTATGTATCGTAAATTCGAGACGAAACATGCTGTACATACCGATAGCATTCAGCCAACCGTGGAAGGTGTCCCGCGCCGGCCCCGAGTCAAATGAACGTCGATGAACTATTCGTGTTCAGCAAATCAATGATAACCGTCACCGACATAGGACAGCTGTATAAAACTGGTGAGTGATGGAAACGGAGAGGATACATATCAGTCTAATTAGAAGACAATGCATCTGATGTACGGAGAAATACCTTGTGCATTTCAGGGGGCTACAGACTAGTACTGCCAGTAGAATGATTTCCTCCATTTCGCCTCGGGATCCCGTCAAGTATCCGTGGCTCGGAATAGTTGTGGCCGTACGTATCATCTCGAGGCAACGTCGATGGAAGGAAACGCACAGCTCCGCAGCCATACGAACACGAACGCAGCAAAAATGGTGGGCCGAGGGGGAACAAGGCGTCGCAGTCATCGATGAATGGGCGTGGCGTCCGTTTTTGCCACATTCTGAACTTTTAAGTTAAAGTTATTTGTGCCTTCCGCCAGCCCGAGCGAAGGTCTGATTGAGGGAAAACGTTTCATCTGCCGCACTGTTGGTTGAGAGGATGTTGGACGGCGAACGTTGATCAGGTACCAGCGAGGATTTGGGCTATGCAAGGCCCAGGACGGGCCCACAAAAGTTGGGTTCAGTGTGCGGTGTGCGTTGATACGCCACCGCCTTAGCCTCGAGTGCGGAATGGTGATATCTAAGAACTAAATAGGCGTCAGACTCGGACGCCTCGCACTATCCGCCGACATGTAAGTTCTAGCTGTTTGCTGGGCGGACACAACTTCTAGACCGGTGGTTGAACATGTCAAGGAGCGACTCGGAAGCAGGCAGGGGAGAGCCAACCATCCGCTGAAGGCGGGACACGCTGCGGAAAGGGATTACAGTCGCGATGAGGAGAAGGATCCAAACGAAAGGGCGTGGCTTGGGCGTGGTGGCTTGCGGACTATTAATGCCCGCGAATATCGTGCGGCGACGAGATTTACGTTGGGGGGTGATATGAAAGTGAGTGTGCCAGTGAAGGAGAAGGCTGGATTAGGCTACCCGGTGCATCGCGGATAAGTGGTGCCGGCGGGATGTCCGATGGACGGTGATGGGGTGAACGTCGGGCGGCCGGATGGGGATGCGGCAAATGCATGCAGGCTCGAGTTTTTTATTGTCTTTCCAAGGTTACGAGATGTCCTCATGGTTGAATTGGAGGGACGTGGAGCAGAGAGAGTCAAGTGGGATCGATAGGCGGGTGAAAGATGGGTTGGAATGGAGGGAGACAAGGGAGGACAGTGAGACATTACGAATTTCCTTTCCAGGCGTGTAATTACGCGAGATTTCTTTTGTTTCACCGACTGTCACCGTTTTTTTGAGAAATCGAGATCGCCGCACCGAGGAGAAGAAGCGGATGCCACCGTTCACACGCTCCTCTCGAGTCAACGCGCATGCATAGCCTGAGCCCTATATAAGCGCTATAAGCACTATGTCCCCCCGCTGCCCTCCACCATGTCTCGTTTTCTTTCTTTTTCTAACGACCTTCTGCCGCTCCTCTTTCGTCCAACGCCCAGCAACGACCTTTCTACAGTGCACCTAGCCTCACCACAGCATCTACCCCCGCGTCTCCCTCTCGAGCTCTCCATAAAGATCATCGAGGACGCTTCTTACGACCACCATGCGTCCACAGCCCACTTTCTGACGCAATGCGCGCTCGTGTGCCGCGACTGGGCCGTGCCCGCCCAGAAAATACTGTTCAGCTCCGTCAGCCTCGCCAGCCAGAGAGCCTGCGTCGCGTTTACTGCCGCCGTGGACCCTGCCACACCCCGCGGTCGCATGCTGCGCAACTCGGTTCTGCGCATGCGCGTCGTGCTCGACCACAACCAGCCGTTCGGTCTCTCACAGCAGTCCTTCGCCCACGCAGTCGTCGCGTGCCCCAACTTACTTGAGCTCAACCTCGCTCTCTACGGGTGTGCTTCCCCTGGCAAAGATGTCGTGGGCCTTCGCGACATTTTACGTACGGCGCCGTCGTTCGACGAGTCCACGCTCGACCTGCTAAAGACGGGTCCCCCCATCCGCGCGCTCCAGTTTAGCAACTGGTCGGAGAACAACCATTCCATCACCCAGCTTCTCGACGTCTGGCCTTCGCTCAAGTCTCTCACTGTTAGTGGGACGCCACCCAAGCTCCCATCCACCTCGATCGGCCCATTCCCATGCGCGCTGGAGGAACTCCGGATGAACTTCCAGACCTCCCCATCCGTCGATTTCATGAAGTGGCTGCTTCACAATTCCACGCTCAGCCTTCGCGTTCTAGAGCTCGAGCGTGAGCCACTCTCCGAACTCCTCGAGTATCTGGTCGAGGCGCACGGCGCCACCCTCCGCTCGCTCGCGATCCCGGCGTGCACCTCACACGAGCACGCGCAGGCCGTCCAAAAGTGCCTGCAGCTTCAGGAGCTCAGGGTCGAGAACCCCTGGATGACGCCGGTGCTGTACCGCGGCCTGCCTGCAGGGCTGCAGCACGTCGCGCTTGCGCTTGACCAGGATACGAATCTGCAGCCCGTGCTCGATGCCGTACGCTCGGGAAAATCGTTGCAGGCTGTCACGCTGCAGGTGTGGGAAGGCGGCGAGCGCAACCCCCAGCTTCCCGTTCTGAAGCTGGTGTGCGCGTACCGTGGCATCGGGCTCGTTATAACCAAGGACATCCGGCGGTTCCGTTCAATCGTACGTTCTCTTTGTCTTCCTGGTTTCCACGCGCCTTCTGACATGTGTCTTACCACGCAGCGGCGCGACCCGGCTCTGCTATGCGTCTAAATCTCTTTCACATTTCACAAAGGAACAGTGACCACGAACCCTCCATGCGCGCATACACCCACTGTATTACCATCTTCCCTGCCGACTGGTTTACGAATTCACGACGGCCACGCTCCACATTGTATATTACCACACATCTGCCTCATCTGCCTCTGCCTCATGCCCTCCCAATTCCATTCGAATTCATTACCATTACTATCTATTGCATCCATCCATCCATCCAATCCATCCATCCACTCAATCCCAATCCAACACTACCCCTATTCTATTCGATTATAACTTCGACCTCATTATAGGACGGCACGCATCCCCTATTTTTATTACTTACATCTTGGTAATCGGTCTCGAGGGACTTCCGCAGAACGGACTACAGACGACGATACCTCTATTAGATGCCTCACTGCTATGTTCGCCCCCTTATTACTAGCAGTGTACGGCTCCCCCCCTCAGTGCTTAGTTTAGTTTATTCAGAGCTGCAATTAATGTTGCGACTTTGAATCTGAACTTGAATCTGAACTTTCATCAACTCTGGGCTGTTCTGTTCTCCTGGCTACCCTTCAAGTTGGGCGCGGGTTTCGAAGGGCTTCGCAACAAACTACAGCCATCTCGAGTAATGCCGCCGGAGGGCCTGTGAGCGCGGTTTTATTCCTGTGCAGTGACTTTGCGCGGTTCCACGTCAATGTACACCTATAGGGATCTGGTTCCTGGTGTTCTATGAGTTCTCAGTTCTGAATCTCTACTGCGGTCCCGCCCTAAAAAAAAAGTGGGTCTGGAGCATTCGTTGGAGAAGCTTCGGTAGGGTCCGGTTGGGGGTGGGATTGGCTGTAAAGATAGCTGCGAAGAGCTGCAATTGGTTGTAAAGATACTCGCCGGCGAATTGAGGAGTGCTGCCGGAAGTCGGCTGCGTAACGGCACTCGTCCGATGGTGCACGGGCCACTCGGATACGATACCGATGTTGATGGGAAATGCCGACCCAGCGCGGCAACTCGCTGCATTGAATTCAGCAGCCCTCGATTTCTCTGAGACTGCTATAGTTCCAGTCGGTACGGATTTTGCAAAGGAGCGAGTACAACCAAGCTGTGTTCGCTTCGGGTCCCAATCAGGACAGAGCTTTTGATCACAGCACAGCAACCGAGGTTGGTCTTGCACCGCACCATGTCCTCCTCGCTCTCCTCTGTCGTCTCCAACCTCGTCCGCGCCTCCATGGGCACCTCCGTCTCCACCCAGGTCACCGACGAAGACCTCGACAAGCACGTCGCAGAGCTCATCCTCCGCGAGGCCAAGAAGAAGGCCGAGCGCTTCGGCCAGGATGGCATCCGCGCATACCTGCGCAGTGGCATGTGCGTTATTCCCCCCTTTCCCCTTGTTTATTGTGTTTGTGTGGCGGTCAAGCTGACTGGACAGCAGGTCAGACAGCAACGCGCCCCGCACGAACAAGCGTTTCCTGAGCTCGATCATCAAGAGCACGGACGACCACAACAAGACTATCCTCCAGGCGCAGGCGCAGGCGGCGCAGGAACTGAAGCGCGAGCGAGACGAAATTGAGCGCAGGGAGCGGAGGGCGCGCGCAGAGGAGGCCGTGGCGGCGGAGAAATTGCGCCGCTCGCGTCTAGGGGAGGGAAGCAGTCGGCGCCGGAGTAGCCGCCGCAGGAGCGAGAAGGAGGAGAGCTGGGACCACTGGGATGGAAGGACCGCTGAACGGCCGAAGCGTAAGCAGCGGTGCTGGGAGACCTGGAATGGGTACGACGACGAGGAGGAAGATGAGGACGAAGACCGGGAACGCGACCGGAGCCATCGGAGTGGGCGGGAGAGATCTCGGTCGGGGGACCGGCGGCGGCGGCGGGAAGACCGGCATACGTCCTCACGACACAGTCACAAGGACCGGGGCACTGAGGAGAGCTCCCACCGACACCGCTCCTCTCGATCCCATAGAACGTCGCGGCGGAGGTCAACGAGCCGACCCTCACATTCGGACGACGAAGCGAACTCGTCGGAAAGTCGCGGCCGCAAGACCACAGAGCGCAGCAAGCAACGCCATGCCCTCGACTCCCTCTCTCCCAGCCGTGCGTCCACACACGAAACAGACGAGGATTCCCGTCCTCGAAAGCGGCGACGCTCACCGTCACGCTCGCGCTCCCCCTCGAATTCCCGTCGCAGCAGCGGAGATGCGTCTCCCGTCCCCGACAAATCCGACGATGTAGCTGTACGAGAGCTTAAATTGCGTCAGAAACTCAAAGCTGCACACCCCAAGGACGACCGCCCGCCGGAGCCGTCATCCCCACCACCGCCCCCTCCGAAATCACCCCCGCCCCCACCTCCACCTCAATCTCAATCGAAGCGCCACCGAAGCCGCAGCCGCGAACCCCCGTCCAAGCGCGCCAAAGCAGAAGCATCCTCGTCTTCCTCGCGCACGACACGGCGACCTCCTTCACGCTCACGCCCCCGCTCTGTCACCCCCGGCCCCGAGCCCGACGCCCCGCACCAGCTGCCCTCCAAAATGGACAAATACTTCGAGGAGTCGTACGATCCGCGCCTCGACGTCGCGCCGCTCGCGCTGCCCACGGTCCCCGCGACGGGCCTCATCAACAACGCCGAGTTCGAGGGGTGGGACGCGATGCTGGAGCTCATCCGCGTGCGGAGGGAGGACCGCGAGGAGAAGAAGATGATGGAGCGGCTGGGGCTCACGAAGGAGAAGGACAAGACGAAGAAGAGCGGCAGCGGCAGCTACACGCCGATCTCGTCGAGCGCGGCGAATGACCGGTGGAGTGGGGAGAGCTCGAATATTATGGAGATTGCGTACAATAAGCGCGGGGCGGTACGGGAGTGGGATATGGGGAAGGAGGGATTTTAATGCACAGTTGGCTGGCTCATAATTCGAGCCCACATAATTATCCTCTCGTGGAAATCAATTTCCGGGGAGTCCCGATGTTCTCCTATTTCTCCTCTCCTTCGCCCTTCATGTCCGATTTTGCGACGAACGCTGCTATTCCAGACCCTGCCCCGGTCCCCGCCCCTCCGATCTGGGCTCACCTCTATGTTCTAGACAAATGGGCGCCTCTCTGCGGCGCCAACGTTAGTGCTCTTGCGCACGAAGCGCCTCAAGCCTACACGGCGCTCGCGGACTTGACGTTCACCGACAAGGGCAAGAAGGCGGCCCACACTCGCTTCAAGGAAATAGCGGATGGCATTGCGGTCGTCTGCGCCGTCGCATCGGATGCCAGGAGCGTCACCGCCTGCGCGTTGGAAAATATCCTCGACTCTTCGGAATCAGTGTCACAATTACGATTCTCCATACGCCTTTCAAGGAACGGCGAATTCGCTCCGGGCGAGTTGAGCCTCTTGGATGCACTTCTCAAGACATGTATTGCCGCCGTGAGAGCAGTAGATTGGGATACTTCAAGCAGCGAGGTACGGGGTCCGACACGTTGACGATGGCATGGACCTGATTAGGGCCCCAGGACAAGGCTGTCAAGAGAGGCAAAGTTGTAAGAACACTACTTCCTCAAATCACCGAGCATTGTCGCAGCAATGTCCTGGATCTTTTCACAAAGAAGTCTGTTGGAAGGGACGCTTTTCTCGCCTGGGCTGAATGGAACTCAAAAACCGGGAAGATCAACATCTCCCTTCCAATGTCAATTCCAGATACAGATCGGCTTGAAATCTCCGCAGTCCTTACATCGCTCTGTCTGTGTATGACCCGTATCAGCACCAATCACCAGCTTTCTGGTGCTATTCTGGCAGCGGCAACGCTCAGCTCGTCCCCCTCATTCCTGGCTACAATCCATGCACTTGAGTTTCCGCCGGCGGCCACGCCATACTTACACAAGGTGGCGCGGTACAGAACAGCGGCGGACCAAATTGTTTCCGGTCTTCAGTACGTGCTACACCAAGCGCGCTCGCTTCCCGACTCCTTCCAGGTCACCACAGTCGACCGCGTTTCCAGCCTCTTTTCAGCCTCTGAGGACGATGAACCAGACAGCCTGGACCGCTATCTCAGAGACCATCTCGGCCTCACATATGCTTCGTTGCTCACAGGCAAAGCCATTGCGACCAAGGACGCTTGGAGCTCGGCAAGAAGCAACAAGTGTTTACTTTTCCACGCCGAGTTGCGTTTAGCGTTATTCTACGCCCTCAACGACGATAAATATCCCATAAACGGGTATATCGGCGTCTCGAAGAGATGCTGTGGACTTTGCGACTTTGTCCTCAAGTACGTTCTCGGTTTCGAAACTGTTTCGGGAGCTGACAATTCATATCTAGAGGGCTTCAGAAAGACGCATCGGTCGGATATTCAACCGAAGTGACTGGCTCCCCCCACTTCTTTTGCGTGAGGACAAACCATGGTGGTTTCCCAGCAAACTGGAAATTTCCACGTATCGACGGACTGCCCACCCTCCTTTCGGCCCGCAAGCTGCAGCAGTTGCAAGCCCGTCTCGCTCTCATCCGGCAGGACCTGTCCCTGTTCCTCAAATCCAAAGTTCAGGCGATGGTCCCGCATATCAGAGACTCAGCAGCAAATCAACGGGCGGATGAATCTGACGATGACGAGGATGCTGCGTTTCGGAAAATTGTGCAGGAGGACGACCTGCGGGAAATTATGGATTCGATGTCATAATGCTAGCTCTCGGGTAAAGAATTGTTGGGACAGCATTTTAGTTCACTGCATTCTGTACATCCTGTAAATTTTGTAAACATCAAGCATCATGTGGGTATCGGCATTACATCGAGATGGCAGACCACGATATCACGAGTGGAACGGAACAGAAACTATCTTACTGCGCCTGTGTCCCAACAACTCTCCGAATAACCAACATCTCCTCCGCGCTCATCTGGTCGACCACCGCGGAAAAGCTGCTGGTGTTGCGAGCCGCGCACTCTCGGAAGAAAGCGAGAAGGTGTTCCTGACACCGCCGTCAATAAGTTGAGTTGAGGAACCAAGCAAAACAACTACGAACCTGCATGTCCATCGTCGAAACAGGGTCCTTCTGCAGGTCCTCATCGTCCTCCTCCTCCAAAACATCGTCGTTGTCAAACGCCATGCCCTTCGGCCCAATGAGCTCGGATAGGAACTCGAACTCGTCGTTGGGGTTCAGTTTCTCCTCCTCGGCCCACTCCTCGTCCTGATACACAGAGAACCGGCAGTCAGTAACGAGGATGGTCGTGACGAACGTCCGGGTGGGCTTACACCATCGTCCGAGTCGACGTCGTACGTCTCGCCTTGCGCGGAGATCGTGGCGGACTCCCCACCCGATTGGACGTCATGCAATAACAGCTTGAGCGCTTTGACCGGGAACGGGATCGAACTGAACTCGAGCGGGGCTGGAGGAGACGGGCTCAGCTCAACGCTGACATGCATTAGTGAGTGGGGCACGACGTACTGAGCTTCGTCCGGGACCGGGTCATTATGACTTCTGGGGTGATTAATACACATCTGTTCACAAACCGAAAGAAAGTCTCACCATTTTGCGTTTCCGGCTTCACGATTATATCGCCCTTGACTATGAGATTCTGCAGACTCGGCCGCTCCGACACAAAGAGCTGCGAGAGCGCCATGGTGCTGATCCGCGATGGCCAAAAGCCCTGGAACGTCTCGGCGTTCTCGCACCAGGTCTGGATGAGGATGTCGAGGCCCGTGCGGCCTTGTACGTTCATTGATTCAAGGAGATCCAGTACGGTGTCTCGTTGGTTATTGATCAGGAAGGCAAAGGGAATGACCAGGCTCTGCTCAAAGGTCAGTCAATGTCTTTGGTGAGCAGCAAGGGAACAATCACTTGTAGGAAGGTTGCAGTCTTCGCGGTGGTCATCCGCCCGATCATGGCCTGCAGAAGTTCGGGCAAGACGGGGAGGACAGACTCCCCCGCTCTGCGAAGCAAATGGATGATCAAGTCGCCAATGACCAACCCGCCCGATTCATCTTGGCTCTCCAACGACTTGGCGATGAGCGAAAGCACGCAATCAAGACCGGAGCGACCGGACTCGGACCACGCGAGCAGCTGGCCGCAGTCTTTCCGTATGATGAGCGTAAGACACGAAATGCCGTTCTGAAAGAAGAAAAAACGTAAGGTCGATCGTGTTGATTGAAAGAATGATGCCATACCTGAAGGACGTCTCGGTCTTCAGCTTCCCCGAGGCATTTGAAGAGGCTGGGTGCAAGAACCGCGAAGAACCCGTCCCCGAGGGTGCCTTCTGACGCTCCCGTCACCAAGCTGCTGACAAGGTCTATGGCCGATGAAGTGATCCACGACTCGTCGAGCGGGGCCGCAGCCATGGCTTGGCACAAGTTTGGCAGAGCCTGTTTGACGACTGTCTGGTAGATACCCTCGGCAGAGGACGATGCCAGCGAGGTGAGGATGTTATCTACATTCGACAAGAATATCGGATCTAAAACCCAAGGAATTAGAGGACGCCGATGATACAAAATCATACACACCTTTGTTGTTTTTGGTCCATACCTGCAGGATAGCCTGGACCAACGAATCCGCTAATTCTGTGGTGAGCCATCGACCTTTGTCGACCTGTACAACGACAGATAACGTTTCGAGAACCAGAGACAAGGTATCCTCGGACGTCTGGAGCAGGAAGGGACCCAGATCTTTCGCTATCCGAGGGGCGAAAGGCGAGAGTGTTGATGCGTCCCCACCCTGGAAAAAGCTATCGAATGCGGTCAGGCTGGTATTATGTGGGTTTGTCGGTAGGAAGCTTACTTGTTGACAGCCCTAACGGCTGAAATTTTGACGGGAACTCCAGCCTCGGCGGATTCGATGACTTGAACCGCAGCGTCAATGTATTGACCAGCCAATTGGACGGGCAATAATTTCGCATATTGGCTAGCAAACACAAAGCCTCGACCCTGCAAAAAGGGAAATTCTAGACAGAAAGTGTCAAAGATCGCCGAAAGCAATAGAGATACGTGCTCAAACCTGAAAGACTGAGGATGGAAGGCACGATATTGGATAGCAGGGATTCGACGTCTATGGGGGAAGGCCGCCCGGCGTCTTGCTCATCTTCCACGCAGTCTTGAACGGCTTCTGCTTGCGAACCAATTGCAGCAAGGCCGGCTTCCAAAGGTCTCCACCTTGACGTGGCGAGGAATAAATGTACAGCCGCATCGAACAGATTTGCACGAACCAGTCACGCGCGCGAGCGTCTCTAGCCTGTTGAGACGAGTTGACGATCTCTTGGATGGTAGCTTGGAATGCTGTGGCCGTATGAGACCGTGTTTGGTCAATAAGACACTAGGATGGATCAGCCACGGCCCGACGTGGAAGAAAACTACCCACAGCAAGAAGATCGAAGCCTGCAACTCGGACACTGTATTGCTGCGTCTCATCCTCCTCTTGCGCGACGAAAGCGTTAGGGTTGGACGCCCAGGACTCCTCCTAGACCAGTATTAAAGCCCACAATATGGTACTCAAAGCGTAGAAGACTCACGTCCTCGTTAGTCATTTGGAGAAATTTGAAAACGCATGCAATGAGAGCCGAGAGGTTTTGATTCTCAAACCATCCTTTCGACTTCCCACCGCGTGTGACGGCAGCTGTGAAATCGAAGATCGGGCAAATAAGTTGGGGCAATTCGATAGACTCGTTTTCAGAAGAGCGAGGTGCAGACTCGTTCGAGGACAGGTAGTATTGAGAGAAAGGCCCGTAAAGGGAGTGGAGATGGTTGAGCGATACTGTGAGATAAGCGTTGAGATATGGCGTTAATGCGCGGGGGAATGAGGTGTGAATCGTGTCCAATGTCTGGAGGAAATCGTTAGACAAGAATGGATACTATAGTGATGATGATGATACCTTGAAAACTTGGATTCGAACGGCCAACGCATCCCAATCTTTAGCATGAGCAATGTCCGCCTGAGGGTCGGTACTCAATAGGACCTTGAATGCCTCTAACCAGATCGGAAGTATCGTGGCGATAGCCTCCTTCACGGCTTGCGGGTGTTGCCCCTTCACCATGTACAAGGCGGTGACACACTGTCTGAAAACAGAGACTGTCCTGGCTCGCGTCAGAGGGGCGTGAACCTGCAGCTGGTCAAAATTTAGGCGGAATCACTGCTCAGGAACACACCTCTGGGGCTCCAAGGATTGAGAGTAGGACCGGGAGTAGATCACGGAGTACGGGCAGGATCTGGTCCTCAGTCAAGTCGGACTTGATGAATTCCGTAAAAACCTGCATGGCTCCGTGCACAGAATCCGAAGATCCGGAAGAAAGAAGGCCAATCAAGGAGGACAAAAGATCGGGATACTCGTCAGGCCAGTCGCTATTGGCGATGGAGGAAAGGGTATGTGCCTAGATCCACAACACTTCCTAAGTGAGGCTTTCGACGGCGTATAAGAAGAAGGCGCACACAGAGAGTGCGAATCTTGCGATCCGGGTCCGACAGTCCATGGAACACAGCAAGTCGGATTTGAGTTTTAACCTAAGAACGCGGTTTCAGCGAAGAAAACGCGTCGGAATAAGGTGGTAGTACCTCGACAGATGGTGCGGATCCCTTGAAGGTCTGGAAATAAGGGGACCACCGCTCCATCACGTATTTGCGGAGCATAATGCTCGCGGAGTGCTATCCAAAACGATACAGCCATCAAGACGCGTTAACAGAGGGGAAACGCGGGGACTCATCTGACGCAGAGGCATTTCTGCTTCCTGTGCGATAGTCAGCGAGGAAAGGGCTAATCCCGCGTCTGTTGGACGCGATGAAAATGATCGTGAGTACAGAAAAAAGTGGAAAATAGCGTATCGACGCGCCTGGCACCGCCAAATACTCTGCAAGCTTCAGTTCCGCGGTGATTCTGGTGTTGGGGTTAGAGTCCAAGGTCGCTTTCAGACACTGGACCAGTTCGGTGGTGGACGCCATTTCGAAAGAGGCTTGTGACACAAAGTCACAAGGTTGTGACCAATTCTCCCTTGCACCGACCATTCTCAATGAGCCACCGAACTCGAGCGAAACGGCAAGTAAATACGTCTTGGATCCAATAATATAGTACCAGAATATGCAGATCCAATTTTACAACAAAATCCTCTCTACAAATCATCCCCCAGCCGTCGGACACCAACGCATCGAACTGTGCGGCCATCGTCCTCAATCCCAGTGCCTGGCGCTACCGGCTCCCCATCCCCCGTCGCCAGATCGACAAGCACTTTTGCCAGCAAGTCCGCGGGCGAGACTCTCGCAGGCATGAGGTTACGCATAACCGGGCCCAAGACGGAGATGCCAGTGCGTTTCAGAAGACCCCAGCTCTTCTCTCGCTGGTCTACTGGCGCGGGGTCAACAAACCCTGGACGGACATTGAACACCCGAAGCGCGCTGTGGGATGGGTCGGACGGGAGGGCGCGAAGCGCAACTTCGGCGCGTCCTTTGATTTTACCGAAGAGAGTGAAGGTCTTTTCCGTAGGATCGGCGCTGCTAGACAGTAAGGCGATGCTACTTCGGTCGAAAAGCAAAATGTGCGTACCCTTCGCCCGAGACATAAACAAAGTTGAATTTATTCTTCTCCGATAAGGTACTAAAAGCCTTCGCGGCTGCCAGAGGGTAGTCGTAGGTGATGCGAATGTATTCCCTGTATCTTGCATGAGAAGTGATTGATAGAAATACATCTCCCAACTCACTCCTTCGCAACCTCCGTCTGGCTGATACCTTGTGCCCAAACACACCCGTCGGCACCTCTCAGAATGTCGGTCAAATTGGACGGATACGCGGCAAAATCTTCGTGCACGATAACGTGGGCCTTTTGCACATCCAGTCCATCTCCTGACGGGAGGGTGAACTGTCTCCGAGACAGAATAGAAAGCTGAGTGATGGCCGGGGACGCGAGGCAGTTGCGTAGAACCGCCGCGCCGACAGTCCCAGTGGCCCCAGAATAATATGCATAGTGGGAGGGTAGAGGTTGAGATGTTTGGGAATCGCTATCCGTTTTGAAAAGCGGAAATCGGGCGGAATGCGCCGCGACGCCGCGCGTCGAGCCGTGCCGAGAAACGTCAGCATGCCGATCGCTCATATCAGATAATCCACGTGATCGCGTCTAAATGTCACGCGTCTGGGCGTCGCTTGTTTATTATTTGCGTAAAACAGCACGCGCACAACAACACACCTTGTACCACCAGCAGCTACACCTCGACATGGACGCAGAATCCAGCTCGCGTCCCGCGCCGCGCACCTCAGCAAAGAAACGCAAATCTGACCCCGGCGCCGGCGGCGGACCCGCTCCAAAGCGACCCCGAAATGCAAAGAAAGGGCGCCTTGCGGGCCTTTTAGACATCTCGCTCGACGTCGTTTTCGAGGTGAGGGTGTAGCTCGCGGCGCTTACCGTGCTTACGCCTTGATAGATCTTTGGACATCTTCAGCCACTCGACGTGCTGCGCTTGTCTCGGACCTCGAAAGAATTCAGAACTATGTTGATGCACAAGTCCGCCATATCCATCTGGCGTTCCAGCCTGGGCAACGTTGTTCCCGAGCTTCCGCATTGCCCTCCGCATATGAACGAACCGCAGTGGACTAGCTTGGTGTTTGACGCGACCTGCCAGGTGGGCCGCTCCACCTCATGCCCTCACTGGCTCCTCATATCGCCACAGGTCTGCCAGAAGATCGCCAGGAAAGTCGAATGGCGTCTCTACGTACGGCTCTGCAGCAAATGCGCAAAATCACAGTGAGCACTGTGCCTTTTCCCGCAATCTCCTGCTAACAAAATTCAGTCTCGCATGCAGACAGGTCTTCCCTACAGCGCAAGATGGGCTGGATTTTTCAGAGCTGATTCCAGTGCGTCCAGACGATAAGAGTTCGTATATCCATCTCGCCACGACAATAAGCTCATTTCTCTGCCAGAATATTACAAGAAGGTATATTTCGTTAAAGAATTCGAGAAAATTACGACTGCGTACCGCTCCTTTACCGACCCCGAAGAAAAGAAGAAATTTGTGGAACAAAGAAAGGAGCTCAAAAACACCTTGTTAGAGGTGAACCAAAACGATTATCTATTCGTGATGTAATTAAATCCTTGGATCCAGCACTCGAAACTGTGTCTCTCATGGGCGCACAGCATCACAGAGAACCGTAGCACAGAATTGTCTGATCTCAGAAACGACCGGTACGACGCGATTGTGGCCAAGTTGACGGCTCTCGGCTGGGGCCCCGAGATAGACAATATGCTGCCGTCCGACGACCTTCGAGCCCACAAGGCCGTTAAGTTGCCCAATGCGCTCACTGAACGAAGTGGGTAGCTTCTCTCTACGTCGTATCTACTTTAACGATATACGGCAGCGTGGAACACGCTCGAGCCGGAGATGGTCAAGTACATGGAACACATGAAGGAAAAGCGCCTTCTCCGCGAACATGCCGCTATCGTCGTAAAGCGCAAGGCCATCGGGACCAAGGTTCTCCGCAGGTTCAAGGCTTCGCAGCTCCCTTGGACCGGCGTCATGCCCGGCGCGCCCGATTTCTGTGAATTCCCCAAGATCAAGGAGATCATCGAGCAGCCCTCGGAGGTGCACGTCGACGAACAGGCGTTCGAAGCGCTCATCCTCGATTTCCCTGGGATGATCGCGACGTGGCGCGAAAAACTCGACAGGGAGATGGTGATATTGTTCAAGAAGCACAAGAAACCCGACGCGGGTGGTGACTTTAGCGACGATGAAGCCAAGGCGCGCCTCTCGCTCGCGACGTCCGTGTTCAAGTGTACTTCGTGCAGCGCCGACGCGGACTCTTGGTTCTTCGACAGCTTGTTTTCTGGTTTGCGCGGCGGCACCATCACGAAGCAATGTGATCCCCTCTTCTACCCCACCGTGCTCGCGCACCGCTGCCTCACGAAGTCGATTGACCTGAACTTCGGGTCGATGGCCTTCTTGTTTGGCGGTGCGAGCACGCAGACGGCGCCGTGGCGCACCGGCCCACTCACGGTGGACAAGATCACGGCAGATGTATACGTGAACGAGGTCGTTGTCGCGTGCGGGATGGATCCGGAGACGGCGACGGTGGCGGAGATGGACGCGGCGGACCACCGCCTCGCGTGTCAGGTGTGTTCGCTGCGGCCGGGCGAGGGTGCCGTCGCGTTGACGGCCAGTGGGTCGGCCGCCAATACGGGCAAAGGTAAAGCGGCCGACCGTTCTGGAGGGGAGCAACCCGCGATGGCGCGTGTGTACAGCTGGCGTAACGCGGTGCGCCACCACGGGGAGATGCACTGGCGCACAAAGACGGCGTGGTTCAAGCTTAGCGACGAGGATGCGGCGACGGCGCGCGTGCTGGAGAGGGTTGCTATCGAGACGTCGAAGAAGACGGATAGGGATACTGTAAGGGCGATGAAGGACGACGACGCGATGTCGAACGAGGCGGAGCCCCCCACTCAGGATGGGGACAGTGCAGTCAGTGCGAAGGAGAGCGAGGACGTGGAGATGAGCGCCGACGGCGAGGCGAACGACGAAGTGCGTGTACTGCCCCTGCCCAGCCAGCTCCCTGAGGTCGTGTGGTCGTGCGCGCACTGCTTGGACACCCCGCGCGAGCCCGCACCCATGACGCTCGCGAACATCCTGCAACACATTCAGGAGCGCCACGCCCTGCTTTCTGCCCCGACTCTCAACGAGGACTATTACCGTTCGCTGGCGGCGCCGGAAGTTTACAACAAAGATAGTTTTCCGGGTCCTTCCCTGACGGTGGTGATGCCGCCGAGACCTGCACTGCCATCGCCCACGCCTTCGCCCTTTGAGGACATGGAGGACGAGTACGAGCACGGAGATGGCTGGGAGTTTGGATATGGTGGCCGCTATGATTCGGATGACGATGACGATGGCTACTGGTAGAAGGGATGATACGACATGGACGGGGAACGGAGAAAGCGGACGGAGGTGGAGAAAGCGGAGAATGGACTCTCGCAAACGTGTATAATCAGGAAGCTCTCAGCAGGCAGTTAGCAAAGTCTAAGATACTCTACCATCCATTAATGCATTAAGTACAGCGCAAAAGTCAAAACGAGTGTCCCAGAGATATTGTATTTACATTATGATACAGTCTTTGCCGTCCTTGCCCTTGCCGGTGGCGCCCTGCGTGTCCTCGCCGGGGCCGCGATGTAGCACCGCGCCAGGGCCACCGGGCGTGTGCAGCGGCTGGTTCGGCGCACCCCGTAACCGCTGTGCGGCGCGCTTGTCGCCGAGGTCCGCCGCGCGCTTGTAGTAGTTGCCCGACTCGCGCGCGTTGGGCTGTGTGCCGATGCCGACCTCGAGGAAGTAGCCGACGGCGTACATGGCCTTTGCGAGCCCCGCGTCTGCGGCTTTTTGTGCCCAGAGGAAGGCCTCGGTGTCGGATTGGGGCAGGACGCCGGGCGAGCCGACGAGGTACCACGCGGTGAGCGCGAAGCACGCGTCGCGGTGGTTTTGTTGCGCGGCGATGTTCTGCGGGGGTGTGAGATTAGTTTTGGGGAGGGAGGGGGACGCACATAGTAGTGGATGGAGAGCGCGGGGTCCTGCGGGCAGCCCATCTTGCCGTACTCGTAGCATTCGCCGAGACGATAAGCGCTCGGTGCGTACCCGAGCTCCGCCGCCTGCGCGAGAAGCTCTGTGGAGTACTCGTAGTCGACAAAGAGCACGTTGTCGATGCCGCGCTCGTGCAGGAGGGCGAGCTCGTGCAGCGCGTGGGGGAACTCTGCGGTGGCATGCTCCGCGCTGCGCTTGAGCCACTTGACGCCCTCCTTGGGGCTCTTGCTGAGGCCGAGCTCGCCGTTGAGCTCCGCGATGCCGAGGCGGTACATGGCGCCGGGGTGCAGCGCGGCGGCGGCCTTGCGGAAGAACTGGATCGCCTTTGCGGACTCGCGGCGGCAGCCCCAGCCGTTCTCGCAGCAGGTGCCGGCGCGGTATGCGGCGTCCGGATGGCCGTGCTTTGCGGCGAGGACGAACAGCGGGTACGCACGGTCAAAGTCCTGCTTGGACTTTACGGTGCCGATGCCGTTGGCGTAGCAGTCTGCGAGGAAGTACTGGGACGCGGGGTGGCCCCGGTCTGCGAGACGCTTGAGCAGCGAGGTGGCTTCGCGGATGAGCTCGTCCCGCTTTTCTGTGGCGCGCTCGACCTCCATGACATTGCCCGGTGTCTCGACAGGGATGGGGAAGGACTTTGAGGCGTCGATCATGAAGACGGCGAACTCGAACTGGAGGTCGGGGTCCTGGGTCTTCTTTGCATTTGCGCGGTAGAGCTCGAGGGTGCGTTCGTGGGAGAGGAGCGAGGCCTGGTTCCCGGGGCGCAGGTGCGAGTGGTCGAGCAGGGGGCCGGGGGGCGGGGACGGGGCGCGTATGGACTGGGTGGCGACGGAGTGGGAGCCCTGGGCGTATGCGTCGACGCTGTACGCCGAGGGTGCTGCATTTCCGTTGTAAAAGTCGTCTGCCTCGTCTGGTTCTGAATACTGCTCGTCCCGCTCGCCGTCGTCGTAGTCCTGCTCGTAGTTGTACTGCTGCTGCTGCTGCTGGGTATACTGGGGCTGCGGGGGAGGCCCTGGCCGTGGCCGTGAGGAGGAACGTCGGGGTTCGGCGTACATGGTGAGGGTAGGGTTCAAGTTTAGCGCCGATTCAGCACGCCGGATCCTGACGAGAAACAAATTTGAAGACACTCGCTTGCCCAGGGGCATGTTTTATTCTCGACAGGGTACGCTACTCTACTACGCCTCTCTCTTTTTATCCACCTCGCAAGCCGTTTAATCGCATCACCATAAATCCCAGTTACAGCTGCATGGCAGAGGACATGCAGGCTCATCTAATGGATAAATTGTGTCAGAGGCGGGTCCACGTTCGAGGCTGCAATAACCCTTGTCGAGATCAGCAACGGCCGCGCTGCCGCTGGTGTGCTACCGCTGGGGTGAGGCATGGCCGGTTCTGCACCCGGCAGACTTGCGGCAGACGCTGGCGCTCCTCGGGTCGAAGGCGCACATACAGCGGACGAGAACTGGATTCATGTAAGAGAGGAGCAGAGTGTGATGGTCCCTTGGAAAGCACGCCGGACTTGTTGTGGAGGTGCTTGAGATAAACGCTTGAACTTGCTGGTTAGGCCAATGTCTGGTACATCTCGTTATTGAGGACCGATGCGTTTACGAAACTCGGTGTTGGAAAGGGCTAGATGTGAAGCCACCATTCGGCGCGTTGAACTTTGTTCCTCGATGTAGGTAAGACCCGAGCAGGCAAACCAAGGATGGTCCTTTCCATTTGCGACTTGCGACCCCGCGGACTGTCCCTATTGCAAGAAGAAGGAAGATGAAGGTAAAGGAGAAGGAGAAGGTTGAGATGCTTGACCAAACAACGTTCTCCTTCCACTCACCATGCAGTCCCTCCGCACGCGCCGCTCAGAGGCGCCCGCAAAGTCGCAGCGGCAGGCCACCACGCGCCTCGCAAAGCCCAACGGCAATGCGCCCACCCCCCGCCGCGACCCGCGCAAGTCGCGCGTCGACGACAAGATCAAGAAACGCATGTCCATGCGCTATGCCGACATCTCCAGCCCCACAGATCTCAATGTACCCCCAATCCCCGCAATGCCAGGCCTGCCTAGTGGCGCAGCCGGCAGGGAGCAGGACGAGGTCGTCATGGACCGCAATGCTGGCCGCGGCGACCGGGCGGGCGGCGTGGATGACAAGAAGCTGTTGGACAAGGACGACTTTGACCCCGATGCGTGTGCGTAGGCTGCCCCAGGCTGTTGGAATTAACAGCTTATGGACCCTAGTCCTGAAAATTAAACTGGCAAACTCGACAGAGTCCGAGTTGAAGAGTCTGCAGTCTTCGTTACGGAACGCAAAGGACGACACCGCGTCGGACCTGCAGCGGAATGTATTCAAAAAGTAGGTGCTAATTATTCGGTTATATAGGAATCCTAACCTCGCCCTAGCTACGCAGAATTCGTCCTCATCTCCAAAGAAATCTCGACACTCGAGAACGAGATGCTCGAGCTCAAGGAGTCGTTGTCGGAATACAAATCCATGCCGTCCCTGCTGCACATCCCCGACCCCACCTCGACCTCGTCGTCCGGCCTCTCCTCCTACCGCCGCTCCTCCGTAGCCGACCTCCGCATCATGTACTTTAACCAGATGCAGACCCTCCACTCGCAGATTGAGGGCTCTGCCAAATTCGCGCCGACGACGCCGGGCCGGCACGTCGTCGGCGAGGTCGAGGGTGTCATTGCGCTCAATGCCGCGACCTATAAGCCGACGGGCAAGGTCAAGTTCGTGGTCCTTGACGACGCGGTGCTGGTCGCGAGACGGCGGCGGCGCACGGGAGGCGGCGGCGGCGAGCCCCGCGGCGGGAGCGTCAGCGAGGGCAAGCTCGTCGCGGAGCGCTGTTGGCCGCTGAACGAGATGCTCGTGCTCGACACGAAGGATTCGCCCAGCATGACGAACGTGTTCAAGATCCGGCAGGGCAAGGAGACGCATGTGTACCGCACGGAGACGCCGGCGGACAAGAAGTCGCTGCTGACGCAGTTCCGCCATGTTGCGGAGGAGCTCTCTGCGAAGAAGCGCAAGGAGCGCGAGGGCGAGCATGAGCGGCGGAAGAGCATGTGGAACGGCGGTGGTGGAGATGTGCGTCTCTTTGTTTTCTTCGCTCATGCGCCTTCTGAATACGAGTAGACGGGGTTCAACCCCGACCGCATGCCGCCGATACCCGACTGGATGGCGGATCTGGCGAGGGCGGATCCCGACAGCGTTGCAGGCGCTGATGCAAAGGAGAAGGCCGAACGCGACGCGCGGTGGGTCAGCGAATGGGCGGACGAGCTCACCGTTGCCATCGCCCTCCGCGAATGGGAGAAGGCGACCGCCCTCGTCGAGACGGGCAAGGGCAAGCTCTCGACGACGCCGCCTCTCACGGCGAAGCTCCCCGCGCTGACCGCGCAGCTCACGTCCGCGCTGCTGGCCTCGCTCTCGCAGCCGAGCAACCGCAAGAGCACTGTCATCACGCTCATCACGCTCCTGCTGCGCCTCAACGCGGGCCCCGCCGCGCGCACGGCGTTCCTCAATATGCGCTCCCAGGTGATGCGCACGCACATACGCCGCATCCGCTTCGAGGGGCACATTGGCGCGTATGTCGGCGATCTCGCGGTTGTTTACTTTACTGGCATCAAACACACCGCGGACTGGTTTCTCGCGAGCTTCAAGGAGAACGAGGTGGCGAGTGGTACGTTGTATCTAACCTTTCCCCTTTTTTTGGCTGAAGGAGCCGTGCCAGCGTTCATCGACTGGGCGAAGAAGCAGATCGAGGACTACGGAGAGATGTTCCGGCGGCAGGTGTACAGCTCGGATGTCGACCCGAAGGTCGTCGACGACGCGCTCAAGATCACGTACGCGCAGAGCAAGAAACTGCTTCAAGAGTACGGGCTCGACTTCCGCTTCCTGTTCAGCGACGTGCTGTCGGAGCATCCCAAGGACGCGGTGATGGCGGCGCCGACGTTCACGCTGCGCGGGCATCAAGTCGCCAAGCCCCCGCGGCGTACGCCGGCGTCGCTCAATCTCACCGCGAGCAACGTCGTCACCCCGCCCCCCAGCAACGCCTCATCTACCACCACCGCCTCCACCGCCGCCTCCGCCGTCCCGTCCACCGCGTCCGTGTACAGTAGCAACACCACCCCCGCCGCCTCCGCGTTCCCCAACTCCACCCGCGCCGAGCGCTCCTACTCCGAGCGCGACACCACCCGCGACACGCCCCCGCGCAGCGCGTTCCGCAACGGGATGGGCCCCTCGCAGACGCCGCTAACCATCGTGCCGAACCTCCCGCCGCTCGCGTCGCCGACGCCGCGCCGCACGCGCTCGCCGCCGCCCAGCGCGGGCTTCCCCCCGGTCCCGATGACGCCGCGCACGCCCGGGATGATGGGCGGCCGCGAGCGCCCGCCGCGCTCGATGCGCGGGGCGCCGAGTCCGGGGCCGGGCGCGCCGCCGCCGCGGAGCACGAATCGGCCGGGGAGCACGCTGAGCACGATTAGTTCGGGGCGGCCGGTGGCTGTCGTTCCCCAGCGGGAGGGTATGATTTAGGTGGTGGGTAGACTCAATGGGTTTGGCTTTTTGACGGCTAGATCGTAAATTATAACTCACAAGACTTTGGGTATGTATGACGGGACTCAGAACGAGCGAAGATACCCGTGTAATAGTACTCATTAGTTACTGCAGCGGCACTGGAGTGTTGCTGTTAGTGTACAGCGCGCCCGGTGGGTGGAAAGAGCTCACCGGGCGGGTAATCGACTTGGCTCAGATACCAGGCCTCTGGGAAACGGGCATCAATACCAGGACGCCTGCAGCGATGGTGAGATGGTGAAATGGCTTACTGTCGGCGCCAGGCGTTTCTTCGGCGACGGTCGTGCCGTTGCCGGCCCAGAAAAAGCGGTTCTTGTGTCCGTCGAGGGGTTCGTATGTGTAGTCCTCCCACCGGGGGTGCTCTAGGGCGCGTACGGCGTGGAGGCAGGAGCCTACAAGGTTTCGAAATCGCACACGAGTGTATTCTGAAACTGGATTGCTTACCAGGCCAGAGTGCAACTACGCGACCCTCCTCTTTGCCCTGCTTGTACCACGACCGACACCTCTCGCTGAATACAGTCTTAGATGTGTTCAATGTCAGACCGATCTCAATGAATGGTGCTCATCTACCTTTTTGAAGTGATGCTGCGTAGATGTATCAGGGAAATTCCTACCACAGGTAAAAAGCCGTACCTCGATATACGCATCCCAGTCTTCCACGGCCTCGGGCTTGATCTCCATGCTCTTCAGGTGCTCCCGCTGCAGCTTCAGCGTAGCCTGCACGGCATAGTCTACTTGCTGCGCAGTACGGTTGAAGTCAATCGGCATTCAAAAGGGCGCTTTCCTCACCCGTTCAATTACAATCAAGAGAGACCCGGAGCCTAAAAATCCGCGTGTAAGCTAGCCTTCCGGTTTTGAAGGCATTGCACTTTCCTACTGCAGAATTCGGGCCGAGCGACTGGAACCAGTTCGGGAAACCGTCGACGGCGACGGAGAGGTAGAGCTTTGGGTGCGGGGTGTACTTGTCGGAAAGCTTCACGCCTCCGCGCCCAATGATGGGGAAGCCCGGCTGGTAAGATGTGTCGAACCCTGTGAAGTTAATTTGTCTATTACGCCCACACGATGGCCAACGTTGTTCAAAAGCACCTGTAGCGCAAACAATAGCATCCAGCTCGTTGACCTTTCCGTCGACAGTCTCAATCCCGGTGGGGAGTATCTGTTTAATCTCGGTGGGGATGAACTCAACCTTGCAGATAGTCAGGATGACCGCTGGAAAAATAAACGTTGCGCAGACATTATCTTTGCATAGAGCCTCGAGATACCCGGGTCCCGGTGTGAGTCGTCTGCAGCCAACGGCGAAATCGGGAATGACTACAGAAATTGAACATTGAGATAACGCGGGAAGGAAAACTCAACCCACTGTGCTCAGCTATCATTGGCTTGGATTCCAAACGTTGCAGCATGTCTGCCTTGAACGCAACTCGGCCCCCTTCCTGGAGAGGACTCCCTCGCAATGTTACGGTATGGATTGACTGCAGTTGAATCATTCAATATTTGTCCGCGAAAATTCAAGGAGCTGCAAACGTTGAATTCGGACTCTAGGTCTCTTCTAAATTCCTTGTAGTACGTGGGGTCTCTGAATAGTTCCTTGTCTTTGTCTGTGAATTTATCTGTACGATTTTTTAGTCTCTGGATGTCCAAAAGAGATGTGCATCGGTACAATTCGATTCCTGTTTGCCCTTTCCAAGTGTCTCGGCACGGTCACCGAGGAAAGTGGGCGAGATCCACGTCCTGCCGCGAACGTAGTTGCCCAGATACTGGACCTTAGACTGCAATGCGGGGACAATCTGTATCGCGGAAGAGCCCTGGAATATGTTCAGGACGTACACCAGGCGCAATCATCGAAGTTGCATACCACACCGATAACTCCGACTCTTTTGTTTCCCCAGGACTGCACAGTATCTTCCCAAGGACTATTCTGGTTCCCTTGCTCGGTCTCCCATTTGGCACTGTGCACCAACGTTCCGCGAAAGGAATCGAGCCCTTTGATATCCGGCCATTTCCATCTACTCAATCCTCCCATCCCGGTGAAGAGAACATCGGCGTAGTCCTCAAACTCTTCAACTTTCCCAGTCTCTTTGTTTGAACGCTGGATCTTCAAATCCCATTTCCCAGTGGCGTCCGAATAGATGGCGCTGGTCAGACGATGCTCTAGCTGAATGAACGGCCGGAGGTTGTATTTATCCACTATGAGCCCGGGAAATTAGTTAGATATCCCATGTTCTAGTTAGTTGAGATTATGCACCAACGGATTCGAGGTAAGCTTGAATTTCTAAAAAAAATGTTGAACATGTTGAAAGTTGAAACAACGGGACTTTTTATCATACCTGGGCCAGGCGCATAAAAAGCCGACCAATCCGTCTGGTATAGCAGAATCGTCAACACGTAAATCAAATTCGAAGGGTCCCCGTCGCATACCTTCTCATGGAAGGTCAATTGGTACTGACACGGTCGTTGCTCAAATGCGGTAATTTCCTGTATTTGCGCGAATACTTACACAATGCGAAGGGATATCACAAGCCAGGCCCTCTCGAGTTGTGAACCTTCAAGCCGACGGAAAAGACAAAAATTCTCACAGGATACTTGTTTGCGAACCATGTACCTCCGATACCACCCAGTGCTTCATATATTGTCAACCGGATATTGGGGACGCGCTGCAAAAATCTGCAAAAGCGCGTTAGTTTTCTCAAGCAAACACTCAAGCCGACAGTCAGAAGTCGCTCGCCGAATTCCTGCAATGATTCCTGGAAGAGCGATTCATTCCAGAGAAATGTCAGACCCAAAATTATCGACGAACCGCTAAAGCCGGCGCCCACGATTACGACCCTTATTGGACGCGGGGCATCTATGGCAGATTCTCCGAATGAAGAAGGTGTGTCCGCTGCAAAGATTCGCGGTGAGCCAGAGCATATTCAAGATGCACATGAGACCCAGCTCACGCATAGTTGACCGTCAAGCTGTGGACGATGGAAGGGAAGGTTACTCAGTCGTTCTCAGTACCTATATATGTCCTCCGCGGGTCACCGGACGGTATTGAGTTGGTAAACTATTCATCCAGTTCAGCAGTTGCCGGTGAGAACTTGCGCACACCGGGCGCGAGCTAGTACTTAGTTGGCAGTCAGATGATAGAGAGGTAAATGGAGCCGAGTCGGCATTCTTCGACGTCGTCCAGCATGTTTGTGAACAACGAGAAAGAGCGACGCAGTCAACTTGAGGATCGCGAGCATTGGGTAGTGCGTGTGAAAGTATGGTTCGAAAAAAAAGACAACCGTGGGAATACCTGAATCGAACTTGTTGCGAACTAATTCCGTCCCTCAACAGCGACGGGTTGAATAAATTACAAGCACCAGGAGTCTAGAGATGAAAGACATCAACCGGTCTGCTGCAAGAAAGCGGCATTCCCTTGCGCTCGGTCTGATTTTTGCGCAATGGCCATCGCAACATGCAAACAGCGCTCCACACAAACATGCGAAGGTGAGCTGGATGGAATATGTACCAAAAGATCTAATAAAGCAGTTGAGCACAAAGAAATTGAGCAAGGGGAGTTGTTCAACTCGCCTCGGAATAACAACGGGTACCGCATTACTCGCTGGACCGGCAGAATGGCCAGATCTCGAACCGTAGGTAGGCAGCGGCTCCCTCTCGACGGCTCATTGGGTTTTCCGGAAAGGATGCCTGCAACGCTCTCGCTCTTGAGGGAAAGAGAGTCCCGTCTGCTCTGGACCCATGTCGTTACACGGCGCTTGAGGGGTATAGTGCCAGTGGAAGGCATTTCCCTCGGAACCCTGCTGCTCACTGCACGTTCGCGTACTATCTGCTTCTCGGTAAAGAAACTCCCCGAAACGCCACACCAAGCGACAAGGGCGTTTTCCAGTGCGGAACTACCCTCTACGAATGCCTCCGCTACTCCTTGCGCGGATGGATTTCCTTCCATTTTCAGCAATAGATCTTCGCTGGCTTGCAATAGCGCAGGTACGTATGTCAGCATCAGTGAGGGAGCCGGTGTGACAGTCCCGTTCGACACCAGAACGCACAACGAGGCCAGATAGTTGCGTTCGGTGCGAATCAGCTCCCGGCAAATGAGCAGAGTTCGACGAGCTGTCTGCCAAGTTGCGCTGAGAAGGGGGTCGGAAAGCCGTGGGAGGGTATGCTTTGGTTGCGGGGATGGACCTGAACTTTTGACGCTTTCCCAGAACTTCCCCCTCGTCCTCATCTTCTCTACTTCGTCTACGAACATCTCGTCGGAGATTTCATCGCTGGTGATGGCTGTCGCAAGACTCCATCGACGGCTGCGCTGGTGAGGGTTGTGCGCACTCGCGTTGTTGGCGACACCGTCTTCGTCCTCGCTCCAAGTCGATCTCGGACTTCCCAAAGATTCGGTGGCCGACGTGGGATGTGGCGACCAGACGGACGACGGGATCCGACCCGTCCACGCGAGAGACACCAACACATGGGTGCTCGCATTACGAGCCAGTATGCTGGGATGCGGAGATCGTGGTCCGTGCAGCGGCTTGGAGTGAGACTAGAAGGAGGATGTCATAAAAGAAAGCATTGTACACCGAAAGATCGGACTCACACCGAGCGGGGTCACAAACCGGACTGCCCGCAGGTTTGCGCTACCAAACTCTTCGCCACGCTGGTCATCGTTCAATTTATCAGCTGGGTAGAGCGTTGCTGAAGGGATGGTAGGGAGCGAGCTGCGTCTGCCTCTCTTCAAGAATGCCTGGTCCAGGGCGGCGCTCGGGCTGATAGACAAAAGGGGGCTTTGCGATGTCGCCAACGATTCCAAGCCCGGAATACACGAGTCTATGCTCAAACTCGGAACATGAGGTCGGGATTTGCGCAACTTCCGAGGGCGCCGAGTGACGAGAGCGGATGACAGTACAGTGGAGTCACACAGAGGTGACTCACCAAAGGCTGGAATTCCGGAAGGAAATTCCACGCGCACAGGCAGCCCCATGTTAGTGAAGGCGGCGTCGGCGATAAGCTCCTGCGAGTCCTTCTCTCCTTTGGTTGGATGCAACGGAATGGAGACATGGGACGGCGCAGAAAAGAAAGAGCCTTCCGACTCGGAGTCATCAATCGAGGAAGCGCAGCTCGAATGCGGGGTGAGCTCTGGGGTAGACAGCACCGAACTATGGGTTACATCGGAGGACGGAGACAGAGATCCCTGGCATGAGACGCAGTCGATTTCTGTGGCCATTGAGGGTACCTTGGGGAGGACGAGTGGGTGCGAAGGAAATGACTTGCTACGTATACTGAGATATAAAGCTTAAACCCCGGTAGCCATGGAGCCTGTTGGTGGCTGTGTCTCCGCGAGCAGGTGTGGCAGAATGCAACATTTTTTTTCGGTGCAGGATTTGGAGTAGCATTGCAGCAGTTGGGCAGTTGCGAAAAAAAGGACCATCGACCACCGCCCAGTTAGAGGGCCCGGCTGAACGAAAAGAGGGAAAGCGAAGAACGGGCGCGGGATAACCACAAACGTTCCTGTGAACACGGCGACCAAAACGCAGTCGGAGTTGAGTCAGAGACACGGAGTTGACGACAGATATCGGGGATCTGACGGAGGAGGAGGAATCAAACAGTTGCAGCCTCAGTGCCAAATCTACACGTGGGGTAAGATCGGCAGTTGAACTGAGGGGTCCGTCGTGTGGAAGGCATTGGGCTGGCAAGAGCAGACGAAAACCTTGTCCAAGTCTTGGTTCGGGAAAGGCCGAACACAGCCACACCGAAGGTTGAAATCTGGCGCGATTTGACGCAATCTAAGCGGTATCTCTTCCTGTTCAATACCACCATCTGCCCCGGTCTCGTTGGCAGTCCCTGAATTCAAGCTTCTAGAGGTAGATCTCCCTCACGCTTCCCATCATCGAATGGTTCAAATTTAAGCAACGCGGGGTTTTGAAGGTCTTACTGAGAACCTACGCCTTATGTCCGTCTGACGAGTATCGGAAGTGGGGCTATTTAACCTGGCTCGCAGTACTGTTATTGACCATTCAACCTCCCCGTGCTTTGCATATCGAGCATCATGTCCGAGTCTTCAATTCCAAGTGTTAGATCGGCCATTGGAATCCACAAGGCATGTAGAATTGGTAGGCTCCGAGTCGAACTTGAACCTGATATTGCACGCAGACGGGGGACTTCGATGTCCTTGAAGTTCGTGGTTTGTTTTCATCGGCAGTGGACTGGATCGCTGACAGTCGAAGTAGCTCATCACCCTGCCTCTGACGGTTGGACTTCGTTTCGATCGGCGATAACAAAACTGATCCAGCTCGGTTGAAGGTTGGTGGGGGAGACATCGTCGTTAAAGTAAATCGATCTCTTCTTCTCCGCGTATCCTGATCTCACATCCCTCAGGCTGAATATCTGGGCGTGAATTTCATTGATACAGTTCGTAATCTTTTTCTCTCTTCAACACCGGGCTTACTATTTCCTAGTACTTCCGGTACAACTTCTTCTGGCCGATCCTTGCTTGCTAACTGACTCGGTCCTAGCAAGGGATTGTACCCTGTCAAGGAGTTTCCTGCTGCTATTGGAGCAGAGCTGTCTGGCACCATCCTCGCTTTGCCCACCGACGAAACCGTGCTGGAAAATCCTGAATACAAGAAACGAGGCTTTACGGTCGGCGCCAAAGTGGTTGTTGTGCGTCATGGTCTGAGTCCGCTGGCGGTTTATACAACTAACGTTCAACTCAGGGCGGTTCGTCAATCGTTGGAATACATTCCGACTATGCGGCGGTCCCTTGGAGCTTTGTATATGCCCTCCCGCAAAGCGTATCGACCCGAACTGCTGCCGCCGCATTCTCGCAGGGATTAACCGCTCTCACATTTATCGAGGAAGCATACAATGTTCAGAAGGGAGATACTATCCTTGTTCATACTGTGGCCGGCGGACTCGGCCTCCTCTTTGCCCAGCTGATCAAAGCTCGTGGTGCAACGGTCATCGGAACGACGTCGACTAAGGAAAAGGCTGAGCTGGCAAAGGCCAACGGAGCGGACCATGTCATTCTTTACAAGGATGAAGATACCGTGGCGCGAGTGTTGGAGCTCACCAACGGTGTGGGTGTGGACGCTGTCTTCGACGGTGTGGGGAAGGACACGTAGGGGTTTTCACTCTTCCTCTTCAGCCCCGACTAAATGGTTTGTACAGCTTCGACAACAATTTCAAGTTGCTCAAGCGTAAAGGCACTCTCGTCTCTGTCGGGAACGCATCAGGCGCCGTTCCTCCGTTCGCCCCCATTCGTTTGGTTGAAAAGAACCTCAAGCTTCTCCGTCCCACGTAGGCGCCAAATCTCCAATAACTCGCTGTTTATTGATCGTACATCAGGGTTGGAAACTATGTTGCAACGGCTGAAGAGGTATTCCTTACTCCAATATCTCGAATTTAATTTCACCCTCACAATCCACCAGTTCTACCACTATACCTCGGAGCTTTTTGCCTTGGTCGCTAATGGTACCCTCAAAATCAAGATCCACAAGGAATACCCTTTCAGCGCGGAAGGGGCGATACAGGCGCAGAAGGATCTTACGGGCGGGCATACCATGGGAAAATTAGTTATAAAGGTGGAATGAACTCGAGAAGACTCTGTAATTGCTCTCTGTATTTTTCTTCTGCCTCGCGAATTGTTTTCTGTGCATTTTCTTGCTCTTGTTACGCGTACTGTCACGGTCACAGTACCTGTTTAAGTCGAGCCGACGCTGCGCCGTGCGTCATCAAACCACCACGGCTGGATGCGGGCTTGAATTCCTAGAACTCTTTCGGAGTCTAACTATCGTCGTCGGTGGTGCCCCGGAAGGAAGATTTACGCGCTATCATGTGGGAACGAACACTCCAGGACCTCATTCGCGGCCTGCGCGCCAACAAGAAGGACGAATCCAAATTCATAGCCAAGGCGGTGGATGAAATTCGGAAAGAGATCAAAAGCGAGGATATGGAACTCAAAGCCGGAGCGGTGTTGAAGCTCACTTATGTGCGCGCCCATGATCCTTCCGACCCTGGATTCCGCCTCACAATTTTGGCCAGCTCGACATGCTTGGTTATGACATGAGCTGGGCCTCGTTCCATGTGGTGGAGGTCATGTCTTCGCCCAGATTTCACCTCAAGAGCGTTGGATATCTGGCTGCGGTCCAGTCATTCGATCAAGAGACTGACGTTCTCATGCTCACCACAAATTTGCTCAAGAAGGTTCGTCTGTCCTAACTTCGTGACGATAAGCCGTTCGAAAAGATACAACATCCAGGACATGACTTCTGGGCCTGCAGAAATTTCCGTCACGCTGAATGGTCTCTCCCATATCGTTACCCCAGATTTGGCTCGGGATCTGGCGCCTGAGTTAATAACGATGTTAACACACTCTCGAGCTCAAATACGGAAGCGCGCCATTCTTGCATTGTACAAGGTCATGGTCCAGTACCCAGATGTCAGGCAACAGGGCGTTACACGGTTGAGGGAGAAATTGGATGATCCTGACCCTGGCGCGTTCAGCTGTTCTATATTGAAGGCAGTCATTCATTATTTAGATTTCCAGGTGTCGTTGCTTCAACTGTCAACGTTCTTTGCGAATTGGCGCGACGCAAGCCCGAGGACTATCTAACATTAGCTCCTCAGCTGTTCCACCTTCTCACCACTTCTACAAACAATTGGATGCTCATTAAAATCATCAAACTGGTGAGTGAAGCCCACCAGTGGGCACAAACATTTATAACACCGAAGCTGTAGTTTGGGTCCTTGTCGCCGTACGAGCCGCGACTTGTGAGAAAGCTCCAGCCGCCAATTACGGAACTTATTTCGACCACTCCGGCCATCTCATTGTTGTACGAATGCGTTCACACTTGCATCATCGGAGGGATGTTGCAGGGCCCGTCGGGCGATTCTCTAGCACGAATGTGCGTGTCGAAGTTGGCTGCGTTCATCGAGGATGCAGACCAGAACCGTATGTAGTACTCTTGAGTTCTCTGCGGTTTTCTTCTGATTAGCGCTCTCAAGTCAAGTACATCGCTCTCCTCGCCCTAGTCAAGATCGTACCATCTCATCCCCACTTGGTCGCGGAATATCAGGACACTATCCTTGCTAGCGTCAACGACCAAGATATCAGCATCCGCATGCGCGCGCTGGACCTTGTATCCGCAATGGTATGCCAAGTTCTCCGAAGCCTTACACTTATTTACACCAGTACCAGGTATCGCCGAACAGTCTGCAATCTATCGTGCAGCAAGTGCTCTCCCATCTGGTGCCCGACACCTCTTCGTCGACAATGCCCACCGCCGCGCAATCGCTTGCACAGCATGCTGTCCCCGCGTCGCCCACCGCCACTAAACCCCCCATTTCTCCTACCCAGTCCCCCGCCTACCGCCTCGTTCTCTCGCAGCGGATTCTCACCATTTGTTCGCAATCAATGTACGAGAATGTGACCAACTTCGAGTGGTACCTCTCTGTACTAGTAGATCTGGCCCATGTCGCCAACGTCGACGTAGGACCACAAATACGGGATCAGCTCGTCGACGTTGTTGGGCGTGTTAAGGGGGTGAGACGCTATGCCGTCAAACTCATGTACACCCTATTATGCGACGACACGATGCTGCACAATGCACGCGACGAGGGTAGTTGTTCAGAAGTGCTCTGGGCCGCTGCTTGGATATGCGGAGAATATTGCAGGTTAGTCTTGCAAAGACTACCTCAGGCGCCGCTTACCTTGATGTATAGTGAACTGTCCGAGCCTCAGAAACTTTTGCCGTATCTCCTCCAAGCTGAGATCGCAACCCTTCTGCCCGAAATCATCGCCGTTTATATCCAAGCTACCTCCAAGATCTTCGGGTATTGGGCGGCTGAGATTGCGCAACGATGGGACGACGATGACCTTCCGGAAGTCAAGAGCATGGTGGATCTGATCCTCGGCCGTGTGCGTGAATTCGTCAGCAATTCAGACGTCGAGGTGCAAGAAAGGGTTGGTGTTATCAAACTTCACAGGAATATTGTCTCATCATCTCACAGGCAGCAAATACGCTCCAACTGTTCACTTTCATCAAGGCGGACCTGGATGCATATCGGCCGAAGCCTGTTGATAATCCATTCGCCGAGGCGTCCTCCTCCTTTGACCCCATGTCATCAGGGGAGCCGCGATTCCCGAAGAGCCTGTACTTGCTTCAACCATTGCACGGGGTGTACGAGCTCAACCCCGTCGCGCTGGCGGCCCAAGTCAGTGTCCCCATCCCCGACGGCCTAGATCTCGACGCGTGGATCGTGCCCCCTCCACCCGAGCCTGTTCAAGAGGTCGATGCGGAGGCGAAAGCCCGGAAAATCAAGAAGGGCAAAGGCAAGGAGGTGAACGGTAGTAAAGCCAAGGGCGGGAAGAAGAAGCAAAAGGAGGAAGGGAATGGCGTGGTATTGACGCCCCTTGAGGACGATACGGAGACTGCGGAGCAGGCACTCGAGAGGGAGCAGGTGTGTGTTGCCTCAGAACTGAGGGTTGCATGCTAAATCATTTTGCAGCGACTGGCAGAACGGCGGGAGCGAATGCGAGATGATCCATATTATATTATCGACGATAAACCTTCAACCTCGAAGCGATTCGACCACGACATCGATTCAATACCGGTGGTCAGACTGGAAGACATGCCTTCACTGACCCCAGGTACGTTTCACGTTTCAAAAGTTAGCACGCTAACTTTGCTCATCCCCCTCAGACGTCGATACTCGATTACCGTCGCTACGGGAGGACTACACACCCACGTCCTTTGCAATTGACCGAGACGGAGAAATGCCTGAAGGCGCGGTCTCACGAACCGAAACTCCTCCTGTTCCTCGCGGCAGCCACACGCCCTCACTTCCGCAGACGCCCATAACGTCCTTCCCTCAATACGAGGTCGACGAGGTCAGGACGAGCACCCCCGAGCCCATCTCCGTGACCCGACCGAAAAAGAAAACCCACGGGAAAAAGAAACGGACACAGAATAGCGCTCTACCTCAGCCTGATGCGTCGTCTAATCTGTAGCATTCGGAGTAATATTATTAAGGACGGTGTACAGAAAGCGAGGATAAGGAAGGAGTAGACTGGGACCCAAATACAAACCTTGCGGAACGGTGCGTCCCAAGGACTGGGATGATTATTACTAGTGCGGGATGTGTCCAAGATGTGCGTGATGTGTGGGGGGGAGGGGCATAAAGGACGACACAACCGGAGGCCTCATCGATCATCTTCGACGTGCTCGACCGAATCAACGATTTCGTTGACCAGTTCCATCGTCACTCCGGGGATGATTCTCTCTGCCTCGGTAAAGGCCCGCTGCAGAGCGCTGAGAGCCACTCGCGCCTCTTGAGAAGATACTCGGGGGAAAAGCTGAAAGTTCCGCATAAGGGCAAGTAAATGAATGAGCAAAAGAACACCCACCGATGCAATAGCCGGCAATATGACAGAATCGAGCATCGTCGTGTCTGGCAAATCGTCCTCCAGCTGCACATTGTTCAGCTTTTCCGATAGTTGCGTCGTGCTGCCGCCACGGGCGGTATACGTATCCGAGTATTCGTCGTAATCATCGTCGTACTCGTCCGAGGGCTCCCTCTGGACCGAGTGGTGGCTGTTCCGGGAGCCTGGGTGGTCGGGCATGTGCCGGACAGTCGCCTGCTGGTCTACGCGCCTGGCGGATGCAGGCGAAGCCGGTAACGGCGGGAGGTCCCCCTTGACCGTGATAGACGAATTCGTCGAGATATAGGACGACCCTCCAGACGAACCCGAGGACCCGTCCGAGCGCCTCGTTCCGTTGTTCTCCCACGTAAGCGGAGGCCCAGAGACTTGGATTTGGGTCTGTGAGCGTCCGACGGTAGCAGCGTGGCGGACGGTGCCAAAGTCCCACAGGTCCTCGGGGTCGCCACTTGCCGGTCTGTCCAAGCCGGCTTAATGTGGAAGGACGCGAGGATCTGCGAAAACGACGTACAGATCGGATGCGGAGTGGTGGTCTTCTTCGTCCTGGCGATCGCCACCCTCGGCCTTCCACCGCTCGTGCCGCTCTATGAGCTCCGTCAGATAATTCGTCTTCTTGGCCATCCGTATGAACTTGTGCTTCAAAAGATCACGAGCCGAAGGCCGCTGTGGAAAACGGTTAGAAGAGCATTACATATGATTCGGCTAACTAACGGCTTGAGGATCACGCTGCAGACAATACGAAACGAACTCTCGGAAAGGTTTTGAGAAATTGCCGTCCAAAACCGGCGGCGGATTTTTTGGGATGAGGAACAAAACCTTGTTGCAATCAGAAGTAGAAATGGAGGAGATGTTTCACGAGCTCACCTTCATCGGGTGCAACTCGGCGTACGGAGGCTCGCCTTTGGCCAGCTCGATCGCAGTTATACCCAGACTCCAGATATCCGCCTTGTGGTCGTATCCGCTCTGCTTGATCACCTCGGGAGACATCCAATATGGTGTACCGACGAAGGTGTTCTTCTTTGCTGAAAGAGTACCAGAAAGCTGTCCCGAAACACCAAAGTCGGCCAGCTTGACTTCGCCTCCAGCGGACAGAAGGATATTGGCGGCTGCGTGGACGAGTGAATGAACACTTATCATTGAGTAAAAAAAACAAAGGTGACGCACCTTTGATGTCTCTGTGAAGTTTTCCTTCGCTGTGCAGATACTCGAGACCGCGCAATAATTCCCGGACGATGATAGCAATGTACTCCTCTCGGAACACGCCCGGTTTCATCTTGGACCGGATTAGTTGGAAGACATGCTAATAAGGGAATCGATTTACCAAGTCTGAACATGAACCGCCGGAGCAGTACCTAGGGGGTAATGAGTACTATAGCACCAAGGCGAACTGACCGACGCACTCCATCACAATCCATAAATTGGAGCCCTTCAAATAAGATCCATGGTATCTAAAACAGGGAGTGAGCACTGCGCCCACAGCGAGAGACACGGAGACGCACTTGGTGACGTGCGGCGAGTCCAACTGCGAGAGGATTTGGATCTCTTGCTGGATATCCTCAATCTCATCCTCCGCGCTCTCGAGGTCGATTATCTTGATGGCGACCGTCTTCTGTGTTCTCTTGTCGTAACTGTGCGCAAAAGATGAGCTACGCCCGAAATAGGAGCGTTAGCGCTGGAGCCGCGCACCCTTTGTAGACCTCTCCGAACGAGCCCTTGCCTGCGAGGCGATGCCAAGGGGAGTGAGCGGGGACACAGAACGGAGTAAAGCGCACTGCGCACCGATCCGGTCCTGTTTGACATAAAACTCCTCGGGATCTTGGTGGTGCTGGTCCTGCATCGGGTGGGCGCGTTGGATGGTGTGCGATTGCGGTGGGAGCAAAGGACTGACCATGTCAAGGGATCGGAGCCGCTAGAACGCTATGGTAGAGGTGAAAAGGGTTCGTGTCACGTCGTAAGTCGTTGCAGCGTGTGTAAGATTGCTGCAGTGCACAGGAACAATGCGGGATTGTTGGAGGTCGTGAAGAAAGAGAAGAAAAGACAAAGAAACGCGGAGACTATGGGGGGACAGTCCAAAGGTAACCGGGTAAACTCGTAAATCTCAACTACCACATCGGGCTAGCTCTGCCAATCCAAAGGAGACTCTCTTTCATAACCTTGACATCTGCTGTCTCACATTGGCCCTTGAGACTCGCATATACAACGGTAGTGTGCCACTAGTCCCGTCCGCTCTGTTTCACCGACTATTATTTCACATCCCATCTGCTGCGCTACAGCTTTCACGAGCAAATGACGTCCTTTTCCTCCTTCGAGCCCTGCCAATAAAAGTCCCCTCGCTCGTACACCGGTGCAGCTTCGACGGCCTGGGCTGGGGCTTCTGCCACGCTCGGTCTTGGGATCGTGATAGGGGGGAGTGGATAGATAGCAGAGAGCGATGGCGGATATCGCGGCACCCTTCCCGCGTCTTCGTCCTCCTTCCTCCGGATTGCCAGGAACTCGGCGTGCGTGAGGCCGTCATATCCGAACCCAAGGCCCTGGATCGGCTTCGTCGCCTTCTTTGCGCGTTTCTTCTTGCCTCGGTATTCGGTGAACTTCTGGCGCAGGGAGTGGGCGAACAGGTAGATGCCGATGGTCCAAAGCACGAGCAGGAGGAAGGAGAGCAGCGCGATGATGGTTGACGCCTCGAGTTTGTAGGGGCTTGACGTGGAAACGGGCGAGCTTGAGGGCGACGGACCGATGATGGTTGACGCGTCGAAAGGTACACTGGAGCTAGAACCTGGTGGGGAGGACTCTAAGGAGGCCGGCGAGGTTGAGGGCGATGCAGCGGGATAAGAAACCGAGACGGGAAACATGGCGGGGTCGTCGCGTCGAAGAACAGGGCTCATGGCGTTGAAAATGTACCTCGCAGAGGTGGAGAAGGTAGAAATGTGTGTGTGTTCTTAGACTTGAAAGCTGAAGTGAAGTAGTGGGTCTAGGTGGTGGTTGTGGTGAAGAAGAAAAATGACAGCCACCTGCGAACGGAGGCTATTTATTCGAACAGGAACCAACCAACTGCGACGTTTTTAAATTGTCAGCTATCTAGGCGAGATAAGATACCGGCGCCGGGCAATTTTTCCGCCCCACGAAGATGGTAAGACCCAACCAGCGAACAGCCAAATCACTCTCAATTGATAAACGCGCACCGATTCCTCGGAACCCACACCATCGGGAAAATGTATAAAATCAAACCCTAATACTCTGTGCGGTTAGAGTAAACGACGGAGGTTCTGAATACAATGCTGCGTGCGTTTAACGATCATGATACAGTGTCACTTAGCAGTGCGACGGGGCGCAGACTCCGGAGTTTCGGTGAGCTCTAAATTAGTAGTCTATCATCCCTATGAATACAAGCATGAGGAGGGGTGAGCGGGGCGTACAGGTACAAATAATCCTCCCTGGGTCATGCGGGAGTGTGAATTATTGTGGGTGGAATCGCTTTCCGATGTTCCTGGACAATCAATTGAGCTAGTGAAGGGTCAGGACGGGGGAAAAACCTACCGGCGTGTGCGTCGTCTCATAGTCGACATGTACAAATGCCCGCTCAACATTAGGCAATACCTCAATTTTCTCTTGTAATGACTGGCTGACGTCGTGCGCCTTCCACAACGGCGTGTTCGCATCCATCACGATGTCGATCTCGACGAAATAGTCCTACAAAGGAAGCAGATCAGCCAATCGTCCGCCGAATGCCTGGGAGTCGTCACGAACAGGTCCACTCTGCAGAACATCATCAACAGCTGAACAACCATTCTGGAGGACGAAGGACTGACGTGGTAGGCTCTCACAGTATCAATTTTATCAATCTCCTGGCTGAACGTCGCCGATTTGTATATCAGCAGCTGCAAAAAGTCGTGTGACGCCGATTTCCCGGCCAGAAGCTCGAATTGGGTGTATATCGTCCGACCCCATGAGCTAATCACTCCCAGGGCAATCTAGCGGGCCGTCGGGATGTGCGTCAAGGGTGGAGTGGGCTGCGCATTGCTTACAATGATAGCACCCATTGGATCCAGCCCTGAAGGGGAAATACAGCTTTCCTGAGTTGTGCGTTCGCGAGACAGATAGGCAAACACTGACACCACCGCAGCTTACTGCCGCCAACTGACATGAGTATACCTGTGCGCGGAAAAACTGTTAGCTAACCGATTGAATGCAAGACAAAGGGAGGCCGACCGAATCCGTTGATCCACAGATCGTTTCGGTGATCCTCCCATAGCACGAGGACCTGACTGGACTTCTTTCGAAGCGAGAAACAGTAAATAAACAGTAAAAGTTTCACGGCTGACGGTGAGAGTTACATCGGAATTTTCAAGTCCTATTTTTAGAAGGAAATACCTAAGGCTACCGCGACGGCGAGGATGGACGGCAAGTGAAATGTCTTCAAGTCGTCGTTTTTCTTCGTGATTAATGACTGCGCGGATTCGACAATGACCACAAGGTTGACGGATCCCATTCTGTGATTCGAGGTCAATCATGAGTCGACGACGAAGGCGAACACGAACAGAAAACCTTGGCGCGAATATCAGCTTTCGCGCTTCGCATCAGAGAGAGACTCACCATAGACGATGTTTCCTATGGTTTCTAATCTTGCACCACCAACAGGCCACGCGTTACCATCCAGCCTTTCGGCCTTTCTGTGCAGCCAGAACAATAGTATGTTGCTTCCAATGTCGAAAACCGCGTCGATACCAGTTGCCAGCAGAGAAAGCGACAGCGAAGAAATGGCGGCGTACACTGTACGAAGGTCAGACATCGAGAAATGTAGAGTTGAGGGTCCATTTGTTACGTTGCAAGACGCAGAGACCAAAGTTGGCGATTAAGCTCGCCCACACGGCAATCTTAACCTGGAAGAAAATGCGCTAAACGAACGGTAGTGTGACCAAGACAATTCGTGCGCACGGGTAGACGAGAGGCGTCTTCGTCGATTCGGGCGTCCTCTGTATGCTCCTCCATGGGTTTAAGCAGCGACGCGATGAGCTATTGGAAATGAACGCGGCCTTTAATAGAGGCAACTAAACCCCGAATATTGACGCGCACCGTGTTCTGGTTTCCGTGGTACGCGGCGAGGCGCTTGCCCTTCTTGCGGCGGCGAAGCTCATCGATCTCGGCAGGCGTCTTCAAAGCACCTTTGAAGTGGAAGGGGTCTTCATTGGCACATTCTAGATCCACATTTGCGGATGTCTGATCAGGTACCACTGTGTCGGAGGCCTGCAGTGACGTTAAGTGTAAGGCAGCGGCACGGTTTTGCGGGGAACACAGTCACCCTGTGGCGGGGGGACCTATGGGAGGTTGAAACCGAGGACTTTTCGTCGAGCATGACGGCTGGGGACCGCGGGAAGCAGACACTGTCGAGGACGGTTGGGCTCGATTAGATACACTGGGACCCAAGGGAACGGTAAGAGATCAGCGCAGAACCAAACCAGAGGAAGAGCCAGTACCAGCTCGCTGGGACGGCTCCAAATCTCTGGCTATAACCACCAAGTACGAGTGCAAGTCGGTGGGCAAGAGCAGCAAGCAAGGCTTTGAAGACCGGGGACTTCGACCTGGTGGGAAGAAGACAACTTGCGTATCACCCCCGTCAAGCCGTATCTCCGCCGGATCGTTCGTCCAGCTGGCAATATCTCGTTAAAATTTTCATTGCACCGTAGTCTCTGCGATGCAGAAGGATGACTTGGCTACGGTTATCCCACTGTTCATCGGGCTGGCCGTTCTAATGTATCTCGTTCTTTGTTTCTCGCGGTTCTGAGGAATAATATTCGTCTCTGCAGGGCATGTTCTATGGGCTACTGTCTGCTCTCGTCGTGCCTCGGTACACCCATTCTCGAGGCCCTGAAGAGTCTTTGGGAATTCCTTTTGCTCAGCGCGCAAAGTGGAGGCGACCGCACGCTTCAATCGCGGCGCCGGGCGACGCAGGGTCGATTCAGCGAGGTGCAGGAAGAATGGGAGATGAACTATCGTGGAGACAGGCATTATTGAGCAGCTGCAGCAGAATGAATCCCTTGCTGCCATACCGCGTTTGTTTGCGCAATGTTTGCCCCACAAGAATAAAAGCCGACGCGCGCCATCAAACTCGCCAGGTTCCTCTTTCTTCTCTACCACCACCATCTCTCTCTCAGTTCTACAGCACACACTACCCCGTACAATCCTTCACCGTCACTCCACTCAGCCTACTCCACTCAGCCTACCCCACTCAGCCTACCCCACAATGAAGATCCCTTCCAGCTCTTCTCTTCTCTTTGCGACCCTTGCCATCTCCTCGTCCTCAACCAGTCTCGCTGCTCCCACCGGCGAACCGCCGTGTTCAGAAGGCGGTATGACCAGCTCGCCCAGTAGCCGAAACCTCGCCGCTCGCCGAGACTCGAGAGCCGTTCGCCCGACCGATATGCAAAAATCAATAGACAAGGCCCGTGCCATAGGCGAGCTTCTGTCCTGAGCGTGGTTGGCCGTTGCTGACTTGTGGTTTTAGGAAACGATCTTGAAGATCGCGGACTAGTTGACGATCTCCTGGGCGCCGTCGGTAGTCTCCTCTGCGCTGTGCTCGGCTGCCCAGAGAAGAAGCATGCGCCCGCAGACGCCAAGCAAGCTGTTTTCGAGGCTGAACCTTCCCTGTCCACAGAAGAGGCTGTCCAGAGTTTCCAAAATGTCATCGACAATTACCGGGCCCAAGAAGCGGCCGGTTCCTCTCCAGATCACGCTGCCTCTTCCCCTCCTCCAGCCGACTCTTCCTCCTCTTCAGATCCAGCCGACGCGTCTTCTCCCGCTGACTCGTCTACTCCAGCCGATGCTTCCTCTCCGTCAGCCGAGTCTTCTTCTCCAGCCGCGTCTTCGTCTGCCCCATCCGCCTCTCCCTCTTCCGCAGACGCCATAGGTCCAGATGACGACGGAGATAACCTGAACGGCGGCGATGGCACCGCGGACGGTGACCGCCAAGACACGACTAGCTCTCAGCCAGACGATCCAAGTTCGTCGGCCGCCAACTCGGATCCCGCAGCTGCCTCAGCCTCGCCTTCTGTCCCCGCGAACTCTCCCGACGCGTCCGACATGTCTTCAACCACCACCTCCGCTCAACCAACGATAACCCCTGCTCGCCGCGACACGGTTCCAATAGCCATGCCCGCCGGCCTGCTTCTTGGCGTCTCCGCCCTGCCTGCTGCCGCCTCCGCCCTGCCTGTTGCCGTCCCCACCCTGCCTGCTGCCGTCCCCGCCCTGCCTGTTGCCGTCCCCGCCCTGCCTGTTGCCGTTACTGGCGCTACCACCCTCGTCACTGGCCCCGCCGGTGGTGCGGTCGCAGGCGTGGCTGGAGTGCCCGCTACCGCCGCGGCTCCACCACTGGGCGTCATATTCACCGGCATGTCCGACTTGCCCGAGTTGCCGTTGCGTCGTTGGGCGTCGCGTGCAGCTCCAGCTCAAGCCCCTGCACAGGTCCCTGGCCCGGCTTCTGGTGTGCCATCCAAGGTCGCCGGCGTCGCCGCTGGCGCGGCCAATGCTGTTACCGGTGCTCCCTCCACTGTCCTCGGCGTCCCTTCCGCCGTCGCGAGTGAGGCTCCTGCTCCCGTTGGCAGTGCTGCATCCAGTGTTCCTTCGACAGTCATGGGCGAGGCTCCTGGTACGGTTGGTGGTGCGGCATCCAACGCGAGTAAGGTTCCTGCGCCCGTTGGCGGTGCCGCTGCTGGATTGGCCCTCGGCAAGGCGTTGGACGGGGAGAAGATGGTTGTAGGCAAGACGAGCGCTGCGTAGAGTAGTCGATTTTCTGTGTTGTTTCTTTGGGACTTGTGTTTTTGAATCTTATTGGGATTGATGGCAATGGATATTTATAGAGTGTGATGATGGTCGTCGCTGTACACGGTGACTGCTCTCTTTCTCTCATCCTGGCTGGCCACCGTCCAGCGGAGCACCATGCCCCGTCCTACTCCCCTTAGTTCCAGTGCTAATTCATACCCTCATTTCGATACCCTCCTCACTCCCCGCACCCCTCATTCGCGCGCAGGCCGAGCAGAGGAAGCTTATTCCGCACAGGAACTCGAGCACGTAGTCTTCGACGCTGACGACGACGACGACTATGGCTCTGCTGTCCAGCAGCAAAATGCGCCCTTGCTTTCCTCGTCAGCCAGCAACAGCTTCCCAGAAATCGGCTACCGAAGCCGGGGTGACGACTACACCGAAAGCTCACCACGGAAAGAAAAGCTGCTTGGAAGCCTAACTGCTGAGAAGATTATATCCCGTCTTCCCCTTGCGCTCTACTCCTCCGTCGCCGCTCTGCTTCTCGTCCTCGTCTTTATCTCGCTGCGTGAGCCAGAGACGCTGAAGAAATACGTCGGCGCGACGGACGGCTCGGAAGCGTCCTCCGCTGCGCTCCCCATAGCCAGCCCCGCAACAGACGCCGCCGCCGCGCCCCCTCCCCACTCGGCGGAACTGGTACTGATCTCGTACGAGAACTACACGAGCTTCCCGCTCGACCCCGTCGAGTACCGCGACGAGTGCATGAAGCTCAACAAGGGCATCATGACGCCGCATGCGTACTGGAGCTCGCACCCGCCGCGCGACGTGCTGCATGTGGACAAGCAGCCTGGGTATGTGCCGCCGCCGGGCGAGGCGCCGATTTGTGCGCGCACGATCACATACCAGCTCGACGGGTGGGCGGGGCTGATGGTGGATGTGGCGTTGATTGCGCAGGCGGCGGCGCTCGCGCGCGAGGTCGGTTTCGCAATTTTGATCCCATTGGCGGACTCGAGACTGAAGGAAGCATTTTAGCGGGACGCGACGTTCTTTGTGGACGACCGGTATTGGAATCGCGGAAAGTATGTGATCCGGATCTGTTACTTGTTCTAGCGCTGAAGCTGTCCGGTCATAGGTGGACCGACCATTTTGAGGACGTACGAGTTAACCAGCCTGGACCGCAACCTGGGTGCCGGCCTCCTCCGCCTGAAGGTAAACTTCATTGATTCTCGGACGCCTTTGTGATTTAACGATGTCCCAGAATTCGTCGCGTGTCCACGGACGGCTAGGTAGGAATTTATCCGTGCTCGTAGGTTATTCTGTGCTGATCCACTTTGTCTATCAGACATTGGGTAACGCCTTTTCTGCTCTTCTTCTACTCATCTCACCGCGAAGATAGATCCTCAACTCCAGAACATCGAGATACCACTTCACCCACGGATTTAGCGAGAGCTATGAGGATCCGTACGTTCCCCAATTTTTTTTGCTCTTGTCCGACCGGAAATTAATGTGTCTATAGATACGGTCACAATCTGAACCGCATGAAACCCATGTTCAACACTGCATGGCAATCCTTCGAGACCACAATCCGTCCCAGCGCCCGATCCGCCGAGCTTATCAAACTGGCCAAGGAAGAGCTCCTCGAAAAGCTGACCGCGCACTACAAGAACCCCCGCTCGTTCAAGGGCGTGCAAGACAACGCTCCCATGGGCTACCTCGGCGTGCACATCCGGCGCGGCGACCGCACGCCCGCGTGGCGCGTTTACGGCCAGCAGTACCTCCCCACCTCCGAGTTCGTCGACGGCGCGGTGGACGCGTGGACCCGCCTCGGGCTGGAGCTCTCGCCCGACGACCGGCTCGTGCAGCCCTTCGTGTACATCGCGTCCGACAGCCCTGCGGCGGCGCAGGAGTTTGCGGACTCGTTCTCGCCGGACCGGGTGCATTCGCTTGCGCGGAGTAAGCACGGGGAACTGAGGGCGCTGGCGAGCCCGGGGGAGTATTTCCAGGATATCTTCATGGACCTGGAGGAGGGTGTGACTGTACCGGCTACGCGCGGCATGGTCGTGGACTTTGCGGTGCTTAGCGGTGCTTGGTCGAAGGAAGGCGATCTTATTCCCGATGCCACTATCTGTGCAGTCAGGTATGTCTATTCTTCCGTTCAGTTTGCAACGAGTCTCAAAACGCTTCCAGCTCGGTCGTGTGCAAGCTTTCTGCAGTCGGGTTAGGGTGGAAGCGCGCATTTGGCACCGTCGATGATATGGGCGAGTTGGACAAGCTCGCGAGGCGGTGGGTGGACGTTGACCTCAAGGGTCGGGTCGTCCCGGTCTGGGAGGCTTTGCAAGCCTTTTAGTAATCGCGAGCAGGATTTATTTCCAAACTGCTCGTCACTATCCTACGACGACTGCCGCGTCGACAGCGCACAAACTGACTGCAGCGTGGGCCGAGCTGCAGATTGTGGCGGATTAGCTACAAATCTGAATTGTAGCAATAGATGGCGTTCCATCTAGTGTAATTCCCGGATGGAAGGGAAGGCAAAACAAAAGCAACTGAGAGATGTATCATTTCCTGGCATACATAATACAAAAACGACGCGACAGACCAAGATAAAATACGACACGCCCATTACTTCCTCGCGAATGTGATCTGTGGAACCGGTAAGTTGCGTCAAGCTGAGGTGCGAAACGATTCTGACCTTGATCTTGTTTTCGCCGTCCAGCTTGTAGTTGTGCAGCGCATCCTTCGCCACCCCGGAGCTCGCCTCGTCCAAAAACTCGACGAACGCAATGTCCTTCTTCGTGGGAATGAGACGCACTTCGTACAGATTTGGGTATCTGGGCAGGTGTTAGGCGATACAACCGACAAATTTTTGACACCTACTGTTGGAACAACGCGTTGAGCTGTTCTTTCGTGACACTTTCGGGCAGGTTTTGCAGGAAGAGGATTTTGTTTGGCGGGAGGTATTCGTCCGGCATTTGTACATTCGGCCGTTTGGGCGCGGGTGCGGCTGCGGCTCCGTCCACTGTGCGACGTAATTATAAGAAGGGAGGGAACAAGAGGATAGAGGGTTCGTACTTTCGGTCGCCAGGCGTTTCGCTCTGAATTTTTGTTTTAAGGGATTCGTGTAACGTGTCGTCTCTGTGTTATCGCGTCAGTGACCGAGCGAAAAGGGCGTTGGATGTGAGCGCACTCTTATGCTCGTCTCTTCGCGCCTTATGCGCCTCAAAGTTGTCCGCGTCCACCTTCTTTACGACCGCGTCCGACCGTGTCTTCGCAAACGATATTTGCTAGAAGCAGAATTTTAGCGAGCTACGTGCACAAACATGGAGAAGTTACCATCGGTTTCGAGTACAACGGGAACCCCCGAACCTCCTTCATGGCCTTCTTGGCAATGTCGGCGGACGCAAACGACACAAACGCCTGCCCCCGCATCCGCAGATTGCTGTGGGCGACGACGTCCAGAACCTCGCCATAAGACTTGAACAGTCCTCGTAAGGAAGCCTTGAGGACTACAAGGAGAGCTCCAGATAATGCTGCAATGAAAAGGATGAGTGGTACCGTCAATCTTAATCTTTTCGTTCAGGTTCTGGATATACAAGGTCTCGGAGAGATTCTCCGGCTCCTCGGGGACCTCAGGGACCTCAGGAACTTCGGGGGCCACGGGGGCGTCGGGTGCGGGTGCCGCCTCGGCCTCGGCCACAATGCCTTCCATAACATCGGGGACGGGAGGAGGAGCTGCGACGTCGGCCATTATTGCGGAAGGAGAGGATTAGTATTATTTATGGAAGGCGATAGCGTTGATCGTGCGGAAAATGCCGGTGCTACTCTAGATATCTACTTACAACGCAGCCTCCTTCGGCGTCATTTTTACTGAGGCAACGGCCAGCGGAGGACAGTCCACGGCCTGGTAGTAATCTCGGTCAAGGACCCCCTCAGCAATCCCATGTTCACTGCGAAGTCAATCAGCCAACATAAATCGAGAAGACATCGTCACGAACTCATCCAAATGTTCCTTCAGGAGGTCTTCTGTATCCTTTCCATCTCTTTCGCCAGACGAATCGCGACAATGCGCACACCTCCACATTTTGAAACCAACACCAGTACTGCGAGCTGCAGAGAGGGTTCGCGCCTCAACAGCGCTTTCCTCGGTGATTATTTCCCAAGTAACTGCCGCGTCGCCCCAGTGCACCAACATGCAGTGCTGGACCTGCGGATGTCCGTCAGCTGTACGCCCACGAGACTTGGTCCGGACTCACAGCGTTCCTCCACGGCATGACTTTGCGAGGTCGTTGCCCATCGCACTTGGCGCCATAGCTGCACTTCAAGCAGATGAAGCGTGGATCCAACTCGTCCATCTCCTGCGTCGTAACGACCTCGTGGTTCAACCCGCAAGCCTCAAGCAACCTTTTCACCACTCTGGACGCCTTTTCGTCAAAGAAGAGCGAGTCGGAGGACCATTCCTTCCTCCTACACCAACCAACCTCTTTTGGCGCCCGGAATAATGGGTTCTCAGGGACCTTTGCTGCCTTTGGGTTGCACACTGCCGACGTGATGGTGTTGCACGGATGGTGGAGAAATTCAGGGAACCACATGGCGGGGTACTGGCCATCCTGGAAGTGCTTGTATGAGCCGTGAATGGACAGTGGGCCTTTACCAAGGTCTTCACAAGAAAATACGCATGTTGCCAGCCGAAGGCGCTTCATATCGTCCGAAGGATTGTGATGCCACATAAAGTAACGCGGGCCAACCGGGCTTAGTCTTCCAAGCTCGTGGATTTTTTTGTCCTCCCATTTGGAAATGAAGGCGGCTATGGACCGGAAGATTTGGGTGAACGAGTCGGGGGAGATGACCATCGGCTTTGGCTCCTTTTCCATGGCGTCTCCGGTTGATTGAACACCCTTCGTCAAATTGGTGTCGTCTTTCTCTTTTGTGGGCACTTCGGAAGGGAGCTCGAGGATGGCCTTGACTTCCTCGCAAGTCAGAATGTCGATTCCCGAAGGCAACAACCTTTCAGCGGGGTATTGCAGCCTGAACTGAACCCAGGCGGAAACGGCGACCTTTTCACGACGCCGAACTACGTCTAGTCGGTCCGCCGCTAGACGATGGGCCTTGACCCCTTGCATGTACTCGACGAGACGCGGTTCTATAGTCTTCCAAGCTAAACTAAATGTCAGAAATCACTAAATATATCGCATACGGAGTTGACTTACTTCGTTCGGTCAGTGGCTTGTTCACCTTGACGTCCGGATGATCGTTGAACAAGACAAGCGCTTGTCGAAGGACCCAACTCGATCCTTCCATGTCCGCCAGATAGTCGAGCTCTTCGTCGAACCCGAGTTCCCCCAGTTTATCGGAGATGCTGTGGCTAAGATGAGTGAAAGCGCTTGAGCGATTAGTCGTGCACTCACTCTGAGCTGCGTTTGCGTCTGATTCCTGCAAGCTCACCCCAGCGTTCTTGAGTTAGTGAGTCGACCCACTCCTCGCAGTCCGATGCGTGCTATAGGAGGTGAGTATGTAACTAAAAGCGAGGCAACTTGTACCTTCTTCCGAGCCACCAGGGCCTCCTTTCTAGTTTTGACAAACACTGACTTGTCTCCCTCCGCTGCCTGCAAATCCTTGAGAAATTTCTGCTCGTCTTCAACCAAGCAGCATGGTCCGTTGTCTGCAACAGAACCGCAGGATTAGCTTCTCGCTTGAACCAACTAGGGAGGGGACCTACGTCCGTAGATATGGTACGCTGAAAAGGGAACACATTTCAACACTCGCTTGTCGAGTTTCTTCTCCTTGTCCAGATGTAGATTCGACCGCAAGCTGTTCAAGCCAATCAGCACATAGTTACAGCCCATGCACAATTATCGACTTACAGTTTGGACGACTTGACGCACTGCTGGCAGAGGCGGATCCTAAGCAGCCAGTCGACCTTGAGCACTTTCTTGACCAGACAGTTCTGCAACATGAACTTCAGCCAGAAAGGATAAAAACGCCGACGATACACGTACATGGCAGTGTGTGCTATACACCAGATTAACCCATGCCGGCTCAGACATGTCTTGAGGGCGTTCGGGTAGACCGGTGATTTGGCCAAGAGATGATTTCCAGATCGAGATGGCGGACCTGTGCATCACTGCAAAGATGGTCAGCTACGACCGCATGCATTGATATAATAGAATTAGGGACGTACAGGTGCTTCTGAACCCTTTCGTCGTTCTAGCAAGATGAAGAATGTCCAAGGGCGGGAGATGACCGAAAATCTGAAGAAGTACACGGCGTCAGAGCGAGTCGGATGCAGAACGCGAGCAACGCGCGGGATAATTGCAGTAATGGGTGTTTATAAGAGCGCATGAGGAGCAAGGAGATCCAGCCGGCGTAAGGACTTTTGAGGTGGGATGACTTACCTCGAATAAAATATCCAGGGGTAGGGTTGGCAGAAGCGAGAGCTTGGCCTGCAAAAGATTGCATAAATACACGCGTTCTGGAGATTGTAAACCAAGACTTGCCTTTGTTTTGGGGGACTTGACGGTCCTACACGCCAACGTGTCGGTGTCTTGCGAGTTACTCGACTCCTTCTTCACTTTTTTCCTGGCGGGTGGCGAGCTGTCTGGAAGCCGATTCTCTTGGTCGGAAATAGTAGACGATGGCATGTTTTCGAGCTGTGTTCTTTTGGTAGAAAAGATTGGGAAGCAAGACGCGTGCGGTCACGCCGTGACTATACGCGTAAAAAAAGGAAACAGACGAGGCAATCACCGGCCAAAGTTCCCATCATAAGACTGCATCAGCCCTATTTTCGTCCCAATCCTAGCTGCTTCCACTATGTTCAAACTCGTCTTTGAGCCCAGTACTAGTGTTCTTTAGGGTTATTTCTATGTCTCGTCATCATCTACTGCCCGGTACCCCCACCGGCTACGCCCGCGGTGCGCAGCGTGCGCTAGCAATCACTGCCGCTGCAAAAACCCGAATTCTTTCACCAGAAAACGCAGCCTCGGTCATTCAGGCTCTCCGTTCGAACTCCAGCGGCGCTTGCAAGCCTTCAGACTTCAATGACAGTGACTTTCGGAGACGGAACCCTCATTTCACACTCAAGAGAGGGCTCTGGCTGGATATTTTGGACCAGGAAAGCCGCGCTTGCCAGCTCCAATTGTACTTCCGAGCCGGATTTTCCTGCGTTTCAGACGTTCAAAGATAATTCTAATTCAACTCGGAACTGTCCTCTTCACGTCTCGGACTGGCGTCGCTTGTACAACTGTCCCCATTTCCTTGCTGGTGTCGTTGGACTTGAAAAATCCTCTTGTTATTCTGCAAATTCACGGCCAAAAGCTTGGTCTGCATCGCGAGTCCACAGGACCGGGCCCTCTCGTGCAATTTTCCGCCGTGACGGTTGAAACATGGAGGTTGTATGGAGGTTCGATTGGTCGGGGATGATGGGAAATAAGCGATGGCGGCTCGATCATGATGGATGCATGCACGATCTGCTCTGTGTTGCTCCCCTTCCCTTCCATTCTTCTTTACTCTTGACGAGCTCGTCTTTTCTTTCTTTCTTTCACAACTTCCCTTCTTTTGTATTCTTGCTTTCTTTTCTTCGCCACTCGAGCACTATACTCCTTACAGCAATGACCACCCTCCCACCGACGACCCATGATCTCCCGCAGACCCACCGCAAACACCTTATCAACAGCACACGCAAACTTGGGGCCCTCCTCGGCGAGACGCCCCACCTTATCGAACCTCGCGGCTACCACTCGGCCCATAGCTCGATAACAAGCATATCGAGCGTTGCCAGCGGTGACTCGGGTGTGTCTAAACGCAGTGGTCGTATATTCGCTGGCGCCCAGCCACGCTCGTCGTCCCTCGCTCCTGCCGACCCGAGACTCGCTTCCGATGACTTGTCCATGAAATCCAGTAGATCGGAGGCCCCGAGGCCCCTCCTCCTGCTCCGCCTCGCATCTCCACGCCCCGTCAGCATGGCCCCCATGTCCCCCACAATCCCCATCTCACCGCTGACACCGACCTTTGTGGTTGACCGGCGCAAAAAGATGGCCAAGCTCGTGCGCACGCTCGGCACCAATGTGCCCCCCGAGCTTGTGTTCAGCGCTGCGCCCAAGTCAAAGTCAAAGTCGGAGCCGATGGCGATTCTGAGCCCCGTTGCAGCCCCCGCGTCCCTCGCTCCCGCGCGCGAGCTCCGGCGGCGTATGTCCGGCTCCTCTCTAGGGAGCCACGAGCTGGCCTCGCCCACCCGCGAAGCCACGCTCTCCTCGCACGCGTACTACGCCTCCACCATGGGCAATGACGATGACATCGACGGCTGGATTGACCTCGCGCCGTCCTCCTACCCGCCCTCCCCGCGCTCGCCGCACTACGCAAAGGCGTCCCCGACATGGAACGACAACAACACACCCCCCTCGCCACCCCCGCGCCCCTCGACGACCAGCCGCTCGACTAACGACACGCGTTATCTGTCGCGGCACTACGAGTACGCCCCCCCGTCGCGCTCGGATACGCCCAACCCGGGCTCACGCGCGGCGTCGCCGTTCGGGGACTACGAGGAGCCTGCGAATACATACAGGAAGGAGCACGGCTGGAGCGGCGAATGGAGCGGTGCGCAGGGGATGGACGACGTCGTGAAGAGCTTGCGCGGGTTGCGCATGAAGTAAACGAACACGATATGGGAACGAGGATCGATAAATGAACGAGTGAGGGAATGCGGTATGGATATAATTCTGCTAATGGCTTCGCTCCGTCGATGTTTATATTGCTCATGCTTTCGGATAGTTATGGCTACCCGCTTTGATAATGTTACTGCTCGTGTAAGTAATGGACTTCGCATTGAACGTAGAATGTTGAGACGGCTTTGCATTGTATTCTTCATGTATTGCGTGTTTTACATAGGTGAAGGTGTACTTCAGTGACTTCCGTCACATAAAAATCTCCAAGTTACTGTGTCTTTTGCGCTGCTGTTCTTACTAGGGGCCGCCTGCTGGCGTCTGCAACCTTGCTTTAGGTGCAGAGCGGTGCAGAGCGATCCCAACATGACCTTATCAAGGGTGCTCAGGCTTTGCACGGTGGTGATCCGAACTTCGCCGCCCGTATATTGCCGCTTCCTTCCACTTTTACAATGTAGACTACACGACCACCAGCTACTGTCTCCGTTAATGTGTTCCGTTCAGTACATCCTGCATGTATATCATTGAGTATCTTAGTCCTGCTAGGCCAAAAAAAATACATAGACGGAGCTTTTCAGGTCGGGGCGAATGCCCTGTGACCACACCTGTTGGTTGACAACGTGCTTCGCGGGCTGAGGTGCAATGGTAACATGCAACGAACTGGCCCACCCGCGACAGGTCGGAGCAATCTTGACCCATAAGAGCCCGAGGATACCCAGCTGGTCGAAGAACATAGCCTGAGTTGCCTCGGCTTGCGGTGGACCAAGCACGAGGATCTATGAACAGATAAAGGATGAGCAGGGTGAACGGGGACTCGTACTTTGAGGTCGTTGTCCACGGTGGCCAAGCCCAAGAGTTCCCCAACAACAAGGACGTGGAGGGGCACACCCTTCTCGTCGACGAAAGATTGCAAAAAAGGAGGGGAGACGCCAGAAGGTGCTGCGAGAGAGATGGAGCTTAGCTCCAGAGAAGCGAGGATAGTGGACGACATGCGATTGAGCCCCTAATGTTTGGTTCGTGTTGGTTTCTGCAGATTGATGGGAATTTAGCAGAGTGAGGTTCCCCAAATGTTTGGTTCGTGTTGGTTTCTGCAGATTGATGGGAATTTCACCGAGTGAGGTTCCCCAAATGTTTGGTTCATGTTGGTTCCTGCAGATTGATGGGAATTTCGCCGAGTGAGGTTCCCCAAATGTTTGGTTCATGTTGGTTCCTGCAGATTGATGGGAATTTCGCCGAGTGAGGTTCCCCAAATGTTTGGTTCATGTTGGTTCCTGCAGATTGATGGGAATTTCGCCGAGTGAGGCACCCCTAATGTTTGGTTCACGTTGGTTCTTACAGATTGATGCAAATGTTTGGTAGGGCACCGCTGACGCGATGCCGAATAGTGTTTGGTTTTATTTTGATTTAGCAGATTTCGGCAGGGGGAATTGTCCGGGAGGGGGACCTAGCTAAAGCAAGGTGACAGACATATAACCAAGCCAAGTATTGGACTGGGATTCAAGAGAGATGAACAATTCAGTCGTTCTGTCGGCTATAAAAAGCCCGGTTCGCGTCACACCCACAACACTCACTATTATATTGAACAGCGCAAAGACTCTTGGAGACCATGGCCAGGCACATAGACTGTTATCTGGACATCTGTGGGCGACAGCAGCCTCTGGAGTCTGTGTCCGACACTGACCAGGCATCCAGCGTCTTACTACAGCTTTCTCGCCTTTGTGTTCCTTCTCAAGCGCCGAGAAGTGCTCGACCAACACGGCGTCTCGTTAGAGTGAGGATCCACCGTATCTGACAATCCCAGAGGTGAATCTAAGGCACGGGCAGCTTCCATCCGATATTTCTTGGCGGTGTCAACGTCGGCAGTGGTAAGTCTTGCTGGACAGTGGAGATATACCTCTCCAAAGCATACGACACCGACGTACATTTCAGGGAATAAACCCCCGTGGAACGTACCCGCCAAGAAAGCTTACGGCGAAGCCTTTGAGACCCCTCGTGCGCAGAAGTACTTTGGTGTCCCCGACATCGAGGTCCCTGCATTCTTCCCCATATTATCCGTCCTCGTACGTGCTCCCCATATTCATGGCTATACCTATCCAAGGCCCTCCGATAGCCTCAGCGCGCCTTGTGCTACATCAAAGCGACGTTTCCAACAAGCACCTTCGAGCAGGCCTGGCTCGCGCTCTTTCGCGCGAACTGGATCCCGCCGCACGCGGACGTGAGCCAACCCGACGCGCTGCGCGCCGTCCTGGCAGGCACGAAGCTTTTTTCGGATGCGGAGCTCGACACGATTCTCGCGGGCGCGAAGGAGCAGCGATGGAAGGACCGTCTGACGGAGAACACGAAGAAGGTGCTGGACCAGGGCGCGTTTGGCGCTCCGTGGATGTGGGTGCGCAATGCGCAGGGCAAGGAGGAACCGTTCTTTGGGAGTGACCGGTGCGTGTCTCGTGCTCCGATATTTCTCAGCAGCTAATGATACCTGCAAGGTTCCACTTTATATGGGAGTACTTGGGCCTTCCGTGGAAGGATTTCGAATTGTTGCCGAGGCAGGCAAAGCTGTAGGGTAGTTCCTTATGTTTACTTCTCTATTTATTCGCTGGGACTCTGTCCTTTTGCTCAAGGGACGATACTAAAGTACCTGCCGGATTACTCCGAGTGCGTCAACGGAAAAAAATTACAGGACCCATAGTAGAGGTTGTACGTAGATGTATCATGTGCGATATAGTGGTAATAAGATGTAGGGGGTATAAGAGACAAATCCAAAATCAAAGCATGCACGAAGGAGCGTAATAAGAAAATCAAAAGAGCAGACCATAAATCATCATGGATCCCCGATCACGCTCGCTCTATCAAGCAGTCCCCTTACCCGTCTACTGAGCCGCTCCGCCTCCATTTTGCGCTCCCACACCTGATGCGCAGGCATGCTCTTCTTAGGCATCCACACGCGGCCCCCGTTTGCCTGCGCGCGTTTGGCATTGAGAGCGGTCAAGTCGACGACTCGTGGGGAAGAGGAGAACTTGATGACGTCGCGGTACAGTATCTTCGTCTCCGTTGCCAAGGAGCGTAATGTGGGCGGCGAGCGGGGCCGGTCCTCTGAATCGGAATCGTCCGAGTCTGATAGACCTGACGGGTCGAGCGGGGGTGTGGGGACTCGACTGATCGGTTCGGGGAGGGGAGGCAATGCCTCAATCTCGCGCAGGAGGTCTTGACCTTTGAGGTACGAGTTCTCAGTGCGGAGGTACCGAACGGTGCCGCGCAGAGCATCGATCTGCAAGCAGCGTAAGCGACACCGAATATTGGGAAAGACGCGAAGCACACCTGTTCGAGAAGGTGGGACGTCTCCAAACTGCCCTCGACGGGGAGATTCTCCGGCTCCGGGGCCACAGTACCAGTAGCTGCGTAAATTAGACCCAGCGTGGAAACGTATATTAATGCAGACGAACCTTGACGCTGTTCGTTGCCCACGAGCGTCTTCAGCTTCAGCCGCTCCTGCTCCGACACGTCGAGATCACCCTGCACCTGCTCCAGCGCCTCCTCCAGCTCGCGCTGGCGCCGCTTGCCGTCCGCAATGACGACGTCCTTCTCAGCGATCGAATCCGCCTGCCGCTTCACCGTCTCCATCTTGCGCTCCATCAAGTCGTTCTTGACTGTCGCCTCCTGTATGTGCTGCTCCTTCTGCTTGAGCGTCCGCACAAGGCCCTGCAGCTCCTCGTTCAGCTGCGTCACCCGGCGCTCGGCCTCTAGGTTGACCGCCACGCTGGCCTTGACCTCCTCGACCCGTGTTACCCACGGCGACACGCCCGTAACTGCATCAGTTAGTATTTTACGCGATGGGCGTTTAAGAAGAGGCGGACTCACCCTTGATCACGTTTTCCGCCTCGAGCGTCAGCGGCAGGAGTTTACTCCCCTCCTGTACAAGCTGCGCGATGGACTCCCCAATCGCATCCCACGCGGTCACGCCGGGCTTCATATCCTTCGCAACCGTCGACGCCGCAATCTGCTTCACGAATCCCAGTATTGTCGTCAACTGGAAAGGCGCCTTGGAGCTCCGCACGTCGCTCAAGTGCGGCATGATTTGTTGCGCAAACTACCCGGATATGAGCACGAGCTAACAGCTGTACGCTAGAATCTTACCGATATTCCAAAGTTCACGAGCTCTGGCACGAAGTTACTGAGCGCCGTCATCTGGGGCACCAGGTGCGCCTTGAGCGCAGCGGAGTCCTGGATGAGATCCTCCAGCCGCTTGGTCAGCTTCCTGAAAGCGCCGATCAGTAAATCTGCGAGCCAGAGCGTCGGAAACTCACTTGGACAGCGCCTTCGCGCCCTTGTATTGGTCCAAGAGCCGCTGCAGCGGCTCGAACAACTCGGTATCGATATCGTAGCCGCCCAAATCCAAAACCGTTTCTGAGTGAATGTGAGACGGCGGCGGCGGGCAAGCGGCACAGAACATGAGAACGTACCATCGTCCTGCACAAGCGTCGTAATCGACGTCTTGGTCATTCCGATTGACGCAGCGAAGATATCGAGGTCCAAGTCAAACGACGTAAGATACCCCAGCTCGCGCTCGCCCAGGTCGTAGTCGAACCCGCTGAAGTATGTCTCCGCGAGGTGGTCGAACTGCGCCGAGATCCTGAGTTATTCGCGCGCGTTGGCAAACTAAACATGTGAAATAAACAACTAGGAAAACGCACTTGACGACGTCGCTGACACACTCCATCTCGCGGAACTCGTCGCGGCGAAGAAGGTCGATGTGGATGTCGAGGCGCCGCTCCATGGGTGCGATCTCCTGGTACAGGCGCCCGATGTTGAGGAACGACTCGACGTCGCAACGACGCATAATTGCTGCAAAGCGTTTGCATAGCGTCGATAGCGCGGATATACGACCGCGCATCTGGAATGCTGTGAGCCTCGGCTTCGATTGCGGGTCAAGAATGGGAAACTCACATCGCAGACACCGACAAGTGCATCGGAGACGGAACCGCTGAGCGAGTCGGGGAGGCCGTTGTTCTGGGAAACGACCGTGGTGATAAGGTCCGCCTTGTACGCAAGCCGCTGGAAGAAAAGATAGCAGCTCGTCGCGTCGCTATCGGTCTCGACGTATATTTGCGGGAGATATGGCTAAGCATCAGCCATATTCGATCAGGGAATGTCGAAAATATGAGCAAGGTAAAGGGGTTACACACTTGAACGATATTGAGCAGTTCGCGGGTCTCGCGGGCCTCCATCCGCTTGATCTCCAGCTCGATGTTCCTCGCCTGGTTCTTGGACGCAGACGACTGCAGCTTGAGATTCAAAGACATCACCGCGGCGGACTGTGACGCAGCCGTCTGTGACTCTGTCTGCGCCACTTGCGTCTGTGCGCGCAAGTTGTCGAGCTCGCTATGATAATGAGAATCTAGCGGGGTTATTGTGGTTCAAGACGGACCTTTGCAGGTTCATGACCAGATCTCTGAACTGCCCGATGGTGCCTTCCAGGTCCGCGCACGCCTCCTCGAGCGATTCGGCCCTGCGAATGTGTTCGCGGATTTGTACATCCCTAGCCTCTGTAGGCGAGAAAGGAGAAAATGAGAATGGCGTCGAAAAAACGAAGAAGACGGCAGCCCACCGAGGTCCTCCATCATGGCCTTCTCGGTCTCGACGTGGTTCTCCTCCAGCTCGTCGTTCAGCTCTCTCAGAGACTCGAGATCCTCGATAGTGATACGCATCTCCTCGATTTTCTATGCGCAAAGATGAGGATAGAAACACGTGGAGATGGAATGCAGCGCACCTCGCCGAGCATAAGATTGCGCTCGGTGAGCTGCACGAGCATCTCCTCCGCCCCGAGCGCGTCGTCGAGCTGCATCTTGAGATCCTCGATCTGGATCTCTGCGTTGGCGAGCTTGATCTGCGTGGTTTCGTAGTTGGCTGCAGGCCATGAGAAGGCATTTTCCAAGTCGAAAAGAAAGATACAAACATTGAAGCTCGTCAATGCTGACGATATCCATCTCCATCTCCGCGATCCGCCTCCGCTGCTCATGCTCGGTTTCCTGGGACATGTCCCGTAGCTTGAGCAGCGCGTCTTTCAGACGGTCGTTGTGCTTCTCGAGCTGGATGTACGCCAACGAGTCCTTTCCCGCGGACATGGACTTGTTCCCCGACTCCTCCCCGTCATCATCGCCGCCCTCGCCGCCGCCCTCCTTCAGTACACCCAGCTCAACCTCCACAATCGCCAACCGCTCCGTCACCTCCTCCAGCTCCGCCTCCGCGCCCTCTGCGCGCTCCTCCGCGACCTCCTTGTCAAGCATCGCCATCTCGAGCTGCTCCTGCGCGTCGAGGATGCGGCTCTCGGCGAGCTGCGCGAGCTGCTGCGCGTCGGCGAGGTCACGGCGCGTCGCGATGAGCTCAGTCTGCTGCGAGTTGAGCTTGGCCTGCAGCTTGGGGCGCAGCGCGACGAACGTCTCCGCGTCCGCCAGGCGCGTCTCGAGCTCGCGCACGTGCCGCGCGTCGTCCGCGCGCTTGGCCTCGAGCACGCGGATCTTAGCGCGCAGCTCCTGCGCCTCTTGGTCGGAGGAGGGCTGGGTTTGTCAGTTTTCATTCCAAAAATAAGAAAAAAAATACGCTTACTACGCCGAGAGATGAGGGCGGTCGGGAGGGAGGTTTCGTGAGCTGGGGAGGCGGCGGATGCAGCTGCTGCAAGGGGGAGGTCGGGGAATGGGCTCGCGGGGGAATAGGTGTAAGGGGGGACGAGACGCGGGGACCAGAAGCAGTTCCGTTTACTCTGCTCGTCGGAGAGTCGGTGTTCCGTGCGGGCGGTGACGTGCTCTGGAGAGATTTGCGCGGCATAGCCAGCAGCGTTTTCTTGCTCGGAGACGTTGAAGGCGCGGGCGACGGCGTTGCGGTGGGCTTAGCGGGGCTTTCTGCACGTGGAGAAGATGAAGACACGGAAGGCGGGCGGATAGAATTGGCGCGTAAACTGGACGTCCGCTGGTGACCAAAAGACGGGCGACCTGTAGCCGGCGGAGGACGCTGCTGCTACAAATAAATATTCGAGCACTACCGACCACTACAGCAGCATGAAAAACGCACGTCGGCCTCTGAACCATACGTCCCCTTGATTTGACTGGCACGAACGAAGATTCCGTACCCCGGCTTGCATGTAAAGTACGCCACGCCAGCGACAGACCCGTCGTTCTTCCCATTTGCCTCGTAGAGCTCTATCCCGATCCATTTCCCCGCCATGAAAGATGTTGCCCCAGAGAAACGAACCACGCCGCGTCCCACCGAGACCTCGACAATAGTCCCAAGCCGCACGTCGCCTGTGCTCATTTTGAAAGACGATCTTGACACCGGTTAAATTAAGGCAGGTCTAAAGAAACAGGAAGCCGAGGTGCCAGCCTTGCAAACGAACGCGCACGGCGAGAAACCAAGTAGCACGTACAAGGGCTGCGCGTACACGGAGGGAAGAAGGAAGGGGTTAGGGTTGAGTCACGTCACGCTGGTGTCCCCGTGACTTGGAACTTCCGATATCCCTCTGTTGCTTGCTTTTTCTTTACTTGGGTGCTCAAGCGTTCAAGGGGTGCTGAAGAAAGCTTTAGAAACCACTGGGCATCCTCAAGCGTTCAAGGGGTGCTGAAGAAAGCTTTAGAAACCACTGGGCATCTGCCCCGTGTTCCAAATCGCTCTGTCTGGCTCTGCATACATGTGGCACTTAGAGTGACGACGAGGCGTCCCTGTATGCACGCACTTGATTCAATGCTAACCATGATTGTAGTAGTTGACCCTTGCACCACTCGGCCATTACCTTCTTTCACGGTTTTAGTTGTCCACGCAGGGGAAGGATCCCTCAGTGCCGCTGTGAGCTTCGTACGCAGCCTCCGCCGTCTTCTTTGAGCTTTGGCCAAGTGCGGCAAAAAGGATAGAATTGCATTGCAGACAGACCGTCACAAAATACCTCAAGAGGTCAAAAGGGTGCGGTGAATTCGAGCAGCGTCACTCCGTTGTGTTTCATTGCGAACATCACCCGCTGTCGTGAAGGAGGGGCCGAACAAAGTGATTGGCACCAGCTGTGGGGAACCCCCAGTCAGTGGAATGCTGACCGATTCGAACGAGTAACCGTGCGGGAGTTCTTGCAGCTGTCTACTCTCGCTGGAGTCGTACAAATCGTAGAGGAACGCTTGTCGTTCAGCTGTGTCAGGAGTGCAAGTCTATGGGGAACTGTCGGACGACCCAGCGGGTCTACGGGATGGGAATCGTCGTGATCTTAGTGGCCGCTGGATCTCCCGTGCGGGCCCGGGGCATCTCATGCGCGCGGGTCAGAAATGATAGGTCCACAAGAGCGAGCACACGTACTGCTTTATCGAACGGCTTCCCGTCTCGGAAGGAGCCTTCCAGGATTCCAACGAGTGGGTCGGTGCCGTCAATTAAACCGAGGACGAAGGCTTCCCGTTGGTCGATAGGGTATTCCTCGAAAACCTTGTCCACTTGGTCTTCGCCGAGTTCCCGAGCCATTTGCGCGAACCGCGACTCTTCGAGCCGCTGTTGAGTGAGCGGAGTGAGACCGGGAGTAACGCGCTTCGTCGTGGGCGCGCGGTGCATCGTCGGGATCGGTGGGCCGGGGCCTCGATTCGTTGATGTGATGGACAGAAAGAGTTCGAAAACCAATTCTTACGCCACTAGTACTGGCACAGCTAAACAACTGGTTAGGTAAGTAGTCCAACCCTCAAGGCAAACCTTTCGTATACTTGAGATTGAGGAAATAAACAAAGCCGGTTGGCGTACAATTTCAGGCTAAAAGTATTATCGGTCTTTTGTTCGCTGAACGAGTGCAAGCCGAGTGTAGGTTACGATCACGCGCTTGTGACTGGTCGCGTCATTGTCGTCGTCGCGTCAACCGCGACCGTTGTTTGTTATTTGCGACAGCGCCCACAAAGAAAGGAACTGAGAGAGGCTGCTCATTTCGTGCAATTCATTCCTAACAAATCCCTTCCGTTATAAATGGCCAACACAGGGTATGTACATAATTAGCTATGCTGTCCCAGCCTCTATGCTGTCCCAGTCTTACAGAGTAGTTGTTTATCGTACAGTCCAGTCCTTATGTTGGTACCTACGCCATACCATCCTTGTCATAGACATACTCGCCATAGATCGGCCGCCAGATATGTTGGCGGATCTTGTCCCTTGCTTCCTCCTTCTTCCAAGTAACATCCGCACTTCCTTCCTCGACCGCTTGCTCTGCTACTGCAACAGCAACTTCGAAATTGACGTGAGGTGCATCTGCAAAATCAGGGAGCAGCGCATCATCCGGGTCCTTCAAAGCGGGGGACAACGAAGCAAGGCGCCGGGCACCTGGGAGAGAAGAACTGATTTCAACAGCCGGGCGTCCTTCACCAGAAACTAACCTGCGATGATCATCGTATCGGTCATGCATCGGGCTTTGGTTATGATAGCACCAAATCCGAGGCCGGGATAGATCAGGGCATCTAAAGAAGATCGGTTCGATTCTCGCTACGGAAAACAACTCACTGTTGCACTCGGCGATACTGGAAGGAACGTGTTGAGCAACATGTGGAATTGAAAGCCAGGAAAACGTACACGTAATCTTTCCCATTAGGCATCTTCGCGGGAGGGAACGGGCTACCGGTAGCCAACAGCGCTTTCCCGTTCGTCCAGTCGTTCGCGTCTTTCGGGTCGACCTCGACGAGCCTATCAATTGATCACGTTAATTAACGCAACCAGGCGGGGAGGAGTTCACTTACTTGCTCGGATTAGATAGCGGCAGAATGATTGGTCTTTCACAGCCATCCGCCATCGCCTTTAGAGCGACGTCAAGATTGGGTACGGATAACATGGCAAGGAGACTAACCTTGACAATCTCCTCTGTGAATGCGCCCGCGTGCGTCGAACATCCAATTAAGACCGTCGGCTTGATTTTCTTGATAGTTTCAAGCAAGCTGATCTCCCCTGCGTCGTTCCCTTTGACATCCTTCCATTCGTCGTCCGGACGCACAAAGTCGTGGAGATCCTGGCGAATATTGGCTTCGCCGAGGGATTGTTTGATTAGGCCGTGTTTGTCGATCAGGTAAAACAAGGCATTTGCGTCGGCCACTGGCATCGAGTCGGTGGATACTATCGCATCCCTCAATTGGCGAGTAATACCTAGGCAGTGTCAACGGCTGTACACTAGAATGAGGAATCATGATACCCAACCCGGCAGAGCCAGCACCGTATATGATGTACCGCTGTTCGGACAGCTTGCTCTTCGTTACCCCAACGGCTGCCATGAGACATGAAAGTGTAACAGCGCCCGTCCCTTGACTGGCGGATGTCAGACTACGCGACCCCAGAGCTGCAAAAAAAAGCTCACATATCGTCGTTGAAGACGGCATGCGTATCGCTGTAACGGTGGAGAAGCCGCTGAGCGTTGGTGACTCCAAAGTCTTCGAAATGGAGCAGAGAATGAGGGAAATGTTTTCGGACCAGCTGCACAAATCTAGGGAAGTGAGATGGGCAAAGATAAATAATACGGATAGGCGGCTTACTTATCGACGAATTTATCGTACTCTTCTCCTCTAACTCGTTCATGGCGCCATCCCTGAAAAAAGAAATTAGGAGTGAGATCTCTGCGAAAGAGCTTGTTTACACACAACATAAAGGTGGTCATCTAGAAGGTCTTTATTGTTGGTTCCGACGTCTAGGACAACACTCAAAGATTGCGAGGGATCGATACCACCAATCAAGGAGTAAATGACTGATTTCGCCGACGATATCTGAGCAATTGTTGTGAAAAAATGTTGAGCTTTAGTGGTAATAAATTACCCCGATGCCTCCGACACCTAATCCGAAAGAAATCAGACATTTTGGTGCACACTTCGGTCCTAGACCGACCTTGATCGCCGATTCCTAAGATTGCCTCGCTGTCAGAGCAAACAACGAGATCTATGTTTTTCCCCTTGGTTTGCTGGAAAGAATTCAGTCTCGTGGACCAGCCAAATGAACCCAAATCGTGCCTCGAGAAAATCCTCATCCATCGTATCTTGTTCTGTGAATGTAAGGTATAGACCCTCGCTCCGTCGGAACAAGTGAGAGTAATCGGAGATGGCCTCGGCCTGGTCAAGTCAGTGGATGTTCAGGATCCTGAGCGGATTGTCGCACCTCCGTTGGAGTATAAATAATCGGTCTGAGGATAGCAGTCATTGAACAGCGATCGTCGTCTCAATACCACGTACATGAGTTCCCGTAGGTGCCTTCACAACGCCATTAAAATATTTGGCGTTTCAGAACAACAAGAAGAGTCTTAGGAGAACGTACCGGGTCAAGAGCGTATAGTACAGAACGATGTTCTGGCTCTTCAAACTTTGCAAAAAGGAATTTTTGCTGGTGCTTGTTGAGACCAGGGTTGACGCGTCTTCAACTCTGAGTTAACGTACCGAATAGCAGAGTCTCGCCCCTGAAGTTGCTGGTATGCTCTATCGCATTGCTCGTCCAGGGTGTTCACTTTCCAAGGTAGACGGCCGGTGAGGCCGAATTGTTTACGTTCTGCGACAGTGAAACCGGTTCCCTTGTTGAATCTAGGATTGTTGAGGAGCTCATCTCCACGCAGAGCAACGCGGAAAACAGTGTTCTGGGTCATGGCAAGCAGGAAACAGGGAATATAGGAGATAAGGTCAAGATTGGTGTGCTTTTAAGTTATCAAGTGCCGCGATTGAATGACATCACCGCACAGTCTCCGTTTCCACGGTTGTGCGACGAAAATAGCCGAGAACGTGGCTATCGGATTTCATCTGGACCAGCAGCGCGACGTGTCCTAGCGAGAGCAAAAACATTCAGTGGTTTGAGTGTGGTGGATTTCAAGTTGTACCCGAACGGAACAAAGCCGAACAACCTGAGAACGCGGTCACGTGCCAGTATACACGAGAGAACACGAATCGACGCGATTTCCAGTAAGTACAGGAAATTCAAGAAACATGGGTAACGTATGAATAAGACCTCTAATCTTCAGTGGACGGAGCGTATTCAATTTTGAGGGTCGCTCCTCCTGCCTTCTGAAGCTTCCCGATGTCTCGATTGTCGATGTACTTGCACTTGACAATGCCCAGAGTTGTGATGGCGCGACACAGGCCGAGCTGAACTCTGGCTGTGATCAAATTCTGAAGCGCTGCCGCCTCCGACACGACTGAGGAAATAAGGCGGAGGGTTTGAAGTCGAGGGCACAACGGATCGGCACTGGTCGTCGTTTGGATAAGCGACTGCAGTTGAACCGAACAATGACTCAGCTCCAGGGCGACGAGGGTAGGGATGTGCTGCAGAATCTGGGAGAATTTGTCATCGGCGATGGGGGCGAAGGATATGGTTAGGCTTCCTAGATCCGTTCCACGTTCAAACAGATCTGATAGTAGGCCGAATAGATTCTGTCGGCCATCTTTTGGCAATTTTTTATCGAGGATCAGGATTCGAAGTTTGGGGAGAGTGAGGCTAGCCAGCATGTGGATTTCATCGCCCACGGTGAGGCTCGTCAAGGCCGGAAGAGTGATGGGGTGGACGGAGGTGGGGATTCTGGTGAGGCAGTCAATATTGCTCGTGAAAATGAGGGTCTCAAGGCCAAGGAACGGCTCGACCATCCTGAGAAGAGAATTCAATGCCAAGGTATGTGCATCGTCCAGGGTGAGTGTTTGGATGGCCAAGTGACGATGCCGCCCCACTAGAGGCGTGGGCATAGGCGCGAGCCTGAGACACTTTGACAACGTCAAGGACCGCAGACAAGACGTCTGCCTCAAAAAGTTCCAGAACTCCATGATGGTGAGGCGTTCCGAGTTTCGGCCGTCCAAGTCTATCCTTGGTACAACGGTGGACAGCGATAGATGCTCTAGTACTGGCAGAGGCTTGGTGAACATGTTCAGCACCTGGTCCAAGCTTAATATGGAGGATTCGACGACCAAATTAAATTCTCTTAGTTTTGGGCAGTGCTGCGAGTGAATGAGACACAAGAGCATGTGCAGACGTGAAAGTACGCACAGGAAATAGCAAGTGAATTGCCTCATAAATTAAGTCGGTTCTGGGAGCAATCCCGATTTTCATGTGTACGAAGAGCTCGAATTTACCAGCACGCGAAAGCCAGAGAGTCAAGGGTCGCAGCGGGTAATTGTGTTCGTCGTTGTCTCCCTCGTCTGAATCGTCTTCATCCGAGTGAGCTTTTTCGGACTCAGCATCACTGGAACTGGATAGTCTCCCTGAGGCAAACGGATTCAGAAACGGCGTAAACTTTCGCGCGCTCAAGATACCGATTCTGACGTCTGCTTTCTGACGCGTGGCCCTTAACGGTTGCCTCGTTTCAAACTCCGACTGATGTACGTCCGAATGGGGCTCGATGGCTGTAGATACCGCCTCTCTGTACTCTACCGCTCCGTTCTCAATACATACTGCCTCAATGGCCTCAGAATTCGACGGTGACCCCCGCCTACCACGTCTCACCACCCTGCTAAGTTCTCCGGATACTGGGATCAACGGTCCGCCCGCACCGACACCGCCAATATCTGCTACACGCTTGCTGCCCCCGCGAACGCCTATGGATCGTGGAGCCAACCGGACACCGGCATATGCAGACCAGGAGGCGCAAGTTGATCTCACCTTGACGCATGTGGACCAGGGGGTCCAGGCTGGTGAACCCTGGGCTGAGGTTTTAAGCAAAGAGACGTACAATGAGGTCTTGACGGACGACCGAAGATTCGATCGTATCCTCCTACGGATCAAGCGCGGAGGATGGTCCATCGGTCGATTCCTTGAGAAGCTCTTCACTATACCCAAGCAGACTGAGCTGAGCCGTTCTCGCAGGCATGCGGCGGTGGTATCATCGTTTCTGGGCGGTAGCGGCGGTCCTGGAGGCAAATATGAGACGGTCAAGCCCGACACAGTTGTGGAACTTATGTATTCAAGCCGGGATAGCACGCCAAAAGCAACGCGTCAGACGCCTGGCCAGACTGCAGAGAAGGAAGACCATGATCCCTCTGGCATGGCCCGTGCACTCCTCTCTGAGTGGGCCATCCGAAAGGTCGAAGGCTATGTCAGCACTTCCGCGGCGGAAATCTCGAGCAAGGACGGAGGGTTCCATCTCAGGAAGGAGCAAACGACGTGGGAGTTTATCCACGGTTTCTCGCTCGCAAAGGCGATACTGTCCATCGAGCTCAAGGCAGGGGTTCTCCTGCGCATACTCGCGGCAGCGGCGCTGCCTCCGTTGCTGAGCGAGAAGCTGCGGCCGTCTGTTGCCAATCCTAGCCCCGGGCAGCCGAGCTCGCATAGTCGGGATGTCTTGGAAATCTGTCCGAAATTCGACTCCCCACTCATCCGCGGCGTGGACTTCATCTACAGTGAATTGAGCGAGGCGCGAGCGGACGTTCTGGTTGGCAATGAAGCTCTTGTACTCCGCGCTCTTCAGCGTCTCGGGGCCGATGAAGACAAGTCGGTGCATGCCCGACTTCGCTTCAGCCCAAAGTTCACGCTTCGGAAGCGCAAGTGCAGCGGCGGTGAGCGTGTCCGAGTTGATTGCTATCGAGCTGATGTTCTTCTTGAGCATACTGGCCACCTGAAAACTTGTTAAAACAGAAGATACACCACAAACAGGGCCTTACCATGTCTCGCTGCAAGAAGTTAGTTGGAGACACAACGATAGACATGGTCCCTTCTCGGACCATTAAAGGTATGTAGATGAGTGCAGTCTTTCCTTTCCCTCTTGCAATAATGCACAGGACGTCTTGGCCATCCAGAATGCGAGCCGGACATTCGACCTGAAAAGTATCGAGCTCAAAATCCAGTAAAGGTGCGACCTTTTCTTTGAGCTTTTCCGCGCCGGTAGCAGAGAACCAGGTGAAGTCACGTCGCGTCGACCAGTCGAATGCGGGCGCGATGATTGGTGTAGGACGCGCCGCATCCGACATGGCGGTAGACGCCTCAGGCGTTTTTTGCAAAATGTGACTACCTTCACGTGCTGTTACTTGAAATCGAATTAGATTTGATCCCAAGCATAGTTACTCCTCGTCGTCGGATGCTACTACTGCAGTCCCTCCCTTTTCTCTCCTTCCGTGGTCTGCGATAGAATTATTTGGCAGCAACTTGAATTCCGGCCGCAGGCAATTGAACCGGAAAGTAGAACATGTTTTTGGCTCCGGAAAGTCCCCAACAACCACTCAATATGGTTCTGAAAAACACCTGTCTATAAGTTACCGAGGGCGGAGACCGATGCGCGTCCTGAGACGCGTCTGCGTTGACCATTTGATCGCGCTGTTTGGTTGCGAGTGGTCAACACGTGAGATTTGCGGAGTTTGAAACAAGGGACCCGTTAAGCACCCCTCATCAAAAAGCAGACGTCAGATCAAGATATATCTTGAGGCACGAAAGTTCAAGTGAATTGGTCTACTCTGCCTCTGGGAGACTAGAACTGGACTGAGTTCCCAGGGAGCCTTTTTCACGATAGGCCCTTTCCTCGGGGCCTTCTTCCTCTGCTTCATCTGTGCAACCGGGAAAAGAACTGTTACACGACCCCACGCTTCGGGAGTGGACAATACTGCGGAGCGCCACAGGCGGCAAACGGTGGAGGCCTTCCAAGGCGCATCGTCGTTCGACATGAGCCCAACGGACGAAAATTTCGCTCAGGATTTGGAGATAAATTTGGCCCGTAGCAAAGAACGAGGGGGATTTGGGCCCCAGGAAAGGCATAGAGGGGTTGGATTCAAGTCCACGCTCTTCCGTTTACCAGCTTGGACGCTTCCATCATGCGGACTGAAGTTAACTGCGTTGATGGCAGGATAAAACTAAGTGGCAGGAACGGCTGCCCAAACGGCCCGCTGCCACCCAAAATTTTGCTCAGGCGCGCTCCCTAAGATACGTCTCTCTCCCCAATAATCATTGGACAGTCTCTCCAAACAATTTCAGGTCGTACAACGTTATTCGACCAAAAAAATCCGAGCTTTCCTCGAACTCGAGCTTCAACTTGGTGATTCCAGACGCAAGTGTGGCATTCGACTTCAACGAAAACTCCTGTCGACCGTTGATATCCTCCGGAAAGATATGGGTGATCGTTTGCCATTCGAGGTTTTCTGGGGCGACTGGAACTTTGACCGCACATCGCGTTCCGACGAATCCGCCTTGGAAAGTCAGATGTATGCTCTCTGGCACAATTGGCTCAACGAAACCGAGCTGCACGTATTGTGGGAGCCCCTGATCGCACGTTTCATGAGGCTGCCCACGTATGAAGCAGTGGGAAGTACTTGTTGGGACGTCCAGCATGTCTCAGGACTGTTGTCGAGAAGATGTTTCTTGCTGGCGGATTTGTCGAGCGTGGAACTGACCCTGGTCCAGATGAGCGAAGCCAGAACAGTTGCGCTTGTACAGACTTTATCTGCGTATCTGGAGCGAGCAGCGATTTGGACATGAGAATTGAGTTGATCGTCCCGATGTGGACAGTAAGCGCTCTTGATCCCGACGTCGACAACTCCGAATCTTGTCTGCTCGATATTCATCCTCCATGGGTACCAGGCCTGCTCTACATCTTTGGCTCTCGAAATCACAATCACAATCTCATCAGAAGCGCCTTCAGCGCACCTTGCAACAACGCGAAAGTACCCGGGCGGCCATCCGCTCCTTGTATCTCCAGAAGTTAGATCCACCGCAAGAGATCCCTCGCCACCTCTTCGACTACTACTCCATAGCAGCGGGATGCGAAGACGCTAATTCGAATAAGAATCGCTACAGCGATGTCAAACCATACGACAGGACGCGAGTCAACATCACAGACGCGAACGGTGCTGAGGTGTTTCCAAATCCCTCATATTCCGAGCCGGCCCTTATGATGACCAGAGGTATCTGAATGCGAGCTGGTGTCTTGAACGATATGGACATAAACAGTGGATAGCGTCCCAAGCTCCACTACCAACTACCTCGCATGCATTCCTCAGTCTAATCCGTCAGCCTATCACGATCCCACCAACACACTCGACTCCTGCTCATTCACCATGTTCAACTCGTGTCAGAACTGTTGTCCAGTTAACGCGGGTCGTCGAGGGCGGTCGTAGGAAAGCCCACAGCTACTTTCCGGATGATGTCGGCCAATTCGTTATCCATGAACCCGAAACAGGCTGCACTGCGCCAGCGCTTCGAGCGACCCTCGTCGAAAGCGTAGACATACCTGATGCGTGCTGCATTAAATCCACTGTTTCGATCTCAGCCGAGGGCGACCCAAATCCCGTCACTTTCCATCATTTGCTTTACATGGCGTGGCCGGATCAAGGAGTACCCGAACATGAGGATCAGGAGAGTTTACTGGCCTTCATTCATCTCGTCGACAAAACGAACAGACAAACTGTCGGTGACCCCGATCCTCCAATGGTCGTCGGCTGCTCAGCTGGTATCGGGCGAACCGGCACCTTCATCGCGATTTCCTCGCTACTTCGGGCGCACGGGTTCTTACCCAAGGCCGCCTCTCCGTCTGTATTGTCTTTATCATCCCCGCTTGGTTCTCTGCCTTCCGCCTTTGATGACGACCTTGTTGGGCAAGAAGTTGACTCGTTGCGGGAGCAGCGGCCGGGGATGGTGCAGCAGAACTCGCAGCTCGAACTCGTATATTCGCTCCTCGAGTCGGCATTTGTACAATAGTCCCTCTGATCCTTCGAATAAAACGAATACACGCGCCGACTACGCCGATCTGGCGTCGGATTTGCCCGGGCCGACAAACCCGATCGAGGCGAGCAAACTGCCTCCGTCGCCCAACCGTCGCCTGACCAATTCCAGAACGGTTTAGTGACTAATGCGAATGGCGTATAAATGTTGCTGTTTTCCCGCACTCTGGCAAACACCGTCCTTCGCGCCTCCCCCCTGCATCTCAGGCTTGCATCCAGGAAGTTTGTGTCTAGCAAAATGTCTATTCCCAGTGAGAGGAAAGCCATCGGCATTAACAAGGCAAGGTGATTTTTGTGGACCACAGAACAGCTCTTACTGTGGTCTGTGGTAGATTGGTGATTTCGATGTGTTGGAGAAAGTAACAGTTCCATTAACGGTTGGCTCGTTTGCGTGTTCGCTGGCTGTCCAACTAAATCGTTCAAGGTTCTACCTGACACTATCGTCGTTAAAGTGATCCTGAATCCCTTCCAATGCTCTCCATTTTTGACCCCATCTCAAGGCCGAATACTTTGGTATAAACTTCATTGACACGGTGAGCACTTCGTCTCCACCGACTTTCCGCGTCACTTCAACTCGCTATGATAGTACTATCGGTAAGAGCCCATTTCCCATTACATTTCCTGTGCCTAGACAAATTCTAGCAAGGGCTTGTATCCTCTGAAGGAGTTTCCTGCCGTTATCGGGACGGAAATGTCTGGGACTATCCTGGCTCTGCCCACTGATTCGGCCGTTTTGGAAAACCCGGAATACAAGAAGCGTCAGTACGCCGTCGGTGCAAAGGTTGTGGTGGTGGGTGTCTCTTTCCTTCTGTGCCTACAAATAATCAATGCGGTGCTCAGGGCGGGGGAGGAATGTTTGGGTGCCATGCCGAATATGTGGCATCCCCCTGGAAAAGTGTTCACGTTTTGCCGGAAGGCGTCTCAACACGAACCGGTGCTGCAGCGTTGCTTCAGGGAATGACTGTTATTTCGTTCATAGAAGAGGCGCACAAAGTCCAGAAAGGAGAGACCATCCTCGTTCATACGGTTGCCGGTGGACTGGGACTGCTCTTTGCACAGCTGATCAAGGCTCGCGGGGCGACGGTCATTGGTACCACTTCGACCAAAGAGAAGGCAGAGCTGGCAAAGGCCAACGGAGCGGACCATGTTATATTGTACAAGGATGAGGACACCGTGCAGCGCGTTCTGGAGCTCACCAACGGCGTCGGTGTGGACGCAGTCTTTGATGGTGTCGGGAAGGATACGTAGGTCGTCGTTTTAACCTTTTTCGGTCTGAACTGATAACTTTAAATTGTTCTACCTTCTACCAGCTTCGACAACAACTTCAAGCTACTGAAACGCAAGGGTACCCTTGTTTCGGTAGGAAACGCGTCTGGTGCTGTGCCTCCATTCGCTCCCATTCGCCTTGTGGAAAAAAACCTCAAGCTACTGCGCCCGACGTAGGTCGGAAACCCCAAGTAATTCCCTGCTAACAGAACGACAGCGTTGGAAACTATGCCTCCACGCCGGAGGAGGTACTTGCTTATTATTGAACCATCTCATCCCAAACATTGACGCAATGTTAGCTTTACCATTACACGACACAACTGTTTGCTCTAATCGCGGACGGCACACTCAAGATCAAAGTCCACACGGAATACCCCTTCACCCGAGAAGGCGCGATGCAGGCACAGAAGGACCTCACTGGTGGAAAGACGACGGGAAAGCTGCTCATCAAGGTTGATTCAGAGTAATTATTGCTTCAAGTTGTATTTTGTACCGATTTCTCTCTGTGAAATTGTTTCGGAGCCCAGCTTGTAACTTATGTACTGTGTAAGTACTAGTGTAAGAGCAGACGAACAAGGTAGACTGTGTGAGGGGATGGAAGGCGCGGTCCTCGACCGTTGGGTGGATGTGATAAATGTGATCAGATGCAAGGATATGTACTAGGGTATGTTTGCGGGGCAGTGGGGCCGCCGATTCGCCAAGGCCGGATGCGCGTAGATCAGCGAGCCAGTCTGCGATCCAACCGGGCAATGTCTGCGAGCCCCCCAACCAGGGACACGGTGGGAGTCTGGGCCCCAAAGAGGAGGCGACCCGAAACAGCCCAACACGGAGCGCCAGCTGAAAGAGCGCGGCTTGCGTGAGAGTGACGACTCAAGAGGGACCCCAAATAAGCGGGGCGACGTGAGTATCAATCCAAGGCGGATGAATGAAGTTTGAAATCCGAAGGGCATCAGCAGCGACGCGGCTCAAAGTGGGAGGATCAACGCGTCTTTCAATGTCACGGTGGGGCAAAATCTGAGGCGAAACCGTTTAAATCTGGCCGGTTTGAATTTGCGACAAACCGAAAGACGCATGTAATGCCGATTTGGATGTCCAAGACGGGGCTGGGAACAAGACGCTTGGCATTGGAGACAGATAAACATATGTTGCTGTCGTCAACGGTCAGCTTCGAAAAGTTTGAACAGAAGAGCGCTCAGACTGTTGTGAAAGCCGTAGACCGGGAGGGGCAGGCATACGGGGACGAACGGATGCGGGTGGGGTGCGCGCGGGGGTGAGGGTGGGCGAGGCTTGAATTTACATGACGCGCGGCGGCAACGCTTTCAAAGAGGTGGAAAGGCTCTAAAGCTCACCTTGCACGTCGGCGTACAGTTTTAGCCACACGGGGGATAGCTTGTATGGTGTCACCCCTGAGCGGGAGTCGAATCAGGCACTGCCACCGATCGAATTCCCAATTCGGTCGTTGTTCCCCCTCACTGGAGCTTGGCAGCAGCCCTCGTTCCTCGGTCTTGCTTAAGCTCAAGAACCACCTAACCAGACTCATATGTCGAACAAGAGGAAATTCGAACCGGAAGAAATCGAATCTCGCATGGAGGAGGTGGGCTTAACGACCGATGTTCTCGCTTCTCTTCGGAAGTCAACAGATTCCACCCAAATTGTTGGCGCCTTTCTGAACCGGCTCGGCATTAAACACGAGGACCTCAAAAGGGCGAGGGTGGAACTACCATCCTTCTCCGATGTTACCTGGGAGCGCGTGTGCGAGCACTTCAAGTGGACTCGAGACTTTAACAGCATGCAATATGATGCAATACCCACCATTCCCCAATGCCAACTCCCAGCATCATTCCACCGAACGTTATGGTGCCAATCATGGCGGGCCCTCGATCTCTATGGGGAGCCCACGCAACTCCAGTTGGAGGCTCCAAGGGTCAGGCTGCTGGATGTGGTAGGTTTTTCCCCCAGTTTTCTGTGCAGTCTTGACCTTTATATACTAGTACATCGTTCCAATCTTTTCATTGTTTGCGGGAAGGGTGATGGACTTTCCCGAAAGGGCAATGCCAGCAACACCTCTCTCTTCGGGGGGCTCGGTTGAGCATGAAGTCAGTCTCTCCTGAAACGAGACCAATACAATGCCCTCATTCCTCGCAGTTTGTCCTTCTCGGCAATGTTCTGTTCCTCGTCGTCGAACTCAAACAAATCGTCATTGGACGAGCGAACTATGTGGCTCAGCTCTTCGCTGAGCTGTTTTGTATGTCTCCATCAATCCCTATATTGGTTCCCTACGTAATCAATCACAGCGGCCAGCGAGCTTAACAAGAGGGCGGGATTCGAGCGCCTCCTGGTCTATGGTCTTCTCACCGATCTAACCTCTTTTCAATTTTTTGCGTTTGATCCCGTATCAAGAACCTTTTATCGCGACTTGCAACCGGAAGTCACGATCGTGGTGTCACCATCTCGCGAGGGCTTTTTAGAAGGAATGATTCAGGGTGAGTTCCCAATAGCTTCCAGCTTTTTCTATTCTGTGGGTACTAAACATCCTCCAGTCTCGGAGTATATCTTTTCCATAGCCTTACAGGCTTACCTATGTGCGCTCGAAGCCACCTGCATCAACAGCCAGGAGAGGCAAGATCAAGGCAGTGTATGTTTCTTGGCACCCACATCAGGGCCCACAACTGATTGTAAACTTCATCCACGACCATAGTTATCCCCAACGGGATCCTCGCCGTTGCAGCAGCTGCACCAGACCCCCTCACAACCCCAGGTATGATGGCATTTTTGCTCCTTGCTCACGGTGTACTTACAGACCATATGCAGCCTACCTCCCAAGCGCGCCTGTCCTTGACGAAATGGCAACAAGCACATGGCATCGCCAGGTCCGCACAAACTATGATGGCGGCCTCGTATGCTGCTGGCGACCAGCACGAAGAAGCAATGACCCGCGGATTGGAACTGCTACATGACAGGTAAGTATCAGTAGTATCCTATCCTCATTCTACATCCATTCTACATCATCTGACCCGCTGTGTGTGATAGTGTGGGCAGATTCAAACGCTTAACCCAGGTCACCACCACCTTCTCGAATCCGACCGGAGGTGAACTGGAGACTATGGCGGCCTCAGCTCTAAAAAAGCACCAAGAGGCGGTGTACGAGGCGTCGCGGAACGCGGCGTAACGGTGTGTGCCAATATATAATTTTCGATGATATCTGACTGAAGACCTTGTACTGGATCAGGACTCCCGACGATCGATGCTGTGGCGAGACTGTGGCGAGTTTCGTGGGAGGAGGAACCGGGAATGCGACCTGAAGTGTGGTCGTCGTGGTACAAGAGCGTTGAGAGGCCATTCTCGTCCATGATAGCCCTTGGAGTTTATGGCGGTCGAAATGCACTTTTCTTCAAATCACTATAAAACGGCGAAATAGTGGCGGATGGATGGCGGCGGATACGGGCGGTTGAACCCGGCCAGACGGGATTTTGGGTCGAGCGGTGCGAGATCAGTGCGAGAGCAGACACAGCTAGGTAAACGGCTTATGCAACGAAAAATCCGGACGGAAACAGCGCAAAAAAACCTCCATGTCATTTCAGCATACCAAAAGCCGACATGTTCGATCCAAAGTGTCGACGGAGTGAGCCTTTGCATTGGAGAGCGATGTTCGATCTTTTTGCGGACATAATCCATGGCCCAACCACCATTCAACTACCCCGACACAAAGCTTCCATCCACGCACCAGAAAAAACTCTTTTCACAGTCTGAGACCGGTATATATAGCTAGTTAGATCTGAGGTCCAATTGCTTCCACCTAATCACAATATTCAGTGCGTAGGAATCTAAGTAGGATGCATGGCGGATCACGAAATCGGCAGACCTCTTTCGAATCAGCCGCTCGCTCTAACTAGTAACTTGGTACTGACCGCGTACGACGCTCCCGTAGTCGTCCCATACATGTCGGTTCCTCGCATATCCTACACTCTCATCCAACTTACAGTGTCGGTCTTCCATAGCCATGGAGAATGAGACTCCGAAGCCTGCAGGGCCCTCTCCACATCGGCGGCCACTCCCCACTCCTGGCAGCACTAGCGCCCCGCCGCCGCCTCGGCCAAACACTCCAACGGTCGTGGAAGAGCCTCTGGCATCGTCCAGTTCTGTTCCGAGCTCTTCCAAGAGACACAGCACTCAAACTTCTGCCGTGTCATCGTCCATTTCCGCCACGAGCTTCTACGGCTCCCAGCCTCTGGCACCCCGCCCTAGAAACGCGGGTTCAAGTCATACAACGGTCTGGCAACCAGAAGACACTCTCCCATCATATTCCTCCTCCATTTCGACTCCCGGATTCCGAGAGCCCGAGCTCGTCGAAGATGACATGCCCGAGCTGATTCCCGCCGACCCAGTCACCGGTTGGGATGCAGGATCGGGCTGGGACTCGACGCTTGCCTTCAATGCGTGGGGCACCAGTCTCGTCAAAATCGATGGACGCGATCACCAGGAGGAGACGAGCTGGTGGGATCCCGACCGCAATAAGGCCGGCCGTCCGGGGCCAGGCATGTTGCCGCCACTGGTTGCCGACAGCCTCCACAATCCAGAGCACACGCTGTACTCGGTCTCTTTCATCCCGCCAGAGATTCCTATACGGCCGCCTGAGAGCTCTCAATCATCCCAGTCATCAGCCAGCTCTTCCAATGTGACCGTGGATCCACCGTCATTCAAGGAAGTCTGCGCATCCGTGCCACATACGGACGCGTACTACTGTCCGAAAGATAACGGATGGGTTATCCTGCAGTGGGGCCATGCTGACCACCCTCCTCCCCTCGCCCGTTCCTTCGAGACTTCATCCCATCATCCTCTCCCGCGGCCAATACGGCGGAACCCGGAGAACTGCTCGGACTCTACGGGCAATGAAACGCACCATTTTCACAGATACGAGAAAGCGGTGGACGCTCATAACCTCGACGTTCCTTTTCGCCTCGACCGGTGGGATACGATAGAAACCGTCAAACAGAAGCGGCGTGTTGCAACTTTGCTTCCCGGCGAGCTCGATCTTGACAAAATCGGCGCCGAGGACGAGGATAAGACGGATGAAGATGCGGAGGGGCCGCTGTTCGATCTGTACGTGTGCTGCCAGTGCACATGCTACCTGATTCGCTCCCCCGTATTACCCGGTGTCATCCCAAGACCTCTATGGAATGATTTTGTTCAGGAGAAGTTGACTAACCCTCCGTTGGGAAAGACTCCAGAGCGGTCTGTCGCACTGGCAATGGAAACTCTACTGATGTGAGTGGGCCAGTTGCCGATCATTTGACGGTGCATTGAGCAGCTTAGGGCAATACAGAACATACTATGGAAGGGCGAAGTACGCATGCTTCGTGTCAAACGGCCCGGGTTCCAGAATAAAATGGGCTGGAGTACGAACGTGTAAGTTGTTGGATCTGTGCTGTCTCTTGCGGCATCGACTGATTGTCAACGTAGAGAGAAGATGTTTACAATCCTGGGGTTCACCACCGACACATTCGATACGGAATCTGGCCTCCGCCCTCCGCCGACCGACATCACCATGCCGCAAGGAAAGCAAAACAGGGCGAAGCTCTTGCGCGCATGGACGGAGGTTGGAGCCTGGGTGTCTAATTACGAGCGCTCACACAGTACGCGTTTGTGCTTGTTCACAGTTTAGACTCTGAAACTTGCACAGCGTCGCTGATCGACCACGAGAACAAAGGCTATAAGCTTTGGGTGAACCTGGAGAACGTTAGGGAAAAGTATCAGCTAGGGATCGGTGCTCATCGGGACCAGAGTAAGTAACATCTCCCAGCTTTTCTCGTCTGGTACTAAGTTACCTCAGTACACCGCAGTGAGCTTGATCGCGACAAGAGATCAAATCTGGAGCAACGGTACAAGGAGTGGCGAAGCTTGGGAATGACTCCCATCACATACTCCCCCGGTGAGTGCTTTTGTGAGATCTGTGTATCTGTATCCCAATGCATGCACTGCAGAACTTCTTACTTTTGCCTATTTGGCACAATGTCGTTGCGATCCTAGTCGGACTGTGGAGTACTTCTCCACCATTCGCAGTCTCGCCCAGGTCTTGGAATTCCTAGGCGAGGACTGCACCATGATCGTACAACTACTCGAGTCAGAACAGGAGCGCGGCCGCTTCTCTTACGACGATATCACCCAGTCCGCCGCGACGCTCGGTTTCGGCACGGATGGACCTCTCAGAGTGGAGTACGGAACGGATGTGCCTGACGAATTCGTCGAGAACGCATGGAAGGAGTGCATCAAGAGGTCTTGGTACGATCACGAGGGCGGCACTAAGATTCAGACGGAAGCGAACAAGGCTTTGAAAATAATCGCTGACTTCCGTGGAAGTCGTACACTGCAGAGGGTCTGGGAACACGGAAAGCGCGGGATTATGAGCCCTGAACGAGCCTTTGACACCTTGGAAGTCTCAAAGGAGGTGGATGATGAGCTACTAATAACGGTTTTCACGATGCGGGCAAGTTACCTTTTTTAATATGACTGAACTACGACTTATCCCCGCGTTTTTCTCGCAGCTGGAGGAGGCGACACCTCTGCAACTAGAGAGGATCCGAGAGGCGATGTCGGTAATCGCGGAATACAAAAAAAGCGAGCGACTGCTCAAGTTCTTGGAAATCGGCCACGACCGTACGTCTTTCCTTCCACCGTGCCACCGTACCACCTGCAGTATTCATAATACGCTGCAGCGGGAGTAATCGTTGAGCCTACCCGATCGGACCTTCCTCGCGGCCTCAACCAGCTTGGCAACACTTGCTACCTCAATTCACTCCTACAGGTGCTTTTACATCTGCACTGTGGAGTTCTACTTCTAACCATGCGTTCAAGTATTTCTACACGATCAAAGAGCTTCGCGACTCTGTAATGCTCATGGACGGCGTGGACGTTAAAGTGATCGAAGATGAGAAACTGTCGGACGATGACTTGAAGCGACACCGAGTCGGCGGAAGACTGGTTACCCGCAGAGAAATTATACGATCGAAGAAATGTGCATGCATAAGTTTCTTCACTCCCCCAATGACACTGACTCGATAACAGTCATCACTCTCCTTGCGTCGCTTTTCTGGGACCTCGAGTATTGCGAGCATCCTGCTGTCACTCCGGCGCTGGAGTTGGCCAAGCTGGCGCTGGTCACCTCCAAAGATGAGGAAGAAGATGAGGACAAAGGTGGAACCGATTCCTCTAATGATACCGATGCAACTCTCGTTGAAGATGGACCACCCCGGATATCTTCTTCAGACCAACCAACTGTATCTAGTCCCACCCAGGAGAGTGCGATGGATGTCGACAGTCCTCGTCCCGAGGCGAACGCCCCGATGCGGCCAGCTTCTCCCTCAATGAGCGGGGAAGCCAGCTCGTCAAAAATTCCTGCGATGGATGGAACGGTGGTCAAAAAAGCACCTCCATTACCTCCCAGGAAGGCCGCCGAAGTTTCCGACTCTGCGATGATGTTTGGTGAGGCCTAAATGAGTGCCGATGCGTTAGCTGAACGATGTTTCAGGCAAGCAACACGATGTCGCGGAGTGCATGGACAACTGCATGTTTCAAATCGAAACTGCGTTGCTCGACTTCAATGCGTTGAGTGGGCAAGATGACAACAAGACCAGTGTCGTCAAACGGTGCGTTGTGGTTTGTTCGGTTGTCTTTCAAACTCAACGGTCTGTACAAGCCTTTTCTATGGGAAAATCCGGCAACGGATTGCTTCTGAGGACCTGCAGTCGCGGTCCTCTATCCATGAGAAAGAGGATCTCTTTTCCCATCTCCCCGTCAATGTCACGGACGACGGAGTAGACATCTACGATGGTCTAAGCGGATATTTCGACGATGTCGTTGAATTCGAAGGGAAAAAGGCTCGGATGGAAGTTACGCTTCTAGAGACGCCGCCATTACTTCAAATCCAACTGCAGGCAAGTCGTGTTCCATCTCATCCTATCTGCATGAGCTAATCGCGAGACAGAGGGTTCAATTCAACCGTGATACGCTGCAACCGTACAAGTCGCAAGCCTATGTCAAGTTTGGGGAAACGATCTATATGGACCGTTTCCTTGACAGTGCGGACCCTCAGAAGAAAGCACGAGGGAAAGTAATCCAAGCCGAGCTCACGACGTGCAGAGAACGCATCCGCACGTTACTATCAAGTAAAGTTAGCACGAATATTTCGCTTTTATCGAATCACCTCTCAACTACACATCGCACAGCTTGGGCCTTCGGCGACGGTGCTCAACCATACACACCGTTTCCTGTTTGCGCTCGAACGCACCGAAGATGTGGACGACCAGCTCCTTACGAACCTGCGTCAAGAACAGGAACATATTGGCCATGAAATCAATCACCTGAGACATCGTATAGACGAGCTCAAAGAATCTCTAGAACAGTTGTGGCGCGACTCTACTGATGCTCCTTACGAACTTACCTCGGTCTTCATCCATCGGGGCTCTTCGCCGTCCTGGGGACACTACTTCTTCTATTCGCGGCATCTTCCAGACGACCCCGATTCGTGGTTCAAATACAACGATTCGGACGTCACCGTTATCAACAAGAGCGAGGTCCTGGCGGACACGACTGGTTCCACCGCCAATCCGTACTTGGTCAGTTGTTCCGGACTGTTCTTTCGCAGTCACATAATAGACTAATGTACAACAATTTAGCTGGTCTTTGCAAGGAAAGGATCGGAAGTCGTCGAAACCGTCAAACGCGTCGACGTGGCCAATCTACCCACACTTTCTTCTTGAATAACCACCATTGTATCTCCACACAATTATTTAAATGTTCATGGCGTCCATATCCTTCGCCTGTTCTTATAGAGTGTGACTCTAATAGTGGGCACGCCCAGAAGAGAGAAGTGAAAGGTGGGTCGTTCCAATAAACGGCGACGAGGTGCGATTCAGGATCTAGAAACAGCGATAGTTAGCCGACGATACGGTGTGGTGAACCAAGAGCGCACCTTCTGTGTTACGGATCCTTGTTGTCTGCAGCTGGCTCGTCTTTAGATTCTGAAGGTTGCTGAGAGTCGGTCTGAACTGAATCGTCGTTCTTCTCCAGGGACGCTAGCAGAGTATCTAGGTTTCCGAGGAGAGCATCGAGCTTGTTCTCGACTCCTTTGGCTACACCGTCTGCACTTTCCAGCCGAGCAAGCAGTTCTTCGACGCTGGCCTCTCCGGCCTCGTCAAGCGTTTCCCTCGAGAGCAGTTCATTCAATTCAGCGACATCAGCCTCGATGGCGGCAGTGATCTGGTCAGGACTGGGCTGGGAGGCGTTGGGCTTGTCTGAGGAGTCGACGTTGTCTGAGGACATGAAGGCGCGAAACGAGACGAGAAACGCGTCCAAACAAGCGCTCAATGGGGATGACCTCTTCGCTCAAGTCCAGTCTCACCCTCCTCCTTAAATCCCTCCCGGCTTCGCCCTCGCGGGAGAAACTCGATGAGCTCGTGAAGAAGACTTTATTGGACACGCAGGCCAAGTCCTCGCCGGAAAACCGGAAGAGCCAGTGGGACTTCTTGCTGCGGGAGGTGGTTTTTGACCTTGCAGTGCGTCTCCGTCGTCCAGCTCACGTCTAGACTTAAACTCCAACAGTGTACAGAGGGAACGGCGCTCAAGGATGAGCACACCAAGTCCAAGTACTACGCCCGGCTTCAGGATCTACTCGACGTGGTCTTGACCTTCACAGAACACGGTCCGTGGTGGCGCGCTCATTGCAGGCGACGACTGACCTGGTTTCGAAGATGCCTGCGAGGACAGCGTTCCGTTCAGCATTCTGCAAGATCTGCTTGAGACGCAGACGATCGCCTCGTGTTCACACATATTCTCTTGGATCGAGGCGCGTGCGGAACGACTGACGAAAGGATTAGTGCCTCAGAAGGGAAAAGCCCTCGTCCTTCTGCGCACGCTCAATGATCTCCTCCGGCGTCTCTCCAAAATGGGCACGACCACGATATTCTGCGGTCGCATATTGACCTTTTTGACTGGGGTGTTCCCGTTGCGGGATCGAAGTGGCGTCAATCTTCGCGGGGACTATGGTCCGACTTGGGAAGGAGTGGAGGCGCCAGCGAAGGCTGCCGCAGAGCCGGAGCAGGATGTGGTTATGGCGGACGCGAAGGAGACCGAGAAGGAGGAAGATAAGATGCAGGTGGACGACGAGCAAAAAAAGCCCGCATCTCCTACTGAGGACAAGAAAGACGGTGCGTGGAGAAATCAACGAGAGTTAACCGCTCTCAATTCTCCTTGTTAGATTTCTACACCACGTTCTGGTCGCTGCAACTGCCATTCTCAAAACCTCCGCTCTTCGCGCAGCCCAATACATTCGACGAATTCCAAGCTGCTGTCAACAAAGTGATCCCCGTCATCCGAGAGGCCACCGCGAAAGAGCGCGCCATGATGGGCAGCCGAGCGGGTGGTTCAACCTCGCTGAAAAGGAAGCGCGAGCCGGACGCAGAAGAAAGCAGCTCTGTGACGGAATACTTTTTCGCCAAATTCTTAACCAGCCCCGACCTCCTTGATCTTGAAGTGCGCTTTCAATCATTGGCATGGTTGCTCTCCTAACACCTGCACCCAGATCGCGGACACACATTTCCGCCGCCAATTCCTGTTCCAACTAGCTATCCTCCTCAGTCATCTCCAAACGTTTACCAAAGCCGGCAAGGCATTATGGGTCACTCCTCGTAACCGTTCCCTCCAAATGAATTTTACTCTGGAGCCCGCTCAAGCGGAATGGGCGCAGGAAACATTCACGAAGGTGATGGACGAGCTGAAGCAAACTGCTCCTAATGGACGAGCGTTTGCGGAAACCGTCAGCGCGATCCTCGAACGAGAGAGAAACTGGATAGTTTGGAAGAACAACGTCTGCGACCCGTTCGACAAGGAGCCTTGGTCTGCCACGCTCGATGGTCGAACTGTCGGTCTCGAGGAAGCTACTAGGGATGTCCGGCTGAAGATGCGGGAACCGACTGAGGAGTGGCCTTGGGCTTTGGGCAGTGAATCCCTCAGCGAGATTTGGGAGTTGGGCTACAGAGACCTGTCCGACCTGCAAAATCCATTCCAGTGAGTCGGCATCTTTCGATACAGGATAATCTCATTTCTGAGATACTCTCTAGAGCGGGGGATGTGAGGGACTTTCTCAAGAAAATCAAACAGGAGGATGCGAGGATTGCTATGCGGCAAAAGCATCTCGCGAAACTTGCATCAGCAGCAGAAGCCAGGACCGCTGCTGCGGCCGCCGCCGCTGCTCCACCGAAGGTCAAGGCTGAGGACACTACCATGGAGGCTCCTCCGCCAGCGGCGGACGACAGCGCGACCGCCCGGCCCGCCGCGTCCAACCCTGCCGGCTCACCAATACATCCATCTCTCCCTGCGAAACCTGGCTCGCCAACGACCGCTGAAACGCCGTCAATCACTGCTGCCGCCTCCGCGCCTGCACCGACTGTCACGGCCGCGCCGCCAGCAACACCCGCGCCGTCGACAGATGACCAAATCATGAAACTCGAAGAGGTATGTATTGTCTTTCATATGTCTGCAGCATGCGGTACCAATTTCTTTTTTCTTTCTAGAACAAGCAACGGTGGGCGTGGTTAGCGCTTCGCACGGCCCGGGACCACCACCTCCAACACTTCGGCAAGATAGGCACGGGTGACATTGAGCTGCTTGCGAAGGAGATCGAGGCCGAGAAACGTGTGCCCAAGGGCGAAAAGGGCGAAGAGCTTGTGGGCACGGAGGAAGTTGGATCGGCAAGCCCAATGACGGGCTCTTCTAAGGTGTTGGTTGCTGTCAATGCACCTGATACCGTTGCTGCTCCGGATGCGGGGAAGGCTGGGGAAAGTGTGCAAAAGACGGAGGATGGGGATGTGAAAATGGACGATCGATAGTGTCCGTGAAATGGAACATGGAGGAGTGGATGTGTATACTAGAAAAATACTGCGCGAGCCAATTGCAAGAGGTGGTGCGCTCTAGACGGCGGAGGCTGGTTGAGGCAGGGTTGAGGCCTGCTTTGCGAGGGTGGGAGCCCTTAGATTTGTCCAGGCCGTGGACTGACCTGGGTCGGAGGTCGTCCGGGACACACGGTGCGGACCGACGATCGATTTGATAGCGGTATAAAAGGAGCGAAAACTTGTGGAAGCCCCTAACACGATCAGACCATAAGCACTCTTCTTCCTCCTCCTCCACCATGTCTCAGTCTGCCCCCCTCCAGGTATTCTCCTTCTCCTCGTCTGCGGGTCCCCGGCTGACCTGTATAACAGAAAGTCCTTGTTACCGGCGGCGCAGGCTACATCGGTAATCCCAATTCCCTTTTGGATCACTTCAGAGGCTGATCATTGACAGGTTCGCACGTAATATACATCCTGCAGAAAACCAGACGGTACAAGGTCATTTCCCTCGACAATGGCCACAACTCGCACCCCAATGCCCTGGCCCGGGTATCCGCACTGTCGCGGAGTGAATTGCCCGAGAACGCATCAGCACAAGATATAGAATCGACGGAGATCGATAGCCATTCGTGCGATCTGACCCAGCGGGACCAAATTCGCGCTGTGTTCGAGAAGTACGGCAAGGGCGGAATATGGGGAGTCGTACACATCGCGGTACGTCTGGTCCACTCGTGAAGGGGTACCGGTGAACTCAATCCTTCCCAAGGCATATAAAGCTGTCGGTGAATCTGTCGAAATCCCCCTCACATATTATGAGAACAATGTTACCGCCACCCTCTTCCTCCTCCAGACCATGCAACAGTTTGAGTGCCACCGGATAGTGTACTCGTCCTCCGCGACGGTCTATGGCATCCCGCCAATTATTCCCATCCCGGAAACGACCACTCTGAAAGCCGACAGCCCCTACGGCAAGACCAAGGTCATGTCCGAGACCATGCTCGATGACCTTTGCCACGGTATGTCAAAGGCTCGCCTTGTCGTCATAATTCTAATAATGTTCCAGCTGACTCCAAGTGGTCCGCAATCTCTCTGAGATACTTCAAGTGATTATATTCCCCTTCGCACTTGAACCATGTACTGACTTGTGCAGCCCCGCCGGTGCACACCCCTCTGGCCAGATCGGCGAGGACCCTAAAGGGCGCCCGGGCAATCTCCTGCCCCTCCTCGCCCACATGGCAGTCGGCCGCGTCGACGCAAAGACCCTGCAGGTCTTCGGCAACGACTACCCGACTCCGTACGTTCCCTCACACGCGCGCCCGTCATCTTTAAGCTGACTGGCGCCATCCAGCGACGGTACCTGCGTGCGGGATTACCTCCACGTCCTCGACCTCGCCTCGGGACATCTGCTGGCGCTGGAAGCGTTGACTCCCAACAGCAAAGTCTTCGACAGCACCCCCGATGCCAAGTACAAGGCGTACAACCTCGGCCAGGGCAAGGGCATCAGCGTCCTGCAGATCATCGACGCCATGCGCAAGGCGACGGGCTTCGACTTCAAGTACGAGATCACTTCGCGGCGGTATGCATCCATCTCTTCATTCCCTCGTGCGCACTCTGATCGTTCTTGATAATCCTCAGCCGTGGCGACGTCCCCGACCTCACCGCGAACCCCGCGCTCGCAGAAAAGGAGCTCGGGTTCAAGGCGAACCAGGACCTCGCCATCATGTGCCGCGACCTCTGGAACTTCCAGTCCAAGAATCCCGAGGGCTACGGAAAGCAAGAGTAAAGAAACAAAGAACAGGGGATCGAGTGTACCAACGAACAGGGGAATGCTCTCTGTGTAAAGAGTAAAGATTTAAAAGGTAGCGGATAGATTGGACCTGGCTTTTGTTGCTGTTATTCACCACATGCTCTCGACTAATGCTCGCTGCCCGGAATCTACTACAGCTTATATCTCTAATAGCTTAAATTTATCCTGTTGACCTGCGCTTCATGATTAGATTGCGCCAAGAACGACTCGAACTGTCAAGTACATCGGAGGGAACGCAAGAGGAAGATGAGAATTCAATGTTATCTGAGCCCATGCGCACAACATTCACAGAAGAAGGCGGTTTGGACGACGGTTGCTAGTTTAGGGATACATTTATGCGCAACAGACTACAGATACGGTGCGTTCATTCGGCGTTTTCATCTTGGTCTCATTTGGATACCCTCACATTTCCAAAGAACGTCGCCGATTTTCGAGGTCAAATTTCTTGGCTGCGAATCGAGGCTGGTTTCCCATTGTCATCTGGAGGATATTTTCTTTGACCTCCTCCGGATCCTCGGATACATCAATTTCTTCTGCGAAGCGCGTTTGATTCCGCCTCGGGTTTTGTTTGGAAAGTCTCACCGATCAAGGACACACGCAAGAGCGTAGTGAGCTCCTCCAATTCGCTGTTCATATTTTCTTCAATCGCCTCAACAGCTTCGTGAAACAAGTCTCCGATGTGGACATTGATCGCGCCGAATACATCCTCGGCATTCTCTTCGATAAACCGTTGATTCGCCGCCTGATGTCACAAGAAATCGACATGAACCCTAACATGAAGAGGACTCGCCATACCTTCATCCGCGCCCAAGTCCCGCGGCCCATTTCCTGAGCTGCTAGCTGATATTGCGGCGTCAGTTGCTCCTGCACCGTTTTATTAAACGAGCGCGTCCCATCTCTGCATAATAATATGGCCCGGCAATGGAAAACGAATTGTCGGATTCACTGACCTTTGGGTGATCATGATCGAGTCGACGCTCTTCTGCAGCAGGTCGGCGAACATAATCCCAACCGGAAGCGATCGGCGGGCAGTGGTGATTGCCTGGTGGAAAACGGTGCCGTGACCACGGAGAAGAGCCTTGACGATCGTGTCGATGACCTTGAGCACCCATTTTTCCATGTTCTGATCAAAACATGAACATTGCGTAGCCAATGAATGGCAAGATGACAAACCCTCATAGCGTCCTTGAGCAGTAACGGGATTTTGTGGTTCAGCTTCGTGTTCCAGATCATTTGAACATCCGGAAGGATGGATCTTGTCAAATCTCGGTTCAAGTCATACGGCAGATAAACACCATCTCCCTTCATACAGGCCCGGTACGTGTTCCAACGCACGATTGCGCCGAGTTTTTCTATTATCCGTGGGGCCTTTTCGATGGCCTGTATCGATCTTCGTCTAGAGCTGCTCCCAAGAGTGGCTGAGTCACATACCTTGTTTACGGCTTGATCTAGCTCCTGTTCAACGGCTTGCAACTCGTCTTGGATGTTGTCGATGAGCACGGCGGTTTTGTCTAGGTACCACTGCCAAACGGTTCAATACATAACCAGGACGGTAGTATGCCTCTCACCCGCTTTAACGTATTCACAGCATCCAGCGCCTTTTGCTTGTTTGCTGGAGGTAACTGAACGACATGTGTACGTTCGGAGAAGTAGAACTGAACGCTTTCCGACAACGTCGAAGCACGATCAACTAGGTTAGTAGCCCATCTGAGGCGCCGGCGCTCCCCCGCGGTTCGGAGGTGTGTTCTAAGACTTGGGATTTCAGTCTGGACAAAGGTTGAGAATGTGAGTGGGTCCTGTTTTTCAACACGAACCGGTGTGGTCTCGATGAACACCGATGGTGTCTGGCTATCGTGATGTGTTAGGCGAAGGTAATCTTGACCTGCGACACAGAAGATAGGGAGATGCGGAGTTCCATTCTCCTCCTGGCACGGAAGTTAGGACATGGGCGGAGTGGGTATGAACTGTTTACAGGAGTAAGATCACAGTGAACGCGACGAAAGACCTCTTGTAGAGACTCCTTGACCTCGGCAATTCGAATGGTCTAAACATGGCCACTTCAATGTGGATTATGTGTTACGAGGATGCGTTGATACTCACTGCGAGAAGGAGCTTTTTCTTCCCCTCGAGTTCGCGTATCTTGCCTTCAAGCTGTGGCGAGTTGAGATAAAGTAAGGTCGCTAGTTGGATACATTACGTCTCGTTGTCTTTCTTTTTGCTGGTCGTTGCGGGAGCCCGTCTTGGATTTCTTGAGGTCCCGAAGAGAAGAGCCCAGTTTTGTGAGTTCCTGCCCATATGTCAACATGGAAATGGTAAAGGACGACCGCTACGAGCCCGGCCAAGGTGATTCCAATTTTCCAGATCGTCCCCTTCAAGAGTAACCTCGCCCTCGCCGATTGAAGCCTGAACTCGGGTTACCACGGTATATAGAAACTTTGGTGATCAGAAAACCTCGGTGATGTTGCAGCTAACGTGATGCAATTTTCCACTGAACGACCATCAATGATGAACTGGTTCAACCTGAAAGAAAGCACTGAATAAGAACGAGCTGATGAAACTGCTGGGACGTTCAACATTTTCCGAAGGAAATCAAGCGTGTCCTTTTCAAACATCGGTAATTGACACTCCATGGATTGATCTGATACACGTACTCGATCGTCCTGTGCTCTCTTGATATCGGTGACTTGGGCAAGCTCAATCATCAAAGCAAAAGAGGGAGATATGATCATACGTACCCAGGATAAATCCGTCCGCCTCTTTTAGATATTCGGCCGCAAAGTTATTCCGCCTGTGCAAGTTTAGTTAGAGTAGGGTGCTTCGAGCACAAAGCTTACACGTCATCGTCATCTCCATGCCCGGGAAGATCAACCAAGATGATTCCTGTTGATAAGACCGAAAACTTGCCGCGGACCTCGACCCTAACAGAACATTGAAGCTCATTCGGACTATGTACGGAGGAAAACCAACCTTTGGACGAGCGGCCAGAGCTAACAGATGCTCAGCATGCTTATTTTGACTGTCAGACAACCCAACGTACTGTTGCGTTATTGGAGAGGTACTGTTTCACCTTCGCAGCAGTATAAGCTATTCGCGATTTGTGTCACTAGATGACCAAACGACAAACCTTGTCCCTGAAGTCTTCGCGGTTTGTAGGGGGTATTTGGACGGATCGTCCAAGTCGGTTGCGGACGTGGTCTGCTTTCAATAATGCGGATGGAGTCACCGCCTCGAAGCCTTTATGTCGCAGACTACCGTGGTCAGTTGTAATCAGTTGCACAAACCCGCTTGGCCGAAACTCATACTCTGGGTAAACCTACCAATTTATTGATCACAAATATATGCGTATCGTGCCTGCCATACGTACCGTCCCTAACTTGTTTTTGGCTCTAGTAGCGGGAGATCCATGGCAGTCATCTTCATCTTCATTGTGACTACGTTGAATAATAAATCGAGACGATAGAGCTAGATAAGGTGAAGACACCGACACGTCGTCCAGTAAGCGTTTGATCTCCTACCCTCAGGTCAGATGGGTTTCAAAGCAATGGATGATTGATCGACCTCTGCCCACTGGGCTCTTGAATGAAAATGTATCGTTCCTCCAACGACATCCGGGTCGGAGTCGCTGTACGAAATCTCTGTAATGGCCGAAGTACAAGCTCTTCACAGACATACACTATTAGACACACGATAGAAACCATCGAATTGCGATGACCTACCCCTTTGTGAAATCGGGCAGCTTCATCAAGCAATGAGCTCAGTGGATAATGCTACACACCGCGGCGGAGGTTGGAAGAATGGGTCCATTCAGCAAGCAATTAATCAATGTTGACTTTCCGGCCCCTGGTATTTCCGTTCATGTCAGGCAGAAACACGAATGAAAGAAAATGTACCTGTTTTTGCTATCAGAGCATACTTATACGAGGGCATTGTTGAATCCCTGAGTTTCAAAACTGCGCTGTCCCATGATCTTTGTTGCTCATGAGAAATGTGGGGAAAACTGGAGATCAGGTCCGACAAGGCCTCCGTGGTTTCAAGCACAAACTCGTGGACAGTAATGGGGAGGTCAGCATCATCCAGCTCCTCAGTCGCATTCGACCCAGAGTCTGACTCCGAGTCGTTTCGGGAAGATTCAGTGTCTACGCTACGTGCCATGAGAAGGTGTAGGGCAATTCTGGGGGCAGCAGATCGGTGTAGTTTTGGGTTGCTGACTCAGAAGCAGGCAATGGAATCGAGCAGGGTTCAATGGAAGGATTCAGACTCGAGCCAAAATAAGCTCGCCGTCAAATAAAAAAAACATGCTTCGACCCTGATCGTCTTTCGCGGAGGTTCTTCATAGACCGGCAGTGCCTGCGCGTGAGCTCAAAACAGGCCCTGACCGAAAGACTTGGAAAACTGCAATCCCTGTCGACGGACGACAAGTCGGAGCAAGGAAGTGGTTTGGCTCGGAGAAGAGCCGCAGTTTGCCGAGATTCGGCCAAATGGGCTTAGTCGGCATCTCGCAAGCTCAAATGATCCAAACCTTGTCCAAACCTCAACATCAGCGACTATCAGCGAACGTCTGCATCTCGGTCCAAATTTTGCCCTCGTCGAGCTCATGCGACACAAAGACAAAACCCTTGAGCGCAACTCGAAGCACTCCAGAGTCGAAAACTTGCGAAAAAGCGATTGGACAGACGCATGATACAAGACCGTGACCGTTACATGTAAGGCTCTATAGGAATGCTGCTGCGCGACACGAACTCAGGCCTCTAACGACTGCGACATCCGCATCCGGTCATCTAAATCCATCCTTTTGGTGACAATCGCCGGCCTGTTATCCAATGTGACTTGAATTATTCTGTCCTTCGCCGCCTTGTGATCTTTAGCAAGATTCACCTCCTCTGTGAGTCGAAGAGTTATTCATGTGTGGTCAGTCAGTTGCAACCAAGACTACTGACCGACGAGGGAGACTCGAAGCAGCGTCGTTAGATTGTGGACTTCTGACCGAATAACGGTTTTGATTCTCGATACAGCATCGTCCAATAACTTCGCAATATGAATGTTGATGGAGTTGAATACCGCTTCGCCGTTTTGTTCAAGGTAGCAGGCGTTGGATTTCTGCCCCGTGATTAATCTCAAAAGTACGGCAAGACACTTTGAGGAACCGAACTACCTTCATGCGTGCAAAGGCGCCCGCTCCCGATTCGTGGAAAGACGCCTGATATTGCGGGGTGAGCTCTTGCTGGAGAACCGTATTAAAAGATCTTGTTCCATCTCTGAAAGACATTTACATAAATGAGGTGCCAGAAATATCTCCATTCAACCAACCGTTGAGCCAGGGACACAGTTCGGGTGGCTTCCGCTAGCATGTCGCTGAGGAGGCCATCGATGCCTAGAGCTTGGCGCGCACTATTGATCGGTCCCTCGAACGCGTTGCCCTGGCCATTGAGTATTCGGACTATATCGGAGACGGCTGCCAGACTGGTCTCATTCATCTTCTATCAAACTGTTCAGCACAAGCAATGCAACGTCGAAGCAATTTTACCTTGGTGGCCTCCTTAAAGGTGCGAGGGATCTTATGGTTAATGCCTCCGTTCCAGCTACCCTGGATGGCAGGTAGGATCTCCCGAGTGAGATCACGATTCATGTCATGTGAGTAGTAAACTCCGTTATAACGCATGCAAGCCTTGTACGTCTGGTGGTGCAACGCACTGAAGGCTGACATTACGTTTGGACTGGTTTCAGTCGCCTGCATGTGCTATGAGACGATGTTGTTGAACCGGACCTGGACAAACCTTCTGAGTAGCCTTTTTGAGTTCGTCTTTCACACGGTTGACTTCGTCGTCCACCGCATCGAAAGCATCCTCTGCCTCCTGGAGATTGGCCTGCAAGGAGATTAGGATGCCCTACGTCGGAAATCTGGGTTTACTACCTTTTCAAGATCCTCAATCGTGTCAAGCGCCTTCCTCTTGTTCTCCGGTTGAATTCGACCTGGATGTCGCCCTTCCGAGAAATAAGAGTGGACGTTCTCAGAAAAGACTGACATGTCGTTCAACATGCGGGAGGCCCAGCTGATTCGACGGCGATCCCCAGTGGCTCGCAGATGGTTCTTCAACATTGGGATTTCCGTCTGTGGAATGTCAGATAGTTGTCAATGATATTTTTGACAAAAAAAACACGCGAACCTGCTTCTCATCGGAGAAAACAGTCGGGGTGCAGTGAGAATTGATAGCGAGAAAGTCTTGACTCCCGAGGCAAAATATTGGAAGGCGGGGTATTTCGTTTTGGTCCTATGTAATATCAGCTAGGGCGAAACAGATTAATCAACAGTGTGCGGTACCGGAGCAAGGCCGACCATGAACTTTTGGAAGGAACTTTCTATGCTGCTCCTCACCCCAAGGATACGTGCATTCTGCAGATAACACCTTCCTAAGTGTGAAGACAGCGGGCGGGATGAGCGCTCACCGCCAACAGCAAGGCCTTCATCTTTTCCCGTTCTCGGATTTGAAATTCAATTTGGGCCTGTGAGAACATGTTTAGATAGTCGAAGCAAAAGTAATCACTGGTATACATCGCGCTTGGCGTTCGCTTTCGTGACCTTCTTCTTCGCCTTCTTCGGAGGATGAAGGGACTGGCGGAGACCTTGGAGCTCCTATATGTAGGGACGTATAAGAGAGGATAACAAAATGTTTGCACTGAGAGCTACGAACCTTGATCAATTTGTCGACTTCACGTTGAGCATCGCCTTCCAACCGAATTTCCCGATCACCAATTACGGTCTAGGGTATCTTCAGCAAGCGTCGTTCTCGTAGCAAGAGAACATCGAACGTCAGTGCCGGTGGCAGCGAGAACAACGAAGTCCTCGGCCGATCGCCCGTCCAAAATTATTTGGGTCAACCTAACAATTGATTGTGATGAACATGGGCGAGAAACTGACAGAGAGCGCAGCTGTTACATTTTGTTGAGATACGCCATCGTGTCCTTTCGAAAATTAGAATGTACATAGACCACAATCTCATTGCTATGATACTTACGCGATCATTCTGCGCACGTTTTGCATCGGTGACTGTCGAGAACGTCATGGACTGAAACGTATGACAGTCACAAGGGCCCATACCTAGAATGACACCATCCGCCGACTTGATATATTCAGCAGCGAAATTATTGCGGCTGTGTTATACAAAGTTGAACCAAAACATGTTCCATTACGGGAACCATTTACCTGTCGTCATTATCGCCGTGTCCCGGTAAGTCAACGAGGACGATACCAGTCGCAAGAACCGGAAATCGGCCGCGAACATCAACCCTAACAGGACGGTGAATAATGCAGACACAAGAACGGTTCAGGCGCGCCTTACTTCCGAACAAGTGGCCAAAGCTGGCAAACAATGAGTATCATCGCTTAAACTTGCGGAGGAGCGGGCATACCAAGGCTGCTGTCGAGTTGCCGTTCGACGAAGACAAATAGTCCTCCAGCTGCACAATAATCAAAAGATGAACATGCACATATGATCGAGATACTGACATTGGTCCTGAAGTTATCAGGGTCCGACGGTGGGACCTTGTGCGTTGTTCCCGGGCGACTCTTCACGGGCTCCATCTTCATCAATTGAGCCACCGTCACCGTTGTCATATCTTTCTTTTCGAGCCTATGGAGGGCAGTGAATCACGAGCATGGTACTGGACAAAAAGCATACTGCGGATAAATCTGATGTGTCGTCGAGTTACACTGGCGTTCACTGATATACCTCAGCATTGCACACATACCATTAACAGTCGATCTCTGGACTTAGCAGACTCCAGAGCATCGAGATGATGACTGTTCTCTCTTAGAAACGAGACGCCAAACGGAAATGAAGACCACTGACATATCGTCCAACAGCTCTGTGAGTTCCTTGAAGAGAGGTAAGTTGCGAAGTGTTGGCAAACAAACCATGGTCACAAACCTCCTCGAGTTCGTCCTTTGACTTGAAGAGTATTGTGGCTGAAATATCGTCCGAGTCTTCGTAACTTATCTCCGTGATTGCTGAGGTGCAAGCTCTTGTATGATATTAGTCAAAGAGTCGCCCCGAGTAAAGCAGCAGTATCATACCCCTTGCATAAAGTCAGTGTCCGTTACAGCAAACGAGGGGGCACATACCGCTGCAGAGGATGGGAGAATGCTCTCTCCGAGCAAACAGTTCAACAGCGTAGATTTGCCGGCCCCTGAACCTCGTCAGTCGAAGTGGGGAAGACAAACAGCATAGTTAGTACCAGTCTTGCCGATGAGCGCAAATTTGTATGAAGGGACACTGGACTGTGCCTGGAGACGCGACACCGCCCTTGACCACACTCTCTGTTGCTCGTGAGGGATGTTGGGGAACGCCTCAACGAGTTTTGCGAGTTCTTGTGCAGCGGGGATAACGAAGTCGCGGACGTTTATTGGGTGAGAAACGGTCCAGTCCTCATCCTCATCCTCATCCCTATCTCCGTCCAGATCCGACAAATCCGAGTCCGAATCGTCTTGCAGGCCGCGCTTGTTCATGTCGCCGTTCTTCAGCGGGAGTGGAGGAAGAAAAGAGGGACGAAAGCTTCAGACGGTGGCAGATGCATCCGCAGTCATGAAGTCCAGGGCAAAATAGAAGGAAAGAAAATCAATTCGAACCGTGGGAAGAAGCGAAATGAATTGGGTGGCAAAATTAGACAGCCTCAAGTCGCGGAGGGTTTACATAAAACGGAGCTTTCTTTGAATGCAGAGAATAGAAAAACCAGGGCGCAACCTTGACGAGAACATTGGACGGCCCTGGATACGAAGCATGCAGTGTAACGATGCTGCGATTATTATTCGTGGGCCCGGTTGCCGGTCTGCGCAAGAGCCGACCGCCGTCTTCTTTGCTGCGAGTTCATGAGACCGGTTGACGAGACTGGGTGCGAGCGTGAGGGGCGGCCATGGTCACGGAAGGTGGTGGAACTTGAAGAACGAAAGGCGGCGTGCACAGCCACGCCTGTCAATCACTCGATCGGAGCGAATCGGCTTGGTCACTCAGCTCGCTCATCTCAACACATCCACTATGGTTGGTCTCTCGTTTGAGCAGAGACGATAATTCTCTGAAGACCCTTTCAGTCGCAATGGGAAGTCCGCATCTCGTCGTCCCGCGGGGCACCCTACTTCTTCAACATTGAAACGAAACAGTCCAGCTGGACTCCGCCTCCCGAGCTCTCCGAAGACCAGGCTTCCGCCCTCCTCAACGCGGCGCAGGCATCGCAGCATGCCGGCCAAGTCCGTGCAAGCCACCTCCTCATCAAGCACAGCGGAAGCAGGCGGCCCGCGAGCTGGAAGGAGGTGCGTGCCCTCGCATACTCTGGCTTAGCGTTTGTCCCTCATCACAGAGTTCGTATAGAGCAACATCACGCGCTCGAAGGAGGAGGCTATTGAGATCCTGCGTGGCCATCAAGCGCAGATCGGGACGTCGGCGGAGAACTTCAGCGAGCTGGCGCGCGTGCACTCGGACTGTTCCTCGCATGAGCAGGGCGGGGACCTCGGATGGTTCAAGCACGGACAGATGCAGAAGCCGTTCGAGGATGCGGCGTACGGGCTGCAGGTGGGCCAGATCAGCGACGTTATCAGCACGGACAGCGGTGTCCATCTTGTGATGCGTACTGGTTAATTTATCGCGTCTCAAAAATTGACGGCGTAGGAATTGCAAAGAAGTTTATCTGTTGTACGGCCTGGATGTAAACCACATAACATTTGGACCCCAGTTTGCCTGCCTCACGGATGCAAATCCGGTTTTTCCTAGTTCGGACTTGAGCGGTTGTTTGGGTGTATTTTCTTGAAGCGGCGGCGATCAACGGCGAACGCGACCCACGTCGACCCACCTCCAACCGCTGCTGTATATGTTCCGCGACTGACTGTGTATATAACGTCCTCGTTGCTCTGCTCATCTGACATTATCGATGGCTTTCTCTCTTCCGAATCTCACGCCAGCTGGGGCTTCTTTCTCTCTGCTGCTAATCATATGCCCCCTGGTCCTATACCACTATATAAGCTCGCGATTCGGGTCTTCTCGTCCTGGGCGCTTGACCACCATGGCTGATGTTCGCGTCTCTAAAATCTTGGTCCACCCTATCAAAGTGATTGCCGCCCGCGCTCAAGGTTATTCTGGTTGTTTGATACTGACTGCATTCCAGAGCTGTCGCGGGATCTCTGTCCAACATTCACGGTATACGCCGGAGGGACTCGATGTGAGTCACCGCTGTACTTGCTGTCGACCTTGCTCACCGAGCTCCGCGCACAGTACGATAGGCAATGGTGTATCGTTGAAGGCAAAGATAATGTTGTGATCACCGCGCGGGAGTTTCCCAAGGTACACGCAAAATTAAGTGGGCGCCTGGCTATTCGCGATGCTCACAAGTTCCGTTTTGATTAAGCAGATGGTTTTGATCACCCCGCAGATTGATCACTCTACTGGAGCGCTGTCCGTGTCCTTCCCGGATGATTCTGGGTGCGAGCCTTTTTCGCTGCCGCTGTGCCCGGACCAAAAGACGCTCGACGGTTGGCAACGGTGCGCACCCCACTTTGGCGCGTGGATACTTTCTCAATTTCTGTCCAGGATTGAAAAAATAATGATGTGGGACGTCCCTTTCGACGCGTACATATGTGAAGCTTTACCTTCACCGCCTTCGCGAAGCCCTTCGGTGATTCTGTCGTCTTACTTTGGACGACCTGTGCACCTCGTCTATAAAGGATCTCAGCCCCGGCCCTGCGAGCCGACACCGACGCACCCGAAGCTAGATGCTACGGCCGTATTCCAGGACTGTTTCCCTTTGATGGTCCTTTCGCAGGAAAGCACAACGCGGGTGGAGGAGGAGCTCCGTGGTCATGTGGGTATTCAAGGCATCGACGAGCGCTGGAGGACCGAGAGCTTGGTGATAGAAAGGTGACTAGCTGCCGTTACTTCTCCCGCCGCCACTATCCACATCATTGGGGCCCGGGCCGCTGATAACTTGCGCCAGATTTAGACCCAACATCGTTTTTGAAGGCGCGGGGCCGTTTGCGGAGGATTCCTGGGAGGAGATTCGGCTTGGGGCGCCAGATGCACCAGCCATCAGCATGGTCGCGAAATGCACGCGGTGTCTGGTGAGTGAGATTGGCCCGTATTCTGGCAGATCCGCGCGGCTGATTTGGGACAGCTGCCCAACGTGTCCCCGGAGACGGGCGTAGCAGACAAGGCGGTCCCGTACAAGACGCTGATGAAGTTTCGGCGAGTGGACCCGGAGAACAAGATGAAGGCGTGTCTTGGGAACCATGGGTGTCCGCTGGGCGTGGGCGTGGTGACGGTGGGAGACGCAGTCGCTGGTCGAGTAGCCCGTCCATAGACCGACGCATAACAAGTGTGTGCAGGGAGCTCCTTGCAGAGTGTTAGCAGAGTGTATGGTTGGCAAAGGCGGGGGTGCAGGATAGGATGAGTGGACCTACATAAGCGGCATACCAGATCCATGTACGCGCTCTGGGAGTTGGGTTCTGCACATGTACTTGCGCGCAAACGGTCCTGCAAACGCCAGACGTGGTATCTGGGAAAAGACGAAGCACCGTGGTCGCGCAGAGAATGTGCGCCAATACGAGTTGGAGCGTCGGTCACATACTACTAGTTGGCTTGGAGAGCTGGGCAACGCGGCTGGAGTAGAGCTTGCGAGGCGGCCGTCGGAAAGGTGTCGTCGATTCAAGGCGTGTGTCTCTCTATTCGCCGACGCTGAGGCAAAGTGAGCGTCGCCGATCACATCTGCGTTTCAAGTGCAGCGTTGTCTTCTTCAAGAGCTTCCACCTCTTTGGCACGTCTAGCCATGACTGAGTGCGTTTACCTTATTCTGTAGCTCAGGTTGACGCTGACGACCATCTTTGAAGATATCAGTACGACAACAACTCCGATGACCCAGATTTCCTCGCTCTCATCGCTCGATGTCTGCTCAACGAAAACAACTCCAGCCTTAGAAGGAGGAGCGGGGATACCGAGGTTCTGCGGAGGCAGGCATCCGTCCTCGACAGCCTCGCGAACCTTTGCGTGTACGCCACTTCCTCGCAAGTCGTTGCGATAGGGGCGGCACTTAACCCGGACTACACCATAATCTATGTCGCCGAGAATGGTGATGTGAGCACAGAAGTATTGACGCATTTGCGTGGGATTTTCACCCATCTGAAGCGCATTCGCACGGCGCTCCCCCCACCTTCTCTATCGCCCGGAGGAGAGCGATTGTCACCTAGTCATGCCTTCATCAACAAGCCGGTATCCACCTATGAAGTCGCCCTTGTCGATCTAAACGTCCATCTACTCCGTTTTTCGTGGCGCAAGCTCCGGCAGAGATTCACAAAGAATTACCGGAATGTCAATTTTATATCGCTCGCCACCGTCATATGCGGCACTGCCGCCGCGGAGATTGATCTCCCGGACAACGAGCGCAAGAGTCTCGCAGAACTCCAGGCATCCCCATACCTGGAACGCACCGAGCTCCTTGAGGTCGCGGACAACATTCGTACAATGGCCACCATATTCAACTTCACGTCGGACCCCGACTTAACACGCATCCATGCTCTACGGACGATGTTAAAGGGGGTAGCAGCTTTCTACAAAGCTGTTGCTCAACAGGAACAGCTCTTTGGGAGCTGGAACAGCTTTTTAAAGCGTAAGCTCCGTCTTCCAATTCCTTGTCCATCCATCTATGTTACTGAATGTATCTCAGACCATTTGAAGTCTAAAGGTGTAGCGCCCCTCAAAAAGGATCTCGACACCCTCCGCTGGCTGCAGAAGATCGCGTCCATTTGGGAACATGCTGAGCGCGTCGCCCGGCTAGCTACCTCCCCCAAGTTAGTAAGGATACTGCGTGACGTACAGGTCACGCCAATTCCAAACAAGTTCAACCCCAAGATAATCAAGCTGGACGAGGCGACAATTCGAGAGGTCTTGCTCGAGTCCAATTGTGATATCAACGAAGATGGCGAGAAAACCCCCCGCACTTACTTCGAGAAACTTATATTAGCTGCTCGTGGCGTACAACAGGATGGGAAAAACTACTGTTTGTTCGATGTTCTTTCATTCTTCAAAGCGCTCTTTGTCATTACCATTTACCAGTTAACTTTGGCAAGCCGGGACCGGTTCACTGCGAGTGTGCGATGCTAGCAGCACTGCATGGGATTCCTGTGATACCCTACATCGGGGTTTCGAAGCTCTCATGCGGCTTTTGCCATCTGTATTTCGACTCGTATCACGAAGTCACCCAATCACAAATCATCACACAGGGCTCGCACGGCATGGCCACAGCGTGGCGCGCCCCGACGCTGGTGACTGAGCCGGAAATGGACAAACGGATACGACTGGAAATGGCAGCAAGGCTGAAGCCAGTCATGCGACGTGGGTGGACCAAGTGGACCAGATCCTCAATGGACTCCCAAAGCACCGCCGCATCGGGGGAAACCGGCCCGTATCATCCTGAAGGTATGTCGGGTCTCTATGTTTCCCGTGGAGTGGAGCTCACCTTGTTCATAGACACTCGTACATACCGGCAGGCCAGGGAAAAATACATGGCTTTGTACGCCTCTGAAGATCCCGTGTAAATTTATGCACAAGACAAATGTTGATGTAATGAATCAATGTCGCTGGCATGGTGCAAAAAAGCTAAGCAAGGCTGAGAATTGTTGCCAACCTTGAGGGTGACTTTCTGGAGTGCGTCGTGGCTCTCACAATGCCGTCTGAAAAGATTAGCATGGCTGCAGTCCGATGATATCTACTAAGTAGTAGTAGATAATCTAGTGAGTGAACGGCCTCGCCAGGGAGCGCCAGGGTCTCTCCATACGCGGCATCTTCTCCTGTTTAATTGTGACAGGAAACCCGCGAAAGCAACGCAAAGGTGCCTTTTCTGTCCAGCCCTCGAAGCATTAATATTATTGTCGTGGCCTCACTATCCAATTCCACGACCATGATGGCTCGCCTCTGCACGCTGCGGGGAAACATCCAGCGCGTTGGCCTTTGTAACTCATGCTGGCCGAGCCTCAGGTTCCTTCCCAGCCGCGGTTTCGAGGTCCTTCAGTCCTACTCCTAGTGGGCGGGACTGACAAATAATATAATTTGTTACCGGGAAGATTCGGACCGAGTGACCGTGACGTTACTAGCTGACTAAGTTGGGGGAAGGACCTCTCCACATTCAAGGGTAGTTATCCTCTGTTTATTGGTTAACAGCGGCGCAAAGGGCGTTGATGTTACTTAGCTAGATATCCTCTCAATATTCGATCGCTCCAGCGGCTACGGCGACCGTACTTATCCCTGGTTACGTCCAGCACATTTCCCGCCTGATCTGTCTGACGGCTGCATAAAACACATCAGCCAGATTCGCATAGAGCCTGTTATCTAGAGTCCGGCGTTTCTTGAAATTTCTTCTGCACAACCCAAGAAGAATTCCCACTCGTGCATCCCCTCCATTGACGCACTCTGCGCGTTTCCGCCGTTCTTGCTGGAGTCCGCGGCGTCCTTCCCAGCGATGGAGAACACTGTTCTGACGGGCTCCTCCAACGGGCTCGTAACCGCTGTACTGGCTGTGGACCTGCAGTACGATAAGCAATGGTGTATCGTTTCGGAAGCCAAAGACAATGTCGTGATCACCGCGCGGGAGTTTCCCAAGGTACACGCAAAATTAAATGGGCGTCTAGCTGTTCACGATACTCACAAGTTCCGTTTAATTATGCAGATGGTTTTGATCACCCCGCAGACTGATCACGCTGTCCGTGTCCTTCCCGGATGACTCTGGGTGCGAGCCATTTTCGCTGCCGCTGTGCCCCGACCAAAAGAGGCTCGACGGCTGGCAACGGTGCGCACCCCACTTTGACGCGTGGACATTTTCTCAATTTCTGTCTAGGATTGAAAAAATAATGATGTGGCACGTCCCTTTCGACGCGTACATATGTGAAGCTTTACCTTCACCACCTTCGCGAAGCCCTTCGGTGATTCTGTCGTCTTACTTTGGACGACCTGTGCACCTCGTCTATAAAGGATCTCAGCCCCGGCCCTGCGAGCCGACACCGACGCACCCGAAGCTAGATGCTACGGCCGTATTCCAGGACTGTTTCCCTGTGATGGTCCTTTCGCAGGAAAGCACAATGCGGGTGGAGGAGGAGCTCCGGTGTCATGTGGGTATTCAAGAGCGCTGGAAAACCGAGAGCTTGGTGATAGAAAGGTGACTAGCTGCCGTTACTTCTCCCGCCGCCACTATCCACATCATTGGGGCCCGGGCCGCTGATAACTTGCGCCAGATTTAGACCCAACATCGTTTTTGAAGGCGCGGGGCCGTTTGCGGAGGATTCCTGGGAGGAGATTCGGCTTGGGGCGCCAGATGCACCAGCCATCAGCATGGTCGCGAAATGCACGCGGTGTCTGGTGAGTGAGATTGGCCCGCATTCTCGCAGATCCGCGCGGCTGATTTGGGACGAGACGGGCGTAGCAGACAAGGCGGTCCCGTACAAGACGCTGATGAAGTTTCGGCGAGTGGACCCGGAGAACAAGATGAAGGCGTGTCTTGAGAACCATGGGTGTCCGCTGGGCGTGGGCGTGGTGACAATGGGAGACGCAGTCGCTGGTCGACGTTCATAGACCGATGTATAACAAGTAAGGCACGATGACAGATTATCGAGTTCACGTGTGTGTGCCTTGATTTCGCTACTTTCCATCATTACCGACGAGCTGGCCCCCGACATCCTGTCCCGCCGCGCATGCTCACCGGCATGGCCAGAGGCAGATGGTTTGGCCAGACAAACCAGCCAGCTGAGCAGGCCGCCCAGCCGCTGCCCATCCCCGTCGTCTCCGCAGACGCAAAGAAATTCGGCCTTGAGAATGTCCGTGCTCCAGTCCCACCCTTGAGAACACCCCGCTGATACACCCCCCGCAGTTTGGAAACACCTGGTTCGTTTATGCTGGCTGACTAGATCCACCGTTCGGTCTAACGTCGTTGTGCAGTTATGCCAATTCAGTCATACAGGCCCTGTACTTCTGCACGCCGTTCCGGGATCTGTTGATTCAGGCCACCGACACGTCGCTGCCCGCAGAGCTGCCTCTGCTGCCCCCGCCGGTCCCCGCGCCGGCCTTCGCACCAATAGCACCGGTCCGCCGCAAGCCTGAGCGCAAGGCGTCCACGTCCGAGCCCAATGGTCTCGGCCTGCAGCCGCCAATACCAGGCATCCCCCCGTCCCCGCCCAGTCTATTCTCGGCTCTCCGCTCGCTATTCGTCCATATTTCCACGAACCCCGCGGAAAAGGGCACCGTTGCGCCGCGCGCTTTCATTGACAAGTTGAAGGAATTTAACGAGCTTTTTCGATCGACCATGCACCAGGACGCGCACGAATTTCTTAATTATCTGCTTAATAAGATCGTAGAGGAAATAGAAGAGGACAGGAAGGCGGCAGAGAACGGGTCCGCGACACCTCCCATCGGGGATGACTGTGAGCATCCCTCATTATTGCTTATACAACGCATTAACAGGCCCCAGTATCCCTCTCCGTTATATCCAAAAACCCAACCCTCGCCACCACCAACTCGGGTACATCTCCCCAGAACGCCACTCTGGTTCACAAGCTATTCGAGGGTGTTTTGACGAGCGAAACGAGATGCTTGACCTGCGAAAATGTGTGTGCTCTCGTCTCCGTCCTCTCGAAGCAACCAATATTGTTGGCCAGGTTTCATCCCGAGACGAGTCGTTTCTCGACCTGTCCATAGACATTGAGCAGAATGCCAGCGTGACCGCTTGTCTGCGCCAATTTAGCGCAAGTGAGATGCTCTGCCAGAAGAACAAGTTCTTCTGTGATGTTTGTTGCGATCTGCAGGAGGCAGAGAAACGGCGCGTCCTCATTAACTCCACAATTGCCCAACGCTCATCCTAGCTGCAGCATGAAGATCAAGAAGCTCCCGAACGTCCTTGCACTTCATTTAAAGAGGTTCAAATACCAGGAGGATGTGGGGAAGTACATCAAACTGGCGTATCGAGTCGCCTTCCCGTTCGAGCTGCGGCTGTTCAACACCGTAGACGACATGGACGACGCAGATCGTTTGTTCAACCTCTTCGGCATCGTAGTCCACATCGGAAGGTGGGTGTTTCCGTCGCTCGGTCCCTGCCAAGCATTTCTAACCAACAGATCGCAGCGGGCCTCATCATGGACACTACATCTCCATCATTAAAACCATGGGATCGTGGCTCGTTTTTGATGACGACAATGTATATCCAATTTCGGAGGCGGATATCCCGAAATATTTCGGCGAGTCCAATTCCGGGTCTGCCTATGTTTTGTACTACCAGGCCGTGGATATCGACCTTCCGGCCCTTGGGCTGCGGCCACCGCCGGTCGTGGTGGACGTCGAGACGTTGTCGCACTTGGAGGCGTCGCCGTCCGCTGCGCTGAATCCCCCTCTCCCTCCAGGGCTGGCTGAGGAAGCCGATCTATCGGATACCAGCGACCCCGCATTCCCCGTTACCCCTCCTTCGCCCGAAGACCCACGACCACCCATAGACATAATAATGCACGGTCAGCCGGAGGAGGTTGCGTCCACGTCTCTCCCGACGAAGCCCAAGGGCGGCTTGTTCCACACGCTCAAGCGGACGCCGTCGACGTCTACGCGCCCGAACACAGCCGGCGCCGATGCACGACGGTCCATCCAATCGAACGGCACCTCACCCACATTTACGTCCGACGATGATGCGAAGCCGTTAATGCCGCCGCCTTTCTTGCCGCTTCCTCCGCCCGCCATACCAACTTCGAATGGCAAGGAGAAAGAGAAGGACAAGGAGAAGGACAAGAGCCCGCGAAAGGAGCCGGAGCGGAAGGCGAGCTTGTGGTTCGGGCGGCGGAAGAGTTTCCGGCTGGGCGACAAGAGTCGGCCGGACGACGATGTCCCGCCGTCCCCTGTGGTGCCCCGGACTGAGGCGTCCTCCTCGACGTGGTTCCTCTCGTCAGGTCCCAGCCACGACAAACATCGACGGCCCTCGGAACCCACGACTGATTCCGCCCGGGGATCCAAGACGATCTCGACGGGCACGCGATCGAAAACGCGCCCGAAGTCGACGGGTGTTGACGGCGGCGGCGGCTTGATGGTGAAGCCCGAGCGGGGCGACGGGATGAATGGGTACGATAGCCCGTCGCCTGGGTCGGCCTCCTCGTCGTTCATCTCCGTGAACGGCTCGCCCTCCGTGTCCACGAGCCAGCACTCTGTTGTTGACTTCCCGCCAGCGCGGAGCACCTCGCTCGCGCCCCCGTCGCTGCCCCAACCGCCACCCCCGCCACTGCCCGACCCCCTGGCCCCTCCGCCGTCCATTGTCTCGAAACTGTCGCTACACAAAAAGTCCATGTCCAACCTGTCCAGTCCGAAGGAGAAGAAGTCGTCCAAGTCGCGGGGCCCGCCTACGGTCGTCACCCCTCCCCGACCGTCCACCGCTGGCGCCGCGACCGCTGCACCAGACGTACCCTCGCCCCGGTCCTTGCCGCCCGTTCCGCCAATCAGGGATTGGGCGGGCTCCCCCCCGCCGACGCGGCTGCTCAACGGCGATGCCCTGCTGGCTGGCGTGCCCCCAACCGGTCTTGATAAAGGGAAGACGCGGGCAGAGGGTGGTGGTGGTGACGAGACGGACGGGGTTCCATTAGACCTGCCCTCCAGCCCCGTCGGACTAGGGTCGTTTGCGGGAGCGAACAACAGCACGTCCAGCACGTCCAGCGGCAGCAACGGCAGCAGCGCGAACCCCAAGCGGGCGACGCGCAAGATGAGCCTCACGTCGCCGCTACTGGGGCTGGGCTTCGGGAAGAAGGACAAGCACAAGGACAAGGAGAAGTCGCCCAGCTCTTTCTACTTTGGGAAGACCTGAGCGTGGGTGCGTGCTGGTTCTGGAGGCGGAGGAAGAAGCAAGGCGAGCATCTGTATCATACTTTTATGGCTATGGCGCATAGCGGACGGTAGGGAAAGCCTTTTTTACCCATTTTTATTACATTTGCATTCCTTTCGTTGTAATTTACACCCGTATACGCAGCGGAAATACTCCTATATGGTGCAGCTCACACTAATCCAGTTCGTACTACTGTTTGTATAATGTATCAGTCATGTCGTGGAAGCAAAGAAATCAAAGGAGAGAGGTGGTGGTGGTTAGATAAGGACGGTGCTATCGATACAGATATTATTAATAAGACAAGGCGTTCAGTCGGAGTCGATTTCCATGGGGACTGCCATTTGCTGTCCCGGATTCGCCGGGACGTTCAGTTTGATTTGTTGGGTAAGCTGCCATTGCTTGAAGCGCGAGTCCGGAGTAACTGCGGACGCGAAATCGAGGATGTGGATTCTGATTTCGTTGCCGCACGCAATGCAGAGCCGGCCGATCGTCTCGTCCCAAGTAATAGCCGAGAGACCGTGGTCGTCCATTTTGCGTTTCAGACTTTGAGGAAGATGGAAGGATGACTGGAAAATGGGTTAGAAATGGATCGACGAAGCGATGGAGCGTAGAGAGCGCACGTAGTATCTCTTGGACAACGCTGATCGGTCCCTGCGCGATATTGGTTCGGTCGGGTCCTCCATTCCACGCAAAGACCATAGAGGCTGGAGTTGAGGAGAAAGGTAGCGACGCATGCTTAGCATCCGCGGCGCGTCCGTGCGCTCGTTATCGACGGTATACATGAGTGCTTTGGAGGAGCCCGTGAGGACGCGCGTCGCCCGCGGGGAGCTGACATGCACCGTCTGTGGAACGACGAATTCGAGGTTGAAGGAATATTTGGGCGGCTGGCCCGGTTCTTCTTCGATTTTCGGCCAGATCAGATAGTGCACCATTCCCATGGGCTCTGAGGTCCGGCAGAACAGCGAGATGGGTGGCGGGGCACCAGGGGCGGGCTGAATGTTCGGGTGGTCGGGACCGACGGAGACGGTTACGGGATCGGAGATATGGAAACTAGAGTATTCTCTGGGATCGACCGGCCATCTTTCGAATGGTTGGACGGTCGTATCCCCATCGTAGTTCGGGGCGAGCGGGATATGAAACATCTCGGTGAGATGCTGTGCGACGATATGGCCCGGTGTCGGTTCAGAGACGACGGTGCGGATGATAACAACGTCGTTTTGCTCTGGGAGTACTCGAATGGTGCGTATTTGGTGAGCCTGGGATGTCGTGTTAAGTTCCGGGACAGGATGATAAGCTCGAAGGCTCACATTCTCTGGGAAATTGTTGTAGTTATGGATAAACATGGGTGACTTAACGCCAGTGGTTAGGTCGATGAACACGATACGCCGGGGCTGGTGAACGAAGGCGACATGCGCCTTGTTGTCCAGTTCGAATAGAGTCAGAGAGGTGATTCGTGTCTCGGATTCGTAAGACGAGATTTGGAAGAATGGCGGTGGTCTAGCGGCAGCACGATTGTAGTATTCGGCCGAGTCCGGGTGGACTCTGGGATCAACCAAGTCTTCGAGAGCGTCGAGGGAGACGTGCATGCACACGGATTCGTATAGAAGGGGGAAAGGAGGGTCGAGAGCGTCTGAGTCGCTGTAATCCGATGGGTCGATGCTGGAGGTATGTCAGCCGGATTATGATATACAAGAAAGGGGCAACTTGCTCGCATTTGCCGCCGTTCCTGAACATTCGGCGTGTGTAGGCAACCATGATACCGTGCCCTCCATTGTATTTCATGTACTTGGCCTGTAGATCGTACGCCCTCGATGTAGTCGGCACGCGAGCCACAGCGCGATTGCCTTTTGGGTGGTCCAAGGAGAACAGGGTGATATAGTACCGATGACTCGCCAGATCGCGAACTGAGGCTAGAAGGAATTTGCCGCCAGGAAGCAGTTTCATGTCGAGGACGCGATGATGGGAGCTCATGACTCGACGGTTCATAACTCGGGGGTCATCCTGTCGCCAGTTGTCATCGAGAGAGATGGCGCGGGACACAAGTTGTTCCGCCTCAAAGTCGGTAGCCTGTAGCGAGTATCGAAATGTGGGGCGGAGGGGTGGAATTGGAGTTCTCATGCGCTCCAAGAAACGTTTCCAGGTGACAGGTTCGTGCGTGAGCAAAAAAAAAGTTCTGTCGACCTTGATACCCTCCAGGTGAGAAAGAGAAAGGAGGGAGAGTGCAAACACGTACTCTGCGTAGGCACATGATATCCTCGATATTCAGGTGTATGAATATATGATCCAGAAAAACATCGGAGGGGAGACGTTGAATGTAGCAGAACGAGGACCGCTTGAAACGAGAAATCAAGAAGTCTGGAAGATACGCGGCCAAAGAGTTAGATGAAGAATCGGACATAGTAAATGGTTTCGGCGCGCAGCACCAAGTCGAGGGCGGGATAAATTGTTAGAGAGCATCATATTGCCAGCAGTACTTATTCGTCGGCCAGCACTTCGAGCAGCAACCTTGTAGTCGTTGACCTTGAACCGAAAGAGTGTTGCCTTGTTTTGACTCTTTGCCGCGTACAACAATCACCTAATCCGGACAAGGCGCTGACAGACACGAGTCGGAGGAATCAAAGACGGCGCTGAACCGAGGTTGGCTTTCAGCCGCAATAGACACCTTGGACTTGGTTTCACGGTATCGTTGAAGAGCCGTTGAAGGGTCTCGAAGAAGGGGTTGACCGTGACGGGTGACGGTTGACTCCGAGTCGGCTTGAGTCGGCCGAAGTTCGGTGTTGAACATCGTGGGAATGATGATCGAACGCCACTCGCGCCAACTTCATTGAACTAAGACTAACTTGAACTTGAACTCGACTTGGAATGTACCTGCCTTGTATCTGCCAGTATCTCTCTCCATGGACACGGGACCTGGAAATTACTGCACGCTGAGACGCTCAGGATGCCGCTTGAATTTCCAATCCAATTCCACTGGACAGTACTAGCCTCTCGCCGCGTCTATCCAAGACTGGTCCAGGAACACAAGAAAACATATTAAACGCACATCTAACATTATAAGTTGTAACCCTATGATTCGTCAACCAGCACAAAAGAAATCACACCAACGCGTGGCCGTTCAGTCGAGGTCATTCAGGCTGACCTCGCGCTCGAAGAGGTCCTCGATCTTCTCGATAAGAGCCTCAGCACCCTCGGTTGCGGCGAGTCCAACAGCAGTGCCGGCGAGACCCTTACCAATGGACCCGAGCGCCCGGCCAGAAAATGCGTTGCTGCCTCCCTGCAGCGTGTTGACCCATTCGAGTAGCGTGCTGACCTCGTCGTCAGTGAGGTCGGCCAGAGCGCGCTTGGAGTCACTGCTGCCCCCGCTGTGCACAACGTCAGACCTAATCAAACAGAAAATCCGGTGGAACAAGGACACATACCCGAAGAGCTTGGCGATAATTGAACCAAGTGCGGATCCGACTCCGCCAGCAGCGCCGTTGCTGATGATGCTTCCGAGACCTTTCTCCGCGACCTTCTCCCCCTCGTCGATTATTCCGGAGAACAAGCCCCGGCGAGTGTTGTTGGCAATGGCATCAACACCTTCGACAGCAGCGCCGCTGGCGACGCCCCCAATAACAGCCTTTTTGAGAACACTCTCAAGGGTTTCCTCGCCAACGCCAACAAGCTTTTCTAGGAGGGAGGCGAGGCCGCCACGCGCTTCAAGATCACGGCTAAAAGCCAGCGTCAGTGATGAGATATCGAGAAATGAGGGGAGAAATTTTACGTTGCTGGAGCCGTGCTGTCGGTGGCAGCGTCGGAGCTGTCGTCTCCGCCCTCTCCCAAAAGCGCGAGTAGGCCAGAGACGGCACCACCAGAGAGGACTCCTTTTCCGAGGGACTTGATGATGTCACCGAAGGCACCCTTGGGGAAGCTGAGACGGGCTTCGATTGCGTGGCCCGGGAGCGGCGCCGACAGGACGGGGGTGACAGCGAGGAGAGAAATGATGGCAGTCTTGGCGAACATGATGTTTTTGTTATGAAGATAGATGGTGCGTGAAGGAATGGGTGCGTGAAGTACGAGCAGCTAAGATGTCAAAGGATGTGACCGAAGGAACGAAGGAGCGGAATTGAAAGGATGAAAAGACTGAAGTACAAGGTCAGGTCAGTAAATCGTTTCGACTCGCTGGAAATGAGTACTTACTACACAGTATCTGAGCAGAGCGCGAAGGGAAAAAATTGGCTGAGGAGGCAGGAAGTCATGCAGAATTTATAGCTCTCCAAGGCGCGGACTCGATAAATTCTTGAACCATTTCTCTGGGTTTCGCAGAATTCGTTACGCCGAAAACACCGTTTCCGCCCAATCAGTCGGTCTTGGCAAGTGCTTTCAAGTACCGCCCACATGCGAGTCGGAGTGATCATACGACATAAACAGCACTGAAACCAGATACGAGAGATAGAACGATTATGATCATCCCACGTTTTATCCAGCCAAGATGCGAGCTCGAACCCCCTCTCAGAATCTACCGCTATCGGCTGAAACATGACTAAAGACGACAGGAACTGCAAGTTGCTTGTGTGAATTTTGCGCAGGTATTGGGGTCTTGAACATTCAAGATTGATCATAGGGTGACCGCGACCAGCCGCCAGCCACGCGACGATATGACCAGTCACTCGACTCCCGACCTCAACCACCACTGTATTCGTCTCTTGACACGGCGCCAACTTCCAAAAGAGACCTGCATAATTGCGAGGATCGAGAATCGGTGATCAGCGCTCAACGCTCGGTGATGATTGGCGAGGAGAAATTGGATGTATTGCAAGGAACCCAATTGCACGAATACCTGGACGCGTCACCGAGTACCTATGGTGCTTCGATTCGAGGTCTTGGCACATATGCGAACAGGTTGAGGGACCTGCGGGTATACCCAGTGACCAATCACTATGGAGCAGGGGTGCGAGTTTTGAAACAAGGTTTGACCAACCAGGCCTGCCAGAGCTTGGTATTTCGAGGCGTGCTGGAAGAGCGCGGGCCGTAAGTGTTCGCCGAATCAAGTGTTCCATGCGGTATGTGGACGCAACCAAGAATGATCAATCTTTCAAACAAAACTCCCAAGTCCGATCCTCTCCTCCCTCGCCTGTCTTCCCGGTGCCATGTGCTCTCTCCCCCTTAGTCATTCGATGTTCGTAACCTTTCCATGTACTTCGATTGAAAAAGAACGACCGTAGGATGATATAAGGAGGATTTTGAGGTGCGCTAGCAGATGTTGGTGGAGGGGGATTTTTAGCTAGGCGAGGTACGTCCCTGGAGAGGGCGCGATTAGTGCGTTATACGTCCCGCTCGGCGAAGAAAATACCATTGCGTGTACGGGACGACATTCCTGAGTGTGATCAGAATCGTACCCCTACACGATGTGGGCTGGAAGATGTTTTCGTCCTCGAGGTCCATATCATTATTCCGTTCTTCTTCTTCTTCGTCTTCGTCGTCGTCCGTGCGTTTTCGCTTTTTGGCATTGAAAATCTCGGGAACGGACCCATTCACAAGAAAGCCCGCGGCAGAACGCAGGAATCCGAGAATGAGCAGTTGATTCGACAGTATATTCCGGTCCTGGTCGGTGATGCCTTTCCCTAAATAATGAGGCGCGTTACGAAGACAAATATATGGCTCAGAGGTAGAACCTACCAGCATGCGGGAAATTCCAAACAATTCTATCCCACTTCTTCCCCTTGAACGCCGTTACTTTGCGCAGTTGCGTCGCATCAACGCTGAAAAGGATTTCAACCCCGGCTGCCCTCAGCCCTGTGACAATCTCGATAGCTTCGGGATATTTTTCGTAGCATTCTTGCTCGGTGTCGTACGCAGTTGCAGTTATGTTTTTCGCAGGTAAATGTTCTAATTCAGCGGGAGCATCTCTAATTAGAGCCTGGGCAAACGAGAAGTTGCCTTCCCCGATCAGAAGAACCTTATCGGTGGCGCGGAAAGGGATGGTCGGACGACGAGGAGGTGCGATCTCTTTTCCTTTTCCTTTCGTCGCCGCGTGAGGTTTTCCTTTCGTTCCCCCAGGTTTTTTCGCCATCAATTCGGCTGTTTGCGCAGCCTGTGACGCCTTTTGCTTCACTTTCAGTCGAGACTGCTGAGACTGTAGTGCAGCTTTCAACGGTTTCTTCGATTTGCCCATTATGGTTTGAAGGAGGAGGTCGTGTTTGCCGATGCTTACATCGAGACGTACCGGCTTCACCGAGCCGGAGAATGCCGTAACCACTTTCCTGCCACGTTCATACCTTCACTCTGCTCTAACCCCAGTCTCTCCTTCAATCTCTCTCAAAATGGCACGCAGAACCCCTTCAATCTCCTGGAAACTGCCGTTAATCTTTTTTCTGTTAGCCCACCGAATTCGAAATGCGGCAGCGCAACGCAAAGTTTGCTAGCACCGCAAAATCGGGGAAGAAACCCACACATCCTTCGAGAGCAGAGCAGCTTGCCAAACGCAGCCCGCTGAACATATGGGTTCTGGGTGTTGTAGTATTCGTGGTTATGGGCGGAGGTACGTTGATGGAACTGCGCGGCTGTATGCATGTTAACCTTGTTCGCAGTATTATTCGAGGTCGTGAGACTACTGTTCCTATAGGACACCGATTTCCACGCCCGGGAGGCGCACTGGCGATGAAGCTTCCAGGCTACCCTGTACAACAGCTTTCCTCGAGATTCGTTATTTTCCTCGACTGCTCCGATCAATACATTATTAGCTGCACACAAAACAAAAATCAGCAAGACGGCAGGCACTTCAGGCTCAGTCTTCCCCTGAGACACTTGCGGCGCTGACGCTCATACTCTTGCCGCTTGAGCTCCCGCCTTCTGTGCTCTTCCCTTTTCCACTCGTCCCCGTGGCTTCGACGCCCTCCATGGAATCGGCCTCCAACTCCTTCTCGTCTATCTTGACCGCATCTCCCGCCCAAACCCGCATGGTGGGTTGCCAAACCATTACTATGTTGTCTTCAGACGTGCTCGTCGCTGTCCAGTTCTCCGTTTCGCCAGGGGCCCAGCAGAAATCAGTCGGCCGCGCGGTGTGGCCTTGAGCATTCTGAGTAAAGGACAACTATCAAGGGGAAATGCGGAACGTACCGCCATGGACGAATAACAGCTCAGGGGGCCCGTCCTCTTGGTCGTCAGGAGTCTGCTCCTCTCCAATCATGGACAGATCCCAGATGTTTATTCTCCGGTCGCTCGAAGCAGACGCAAAGATTGTCGGGTTGTGAGGTGACCACGACAGGTGAAGCACTTCGTCTGTGTGCGATTCGAATGTATGGAGCTTCTTGGCGGGAACCCGCATGTCGTGCAGAATGACCGACTACAACACACTAAGTCGACGTCAAGGGAAAGTGAGAAACAATGAACCTTGTCGGCACTCCCTGTTACGAGGAGATGATCAGCTGCAGGGCTGAAAGACACTGCGAGAATCTCTCTGTCGTGTGCCTGGATTTTAGTTGACGCCTCCGTCGGCGCTCTTGTGTCCCAGCTGGAGAGAACAGTAAGCAATACAGAAAGCAAGTCACAAAAGCAACCTTACATCATGAGCATTTTGTCGTCTCCAACACTGGCGAAGACATTCTCTTTCGTTGGGTGCCAGTCAACGTCCTTTTACAAGAGGTTAAATGGATAAAGAGAACAAATGGCTTGCACACCCCAACAACGGACGTATGGCCGCGGAAAACGTTTGTCGGCTCAATCGTTGCCTTGCTCTTTGTGTACGAGTTGATGTCCCTGTGCCGTGCCGTTCAGGACTAGGTACTTTCGCGTGTAAATAAAATGGTATACCAATGGCAGACAGTCATGTCTTCCGAAGCCCCGAGCACATTCCCAGCTTTCACTGGATTCCATGCCAGTCCGTATCTTCAGAGCCGAAAGAACATCAAAATCCGCGCAAGAATCAAATAAAACGCACCCACCCCTCGCGTTTCTGCCCTACCAATTTGATGTCGGGCTTGCACACGCCACCCCGCTCGGGCTCGCTCGAGTGTTTAGTTCGGTCAAAAATATAGACATCCCCTTTGACCGATTTCGTCGCAATCAAATCCGGGTTCTGGGGCATATAACGCGCGCGGTTGACCTCGCCCTCATGATTGATTTTTTGGATGATCTGGATACGCGGTGCAGGTGGGATGGTGTGGCCACCCAGCTCGCCCCGCTCGTCGTCGTAATCCGCGCGGTCGAGCTTCTCCGCGCCACTGCCGTTGGTGCGCTTGGGGATCTGGACAGAGGCGATCTGGAGGTAGTCTTGCGCCTGGCCGGAGGTGTGCGTCCCGAGAAGGAGGCGATGGGTCGTGTACGGCTTCGTTGTGGACCTAGAACGGGCTCGGTATCCAGCGAGGGGCGGAGCGACGCGAGACGTACGACTCCTTGTCCGGAAACCATTGGCAAGTCAAGCTCGGCCAATCCAAGGCGTGGGTGATGACAATGTCGTATAGATAAGGCGCGTTTTTCTTCCTGTTCGACGGCAGTGAGAATGAAGCCACAAGGAACGAGGAGTACCGCTCACCAGGTCTTGTATTCCTGAATATCAGAAAGGCCGGAGGAAGTGGTTCTTCAGCAAAGGGCCCAGAATCCGGAAAGATGCAGCCTACCTCGTTGATGAGTTTGTTCTCCTCCTCAGCGGCGAGGTCATCCTCAATCTCTTCGACTTGTGGAGGCCGCATGGTATAGCGGTCGGACTCAAGCGCGAAGCTAATTAGTGGTGTTTCGAGCGCGATGCGAAAGTGGGACTTCAATGAGTGGTGGAAAACGGCAAAAGGTGGAATTGACGCGACCGGACGCGTTCTTTCCCACGTTCAGCGTTTAGGTATTTAGGGTTAGGGTGACGCTCATTTACTTCACCTCAGACTGCAAAAAATTACAGGACATACAGAGGAGTACAGCTGCGTATGGAGCACAAGGTGAAATATTTGTCTAGCCCGGTCCAGCTCGGAAGGAATACCGCAAGGGGACCGAGGTTCAGCGGGACGCTCGTAGAAGATTCAAGTCGGCGATTGAGCAGCATGAGGCCTTCGAAAGCATTCGCCGCGATAAAAAGACCGTTGAAGGATTGCATCCGCTTAACCACGTTCGAATCTCGCTCGCGTTTTAGTCGCCGGATAACCAGAATCCCCTTCTTTTGGCCGAGCTCGGTCGGCGTCGCAACCAGGACTAGCGCTATAGCGGGAGAAAATTCTGCGCGAAATAACCAAGTGAGCCCAGGCTCTGAGCGGTTGCCGCAAGGTCTCCCTTCGGTCCCTCCCGTCGGCGGCAATACAAAAAAAAAAGAGACCGGAGGTCAAGGCAAATTGAGTAAGACTCAAAGTTACCGAAGAATGAGACGGTGCTTGTCATGGGAGGATATGTACCTGGAAGGAGCAATAACTTACGAGGCCTCTCGTCAAAGACCGGTCAGTAGCGAACCAGGACCAAATTGGGCCCAACCACAAAGCGAAATCTGGCAAGATGACCGAATTTCCGATCGGGCGGGCAGGGAGGGGCAGCCAAGTGCGCACGTCTCATTCTTCCGAGAGCGTGTCTGGGATATCATAGGAGCGGCCAGCCCACTCCGCATAGTGAATGACTAAAGTTCACGCTGGTGGAGAGAAGTTACCGCGGGCGGCGAAGTCGGGGTAGATGTGAGTTAAAGGTGTGCTACATCGCTGTGGGTCCTTGATCACCTTCCGCAGGCAGACTCCAGTAATGCCGATCTCGACGAGAGCAATAAAGGAGCAGGTTGTCGTCGTTCGTCATTGTACCTCGGAGGCCGCCAGCATGCCATAAGTTCGTTGTGTTGCACGCAATTGGTTTTTTTGAAGGGGGGTAAAGATAGATGTTGAGCATTGCAATATGCAACAATCCGTGGAGCCTTGTATGCAAAAGCGCACTGACACCGCATCGGCCCATTGGTGTACCCCACTGGTCGTCCCACGGCAGATAATAGTCACAGGAGGCAGTGTGGGCTTTCTTGAGTTGTCGCCAGGGCCTTTCGTGGATCCGATTGAAACGTAGCGGGAGTTTGGATTTCACAAAGATCGGAAGGGCAAAGCGCTGCCCTTGGAGAAGGTGGTGCAGCAGAAACCTATTATTTCGGTCAACTGCCCCACCTTGCTGTGGGTCAACCCCTCCGCGACGAGTACGTCGGAAAATGAGAGGCCGTGTCTTCCCTGGAGTTCAGTTCGGGTTGGTACTCCTTGGCCATTCGGATCGGGGGAGAAAAGGATAGAAAAAGCCCTTGGTTGCCAGAACAAATGAGGCAGTCTGAACAACGAAAAGTCAACGAAACCACCGTAAGACGCGGCCGTGCAGCAATTAATGGTGGTAGAAGTCCTCGCGTGTATGTAAAGTCCTGGGATGGCCTTGTTTTTCAGGCCTAGTGTGTTGTCCAGAACAAAAGCACTTGAGCAGAGAGTTCAAGAAGAGTTAGATTGATGAGATCACACCGCCACACTTCAGCTTGGGCCGAATGAGTCACGGCATATTAGTCCGACGCAAACCTCATCCGGGGACTGATAGCAGCGTAATCGCCGGTCGGTACCAAGTACACATCGGGAAAGCCAGATTCCTGCCTTATTCAGCGCTCGCCATGCCTTTTTTTACTTCCCTGTCAATACCCGGGTTTCACTGTGCCGTGGTAACAATCCATAGCAGGGTATTAAATCCACGTCTCAAAGGCTGTCGTTCGTTCTCAAATTTCGCAATTTTCTGCTCTCCAACAACTCTCCCACCCAAAACCCCACGTACGACCTTGTGACCAGTTTTTCTCGGTCACTTGAGCTCTCTGTCCCGGGTGCTGCGATAAGCAAATTCTAGTTCGCCCGCTCACAATGGCAACGCCGTCTCGTCCAATTCAAAGCTGCTTCCAATGTGAGCCAAGTGTCATCTCGCTTATCTAGGATTTACCTTGCCATCATCATTCTAGGCCGCAAACGCAAAATAAAGTGTAATGTTGATGCCCATTGCAATTTCAGCAGTCTTACCGTATCTTACAGGCAATAGGTCGTATCCTTGTGCGCCTTGCATCCTTCGCGGCGAGGGCGATACATGCAGAGAAGTTGACAAGAATCACGATAGGTACGGAAATTGAACCATGAACCCAAGCGCCGGCATAATGACATCGGACTCGGATTTGGCAGCTCTTCCAAAACAACGACGGAAATCATCGAGGATTTACTACATCGTGTTTCAACCCTAGAAACCGTCGTCCTCAAGCTCTCGGACGCGTCGCGAGCCGCCCGCGATGACCCAAGCCATCTCCCATCTCCCCCTGCGTCTGTTAACCAGCCTGAAACTGGACCGTCCATCATTCGCTCTTCCTTTGGCCAACATTCGACAGACGAAGATGTAGCAATGATGCTTGAGGTCCATTTTTCCCCCGTTCCTCTGCCTCAATTTCCCCTCATCCTTGACCAGGATTTCGCCATGGGCCACCGAGTAAACCAGACTCGTGCGACGCAGGACCTTGACGCCGATGCCGTCTCTTTCTTTGGCGACCGCTCACCTAAGCCGGAGGTCACTTCATACGGTATTAATCATATCGGCGTACCCGACGGACATCCCCTGGCGCTCCTAATCGACCCCAGCACGAACATGATGAGTCGCCTTTTGGTTTCCATGCTCCCGGAAGCGCAAACCCGGCCTCTCATTCAATTTTACGTGAATTCAGCCACAATCTCCCTTGATTCCCTGTCTGACCCGCGTTTTTAACTACCCGCAGTTCAACAGACTGGATTGGTACTCCAAGGTGTGACTCGCTGGTTTTATTGCGGCGTTTTCCGACCTCATATAAACCCAAAAGGTCTTGCACAGGCCTACATTTATTGCCGACGTAAGTTTAGTACCGGAGCACCGACTTTGAATGTCTCATTCTCGTTCACAGAGCCAAGCCTTGATGATTAACATCGTCGCTCGAAACGTTAACGGGATACGGATCGGTTTCCTCGCCGTGCACTACATGGTGTTGTGTCTGGCGCTGCATTTGATCGAGCCTGTAATTCGCGAGCAGCTCGGACTGAGTTTTGCAGCCGCGTCTGAGTTGGCACGGCGCATGTACGCCGCTGCCCAGGTTCGTCTTGTTAGAAGTCACAAAATTGTCGTGCTGATTTCTGTGTGCAGGCTTGTTTATACTACGACGAATTTATTGGCTCGCACTCGCTCGAACACCTGCAATGTATAATGTATGCCGTTCACTCTTGTTCTTCTTTAGGTAACGTTGACGTTAAATCGCTCGTTAGTTTGATGGGCCTCTATCAGCAGAATCTCGATGAATCCGAGTATGTTATTCGATGCGCTGAGTGAGCCGTCTTGCTGACTACCGGGCAGTGCACATTGGGCCCTCATGGGTACAGCAATCAAGGTTTGCGTTTTTGGTATACCCTGGCGACCGGAACGGCGAGGGCTGACTGAGCAACCATCTAGATAGCGCAGAATTTGGGTCTCTCGCGGCTGGGATCGGAGGGGGAAGGCCGGCAATATTCGGGTGCATGGGGCTCGCTCATCAAACGCGAGATGGGCCGCCGCATTTGGTGGACTCTGGTGTGTACCGGCGAGCGCGGCGGCGCAACCATCCGACTTATCTCCTCATTCCGCAGATTTGGGACGACTGGTCGAATGCTGCGGCGCACAATGGAACCTACGCTATCCATCCAAGTCAAAATCACACTGGTTTTCCAGGTTCGTATCAACAAATCAACACAGGGGCTTTTGTTTGACTGACAATTAATCGTTTTAGCCAACATCAATGACTGCGACCTCGTGGATGGTCAAGCCTTCGCTCCAATGCCGTCGCACGCATACACGGTATGATTCCCGGGCCTCCGCTTCAGATACCGGTTGTGTTGATATATACCTTGGCAGGAAATGACCTTCTCCTTATGCCGCCTACGCTTTGTCGAGCTCTACCGCCAGATCGTCGACAACATGCAGGCGCCGACGGGTTACAGCTTTGTGCTCGAAATGGACCGCAAGATCTCAAGTACAATCTTAGAGACGCCGTCCCACTTTCGCGGGTCCGGGCCCGGGCCAGCAGTCAAGGGCTTTGAACTCACACTGGCACTGATCATGGGCGAGACGCGGAGACTCCGTCTCCATCGTCCATTCTTATTCCGCGGTTACAGGGATCGCAAATACGTATGTGATATAGTGATATTGCGCCGCAATGCGCGTGCTCACCAGGTTTTTTCGTACTCCGCAGGTCGACTCGCGTATTCAATGCGTCAACGCCGCGACAGCGATCTTGGACTACCTGAAATCGGACGACGAGCAGTCAGCGCTTCTGCTCAAATGGTGGCTCGTGCTGTTCTATGGGTTTGCTGCGGTTCGTAAATGAATATTTTCTGATCCTTTCACCCGCGAATGTTTACGATGTTTGTGCTCTAGGCTGTTGTGCTGTTCATAGATCTGTGCCATCAAAAAGCGGACGACCAGCCGGACTTGGAGACCCGTCGGGCGCAGCTGCGAGAGGCACTCGATATGTTCAAGTGCGTTTTGTTTTTGCAATCACAAACGGCAATTACTCACCGCAATATTTTGATGCGATTTAGAACGGCTGAGCATGTTTCGGCAGTTTCGCGAAATGCTATTGCACTGCTTGAGGGCTTACTCAGTACGCGCACGTCTTCCCCTTGATATTATCGACTTGACGTTTGATTGTCTTTCAAAGCCGTAGAGCCTGGGATGCCATCTAAACCCTCCAGGAAACGCGGTGCGCCAGACGACGAGCCGTTCGAGCGTGTCGTGAAGCGCATGATTGTATGCTCTCGTTCCTGCGCCTGCGCCTCATTGGCTTATGCGCTGTTTAGATTGACGCCTCGCGCAACGTAACAGCTCCCAGCAGCCGCTCGTCGCAAGCGTCCCTCTCTCCACCCTCGTCGCTGAGCCCTCTCGCGGGAACGCCCGGCCGTTTATCCTCCACATCCATATCAAGTCCGATGGATTATGCTGCCCATTCGTCGAGCGGGAACGACCTTTTTGTCTCCGGCGCGCTGTTCCGCGACGAGGGCATGTTTTCAGGCCCCCAGTTTGATGACCAGACCATGGCGCAGATTTCTCAGCTGCTTTACAACGATCCTTACGGATTCTTGGATGTCCCGCTTGGATATGACCCGTGATTGCGTTGCGCGGCCGTATTTATGGGTGGTATGTCGTAGAGCAATATGTATTTGTATTTTACCTGTAGACATAGATAAGGATGGTAATCCTCCGATACACGACATCTCAATAATCCAGGGTAGTAGATCTCAAGGGTTTCTAATTGCTGAAGTTTGGGCGGTTCCTCGGTGGTATGGCGTAGAATCATGTGTATGTAATTTTTAATGTAGACATAACGATCCTTCGAGACGATACCCTACCGACAATAGTGCATATTTATAATCACCCAAGCCTCTTCGAACTGTTTTGGTAACCTTCCCACTTGGGTAGATTATCGGCGACGTCAACGACCCGCGTTCCGTAAAATATGTGCCCGGTAGGTTTGATATCGTCCCAATTGATGATCTTCTCGTCTTCACCGCGTTCCAACTGGGTGCCTCGGAGGGCCCAATTTCCGTTGGACATATGGGCGGCGGCACAGCTGCGACATTTCTGGCACCGGTAGAGAACCATGCCGTCCAGGTTTTCTACGATCGGCTCTACTTCTGCACCGTGCACCCAAGAAAAGGCGGAGCTCGAATAGTGCATCGAGGAGACGAATGCAGCGCCTTGACGCGGGAAGTCAGTTTTCCTCACACAATAATAAGTAACCGCGTTTACCATCAGCCCTCTGGCATCCAGTACCTGCCGTTTTTATTAGCTTCCGTCGTTATTTGAGCACAGCGCGGGGTAGATACTACGTACAGTGACAGAAGACGTGGAATATCGGTTTCCCTTGATATAGAGAAAGAAGCGTTAGTCCAGGTATGGTTGAAAAGGGATTGATGGCTTTAGGAGAACTTACCTTGCACAGCCCATGCAACTGAGCCACAGGAACAGCTTCCTTTGCGAACAACGGGCTCAGCGGTGGGTTCAGACATGGGTGTAAGGATGAGAGGAGGGTCTGACAAGCATCAAGACAAGAATCGCCCTTTAAAGTTTAATGGCGCTCCTATTCCGATGATTCCGATCAATATTGCACGCGCGCCTGCACGTGATCGTGACACTCGCTTTCCAACTGCCGCGAGTCCGCGACGATTCAAGGCATTCCTCGTCCAGGTAGCCTGGAAACCCGCGTTCCGACTTCGTTTCTCGCTACAACCGCGTCTTTTTAGGCAAGTAATGCCCCCCAAGAAGTTTTACGCGGTGAAAGTTGGAAAAGAAACGGGGGTATTCGAATCTTGGTATGCCTCTTTTGACGGTGTACTATAACTCGAGTCTCACGTCGTGGAGGCCCGAATGCGAGGCGCAGATCAAAGGTGTTCCCGGTGCGAAGCACAAGAGCTTTCTACGACGCGAAGAGGCTGCAGCCTGGATCTCAGGAACCGTCGCGCCGGCACCTGTAGCTGGTCTAAGCGGTGGCAGCTCAGACAAGGGGAAGAAGCGGAGGATGTCGCCCGACGTAGAAGACGAGAGTACTTGGGACGTCGTGTACAGCGATGGCGCCTGCAAAGGTAATGGCCAAGCTAACGCAGTTGCCGGTGTCGGGGTCTGGTATGGCGCGAATGATCCTCGGTGTGTCTGTTTTCATCGCGTCGGATAAATTCCTCTTACACGATCAAGGAACATCGCGGAGCGCTGTCCGGGCGACCAGACGAATAACAGGGCGGAGCTAATCGTACGTCTCAAGTTCTGCACAATGTTCCCGCGCTCATTCCAATTGTCAGGCGATCGTGAGGGTGTTGGAGGAAACCCCACCCAGCAAGAAGCCCTTGCTAATCAAATCGGACTCAACCTACTCTATCAAATGTGGCCAATTATCTCGTCGGTGCAACCTCCCGCTAACAAAATTCAGGTTTCAAAGAATGGTTGCCAAACTGGATTAGGAACGGCTGGGTCACTTCTTCCAAGGAGCCCGTCAAGAACGCGCCACTGATCAAGTACCTCTCCGCGCATCTCGACGCCCGAGCGCTCCGCGGACAGAAAGTGCGCCTCCAGTACATCAAGGCGCACGTCGGCTTTGAAGGGAACGAGGGCGCCGATTACCAGGCGAACCTCGGCGCCCGTGAGCCGCTTGCGAAAGAACGCGACTGGGTCAAGCTAGAAGCGGACCTGCGGAAGCGTCTCGCGCTGGAGCAGCAAAGCGGCCGTGGCAAGCCCCAACCCGTCCCGCTCGAGGTCGCAGACGAAGAAGCCGTCGTCACGGTACGGGCGCCCGACGAGAGTCGCGCCAAGATTCGGAAGGTCACCGTTGAGAACCCGAGTCCGAAGAAGACGGTCACATCCCCTTCGAAGCCTCTCGCCCGTTCTTCGCCGCCGGTCCCTCTACAGCCCCCGAAGCCTGTGATAGCAACCTCGAGCGCTTCTCAGATCATTGACGATGTGAGCCAATTTTTTCGTTATACAAAACTTATGGTCATTATATCGTCCGTCCTCTAGGACTTATTTGACTATGCGGACTGTCTCCTAGACGGAGACGACCTACTAGCAGAGCTGAGCGATTGAGCTAACCCAATCCAATATTTTGTAATTGTATCTTTTGTTCCGAGAGTCCAGAACCACAAAACATGTATATGTACGTGGATCTTTATACAGGTTCATTGCGCAATTTACAGATGCATTGGAAAGCAGATGAGTAGCGTATGTACCAAGAGATATGCTGAGAGAGAGAGAGAAATAAAACTTAAACGAGTGTGATGGTTGGCGGATTAATGAGAGACTACACTAAATAAAAGATGTTCATCACAAAGCGCGAGGAAACGAAAGCGCCGCGCACCCACCCTGGTTATCGAGCGCGCGGCGGAGGCAGGGGTTATAGCAGGGCGGTGGCGTCCTTGCCGGTAGCGACGAGCTCTTTCCAGTCGGCGCGCCACTGCGTCATGCTCGCGCGCAGTTTCTGGTCGCCAAGGGTTTTTTCGATCCACAGGAGGAGCGAGTCCTCTTCCTCTGGGACGAAAAAAGAGGAGAGCAGAGAGAGGATGGTCTCGAAGTTGGCAGCCGCGGACGTGATGTGGTCTGCGAATTCACGTCAGTCAAATCACCAGAATTCCAACGACGCAAGACGCACCTCGATAGACCCACACGATCGCGACAGCCACCGCGACGAACAGATCCGTCCCTTCGAGCAGAAAGGCGTCCCACAGCCGCAGCTGCGTCTGGAACGGCACGGAGTTGGAGAACAGCGTGATGTACCACTTTGTCGCATACGACGTCGTCGAGATGGTGTGCTTCTGGAACGCCGCGTACACATCGGGCATCATCTGCTCCGTGATGCGCTCCTGGACGTAGATCGCCTCCAGGAGGCCCGGAAAGCCCGGGCTGAAGATCGTGTGCATGCCGTAGACATCGTGCAGCCGCACCAGGGACGCGTACGCTTTTTCGGGGTCGAAGTAGCACAGTAGCGTCGCGGCGATGGGGCCCATGCCCTGGACGTAGCCGCACTGCGAGCATCGGAGGGAGAAACAGTGCAGGACGAGGAACAGTGACCGTTGCCTGCGGGGTCGGAATTGAGAAAGACAGAACGAATGGTGAGCGAATGAGACGTACCCAGCACCGTACCGCGTCCGAAACATAATATGTCCGCTAATCGTCCGTGGCACGTCCAGGTCGATCTGGATATCGTACGTCGACGGTTTATCCAGTCCGTCCCGGTATTCCGCCCCGAGGCGTGCCAGATCCGCCGGAGACGTCTTAGCTATGCGGCTCATGAACATGTCCCAGGCGGCGGGTCGCCATCGGTCCGGGATCCCCTTGTACGTTCGTAGACGCAGCTTCCCCTGTTTGGAAGGTTTGACACCCCACGTCTGCGTGTTCGCGCCCTGGTCGCGCACGAGAGGCACCATCATCCGTGTCCATTTTTCTATGCGGCTAGCTTCCTTTGTCGGTAGAGGCGCGGGCGGCACGGAATCAAGGGATTGCGCGGAGGGTTTATGGGAAGAAGGGCCCGCGCGTGTTACTGCGAGTCGCTTCACAAAAGGGGCGGATGGGAGGAGAACAAGGCGGTCATGGGAGGGTGTTGAAAAGAAACCATAGCTTGTGGGACGTTAAATGAGGCGAAAAAACGTTCGGTCTAGACAAAGCTCACCGGTCGACAGCGGTCAAGGTCTGGATCTCTTTCGGGTCCAGCTCCTGCGACTTCTCTGTCCCGTCACCCAGCGCGCTTTCAGCAAAGAGCTGGCTAGCACGACTGGCACCTATTCGTGCACGTGTCCGCTCAACACCTTCCAAATATCCATCCCCCTTTACACCCGACATTTCCAGCTGCGCGTAGGTATTCCGGACGTGGAACCCATCCAAATCCTCGCCCTCCGACGGCACAAGGGATGTCTTGCTCCCCGGAGAGCTATACGCTGATGCGGGGATCGGATGCTTCAAAGGTAGTGACGGACTTGACGGGCTTGGCATGGCTATACCCGCCGCTGCCAAGAGGGAAGGAGATATCGGTGGAGGAGGGGTCGGGGGCGGCGTCGGTTGCATAGATGTGGGGAGGGGTGGCAGCGCAAGAAGAGAATCTGGACGCGCAGAACTGTGTCTTGAACTGTGTCTTGACGACTGGCGGGAGGAAGAAGAGTGGGATGGTGAATGGGAATGGGAATGGCCGGTGGACGCCCTGCGCTCCTCGACGGGGGTCGGACTCAGACGCCCCGAAGACGTTGAGGCCGTGTAGTCCGAGACTGGACGCAGACTGGAGGCGCGCGGGGGTGCTTTTATGACCCCTGCCTTTGTCAAGTCGATTGTTCGCGTCGGGGGCGGTTTTGGCGGGACATCATCATAGTAGGCCAAGTCCGAGTCTGCATGGCCGTTTGGGGTGAAGAAAGAGTTGCGGTAGGACTCCGGGAGGGTTAGGCTGACCGTCGGGATGTCCTTTGACGGAACGGACGGGGGCTCGGAGCTGTACATGGAGTAAATGGAAAAGAGTGTGCCTTCAGAATTGGTGCGGTCGTGCTCAACACTGGCAGTCGCGGACCACGTAGACGAGGAAGTTCGCGAAACGGGATGAGGGGGTGCTTCAAGCTCCATGGCTAGCAGGCAGACATCAGAATCCGGTCAGATCAATATAGCATCCCAAACGTGGCGACCGGCGCGGTGCACGGACTTTGTATTCCCAACAACATTGTACCTTTCATTTCGCTTTTAATGGCTACTTAGGCGTACAGTGCAAGCTAAATTTCCCTCCTAACCTGCTTTCAACAGCGATGAATCGAGGCACCTGAGTATTCTCGACAAACACGAGCAAGTCTATAGCATGCATGCACCGACGGACCGGCGACGGTGGTCGCAGTGGTCACCCACGCGGGATCACCTCCATGCGAGATCTCCGCAGCCACGAGCAGTCGGCTCTAATCGGCTTTAACACATTTCGACGTCTTCCTGGTCTGCTGCCTTCTTCTTCGCGTTCTTTTTCTTCCAGGCCTTGAACAGCGCGGCCCTCAGCTCCCTACCGAGTGCTCGCGACACTTGCCAGGGCACGGCATTCCCTATCTGGCGATGCAGCTAGAAGGTAGCACAGTTAGCAGCATGCTCGCCGGCCCATCGGAAGAGGCAAACCGTTACGACGTTATCGTTGATGGACACGAAGACGAACCAGTCGGGGAATCCTTGGGATCGCGCTAGTTCACGAACAGACACCATTCGGAGACACTGGGATATGGATGAGTCGAGGCAAGAATACATACAGAGACTTGGGAACAAACATCTGGGTGCAGCACCTTGCTCTGTTTCGCTGTGGGGTGCATGTTCGTGACCGTGGTCGGAAAGTACCCGCTGTTCTCTAGTCGACCGTATAACCCTTGCACGAATAAGTCTACGCCATCTCCTCTCAATAAACATGCTCACCTCCTCTGTACCTGTTTCGCCCGACGGCAGAAGCTAGAAGGATGAGAAAAGCCTTTTCACCCCGCAACACAAAAGAGCCTACCGGGATTGGAAAACTGCCACTCTGCCAAGTTATCTGGCAAACCTGGAATCCAATGGTCGAAAGGCGGCAAAGAGCTTCAGACCAAGACTCTTACTTCGAAAGTCCGCGCCACTCTGCAGCGGTATCGTCACGACCCTGTATAATTTATTAGCACGGCACCATCTCGACGAAATTGCCCGCGTACCGCTCCACCGTCTTGGGAAGCAGACACCTCGTATAATGCTGCAGATCCTCCGTGGCCCGCTCTCGGGCTTGTCGCTGATAACTCGTCCGCGGCTCATGCTTGTACGCAACGCCCTCGTACCCGCAACGCGCCTGCTCGCTATCGCATTCATACGCCTGGATCCCCTTCCGCCTGCGCTCCTTCATCAGATTCTGCAGGCCCGTCGACGCGTTCTTCGGATCGGGGTGTTTCCTAGAGGCACCTCAGGATGAGGGTCAAATGGAAAAAAAAACTCCGCCCACCAGTCAAATGGGAGCAGATCGCCGATGGCGTCTTCGATGGAGACATGCGCATGCGCGGCTCGACCCCGAGTAGTGCGAATCGGAGAGACTTGCGGCTTGTGGTTGTACGGCATCCGCATCCGCAGGTGGTTCGTCACCTCGAAATCGTGGCTGCAGAAAATCAGCCTCTCTTTGTTGAAACCAAACCGCTGCTGCTGACGTTGGTTGAGGCATGTCGGGGAGTGGCAGGCCATGTCGGGCGGCGATAAGGAAGAACCGTATCCGATTTTGCGGTGCCCCGTAGTGTCCTGCCTGAAGCAACGAAAAGCGAACCTGATACCTGGTGGCTCGTGAGCATCGCCAAAAAACGCAGCTGGAGGTCAAACCGCATATCAAGCAACGCCCGCAGTAAAAGCTTGATACCTCCCATTTCGATGCCGCCTTCGACTCGGTAGCGGCTCGCCTGCTCAGCCAGAAGATTATATCGAAGGAAGCCGGGTACATTTTCGAGGAAGAAAAAGTCGGGCTCGAAAAAATCGACGTAGGACGCTGCAGTCAAAATGAGGTTGCTTTTGTGATCCTCGGCCTTGTATTCCCATTATCAGCGAGATGAAAATCCAAGACACAGCGGAACAGACCTTGCGATACATGTTGAGGCCGGAGTGCGACTGGCTGAGCAAGATAATCACTAAAAGAGGGTCTGCTACGAAGCGGACTCACCAAGGCAGTCCAGCAATTATAGCCCGCATTTTCCCCGGTGCGATGGGAGGAGGCAGTAGCGTCTTGTTGTCGTTGTCGAAAAGCTGGCGCGGCGTTTCCGTCTCGTGTCCAGCGTGAGATTTAATGAAATATCGGAGGGCAACGTTCGCATCCTGGCAGTAGGTGATCAGGTCCTTGTTGTTCTTTCTGGTTATAGACGGTTCCCGTTCAGCTGGCAAGACTAAGGAGCACAGAACGTACTGCGCTGTCCGGGCGGCACTCGGTGTAATTTCTATGAGATGCGTCGGGTCGAGGCATCCGCGGCTCCCTTCAGCGAGCCCCTGGCTGAAAGCACCCTATGGAGAATCAGTCGTCGCGCCGAGTGCTATCGCAGAAATACCCTACCGTCCCCCCAAACAGATCAAGAACATGATAATCCTCCTCGCTCTGTTCTGCATCAAACCGGGATTCCTGCAATTCCGAACGGTACATGTCGGACGGGCAAAACTGGCAAATGTTCATCGTTTGGGGTACCGCTGTTCTTTGGACCCAGGATTCGGCATGCGGCTCGGCGAGCGATGGGAGATGGTACGAGCAATAAAAGTTATACGGCGAGTAGTCCACCCACCGCTTGAGTTCGCTGGGGTCCAGAAAGAAGTCCCATGCGTACACATGTATGGGTCGTATCAGCTCGTTCACGAGAACAGTAGACTTCTCGTTGCTCAGAACCAAGTGCCGTTCGGGCTGGAATGACACGCCATGAGCAACTACAATACAAGAGCGAGATCGACCTACGTATATATTGCGAGGGTCTCCACCCATCAGCTTCAAATCTCTCGCTCTCCCGACTTTGGTAAAGTGAATTCTCGGCATGCCCCTCCCCCGCCGGTGTACTTGAATATTTTCAAGATAACCGATATTCGCAGGACCGCTCCCCGCGTTGTACAGAAAGAAGTCGTGTGGATGGTATTTATGTCCCTGGTATCCGACTCCGGCATTTGCCTTGCCAGCTTGGTCGGAGAACGTCTCCTTGATTACACTCCATTCTGCATCGGTGTTATAGACCTCTGTCCGCCAACAAGGCAAGCAATTATCCGGCGGCCTCTGGCTGAATATCCGGTTCATCTCTTCTTGGTCCAGGGACGTGAAGGACGCGTCGCGTTCATCGTACAGAGCTCTGCGATGGTCTTCAGTTTTGAGAGCTAGGAGCCTAGAGTTCAACATACCTGATGAAATAATGATCATGCTTCTTTGGTTCCTCCAAGTAACCGACAGTAACCTTCCCCGCAATCCAGCCAACCTCCTCGCACAATAGAGTGAGAAACAGCTCTTGCGGGTGGGCCATTTCCTCCAAGATGATGTTCGAGCCATGCTCCAGCCACTGGACGTGCGCCTTGTGATTGTCGAGATTGAAATACATGATTCTGGCGAACCAGAAATAATCCGCCAGCTTCGCGTTATCGGGGATCTCAGTTGTCGAAGGAGGCGCAACACCCCGATAGTGCCCTTTGCGCACACAGACGAAATCCCCGGCCTAGAGCTCCTCATGAGCCCTATGCAGGACGTGGAGAGGACTGGATATACCTTGTACACCTCGCCGCCAATCGTAGCTTGCTCGGCATAACGACCATGCTGTTGGTGATGCTGCCTGCTCACGAGTATCGGTGTCTTCTCCTGCGACCGCGTCATCGCTATACACTCCTTCAAAAATCGCATCGCGCTCTTCTTGTGCGCTTCCACCTCCGCTCTGGTATACCGCGGCTTGGGCTGCGCGCCGATAACCTGAAGCGTCTCTTCGAAATACCCCATCGCTAGCTGGGCGATGCGCGGCGTGACGTGCGTGGGGCTCTGGTTCTCCGGTTTGAGCAATGCGAGGTCGGGGTTCCCCATAATCGCCCCAGGCTTCTGCTTTGGATTGCGGGGACGCGCGCGTTGTCGACGTTCAGCGTTCGCGCTCATTTCTAATAAGTCCTCGATAAGCGGAGAGTTCTGCAACTTCCGTTGGCCCGGCCCACTCTCCTCCAGGACTTGGCGGATGTACGGGATCTGTACGGACATAAGCGCTGGGATTTCAGCAAACAATAACGGGGAAAACGAGCCGTATCACGCAGATTCGCTTTACTCAAAGCCTTGTCGGCGCATAACTTGTCCACGCTTTCGGGAGGACGTTGCGACATCGCGCTCATTACGACCGTACGCGTCAACCGTCGCGGCGTCTCGAACTCGAGGAAGTATGTGTTATATCTCGTTGACGGGCCGCGCAATTCGTAGAACGCGAATGACGTCTCTATGAAAACGGCCCTGTGTGCGCGCAATCAGGAATGGCTTTGAGGAGAATACATATTGGTATGAGAAACGTACGAATCGGCGAAATAGTCAAAAGGATAGAGCGTCACGTCGTTGAGGCGTACACAATCACCATCGGGTTCTTCCGTCGGATTGGCTCCGTCCTCTTGTCCATAGTCCTCGTCGTCTTCATCGTCCATCAATACAATCCCCGCCGCCGCAAAATGCCGCTGGTTCTCTCCGATGGCCTCCAGCTCGTCGAGCAACACCAGTTTGTTCTTGGCTGCAGGCTCGAATATGCAAAAGTTGTACAGAATGCGATTGGGTTTTTCATCTGTGCTGAAAACATAAGTGCAAGTCCAGATTTGGTTCGATGATCATGCGCGTACCAGCGTGGGGATCCGTATCCTCCCCGGGTGCCCTGTGAGTATACCCTCGTCAAAACATGAGGTATATGCGCAGTACTGCTGCGCTACCTACCTGAAGTCCGCCGTCTCGACCGTCACATAGCCTCGCGGGGGACTGTAATACGCAACTGGCATGTCGTCAAATTCTTACCTCGCGTGCGTCCAACACGTCAAACGTACCAGGGAGCCTCTGCGCGCGTTTCGTGCCCTGAAGAGGATCGGATGAATTCAGTGTTGCCCACACTTAGGTTGTGGCGCGCCACTCACGCGTTGCTCCTCCTCGGCGGTACCCTGTCCCTGCTTGCGCTTCAGCGGGTTCGAGACAGGGCTGTTGGTCTGACTGCGGGATATTTGAAGTGCCTCCAGAGCGGCTGCTGCAGCTTCCTCGGGAAAAGAGACTTCGAGAGCCGATGGCCTGCGCGGCGGGGGCGCCATTCCAGAAGTGAACCAAATGCGTGAAGGCTACAGTGAAAGGACAGAGGGGGAATATTCAAGGCACAAGCCTGCGTGCGAGCTGATCATTAGTCGTGGTCGAAGCAAATCAACACCAAAAACGGAAATCAAGGTTAAGAGTTCACCGCAGTTCGAGATCTCAAGCACCCTCGTGTATATAGAGTTTCAAGTTACATTTCCATACTTTGCTACTGACTACGCGTTTGGCCACCAGAAATAATGTAATACAACGGGAAGTGAGAGACGTGGAATAGGAAACAATATTTACTTTCGTTCGCGCGCTCGGGAATCGTTTATCGGGGGCGTTAAAAGTAATCCTGAAAACGATACATAGGCGGGGTGGGGTGGGATAATTCAACAAGGCGGTCCGTGAACGAGAGGGGGTGGGGTAGAGCGCGTCTAATTGCCACACGGGTGTCGGCCGCAGTCGCCAACGCATTACAGTGAGTTGATTATAAACCAAAAAAAAGGAAGTGTAGAGAGACGGGGTCCGGGGACCAGAGCTGGCTGGCGTCGTGGACATGGCGGCGGTGACTATGCCGGGGCGGGGACTGAGGATGCCGTGTTCTCCGGGCCTGCCAGAGCGCCAGCAGGGACGGTACCGCCGGCAGTGGCAGATTCGCTGACTTGGTGGAAATCTGGCAGGGAGAAGTCAAGTTGAGGCCGGAGAGACGCGAATGGGCATCATACCTAGGATTTCGCTGTACATCATGACCTTCCATGTGTCGACCGGGAGGTCAGCGTCGTTGAAACTCCAGTCGAATTTCTCGGCGGCCACGGGCTCGTCAGTAGGGTCGTGGTATGGGGAAACATATTCGTGCGCCAAGGCGTCGGTGGCGTCTATGCGTGTCCGCGGGTCGAAAACCAGCATTTTCTCAAGAAGGTTGATCGCTAACAGAAACGTGATCAGTAGAGGTCCCAGATAACGCCGACAACAGACGAACCATCCGCGTCTGCCGTGCGCAGCTTCTGACTGAACGGAACGCGCTCTCGTTTCGGGAGGCTTTGGACGAAGCGCAAAGTCTATGGCGTCGCGAATAAGCTATCTTATCGGACGGCCATCAGCGAAGGGTCGCCTACATTTTCGCTTGCGATGGTCTCAATGACATCATCTGGCGGGGTGCCCAGCAGTTCCGTAATAATCGAGAACTGGTTCACGTCTGCGGGAAATGAATCAGGCCTGTTTGGGACAGAGAGGCGACAGGAACACACGGTCTTTGCCCGGGAACAGTGGCTTGCCCTCGAGCATCTCCGCAAAGATGCAGCCAGTGCTCCAGATGTCGACTGCGACGTCGTACTTTTGCCAGGTCAACATGATCTCCGGCGCGCGGTAATACCGTGTCGAGACATAGCCGGTCATTTGCGGGTCCTGGATACGTGCTAGGCCAAAGTCGCAGATCTGGTGAACGCGTCAGAATGGGGGTAGTGCGCGAGACGCGATAGCAACCTTAAGATCGCAGTTTTCATTGACGAGAATGTTGCTCGGTTTCTGGAATCAATATGAGCGACTGCTTGTAACACGGGATAGGTGCGGATGTACCAGATCCCGATGGACAACACCAGCCGAATGCACATATTTGAGGCCGCGCTGGAATGTAGTGAGTGCGGCTCGTAGCAGGAAGAAAAGGAGACGTACGAGAATCTGGTACAGGAAGTACTGGATGAACTGCTTCTCCAGCGGCCGTGATGTGAGCAGACGATGAAGATCCGTGCCCAGCAGTTCTGTGACGAAGTATCTAAGGAAAAGAAGATTAGACGACGAAAAGACCGATCGATCGCGGGACACATACAGATCCTCGAGAGGAGATATAAAGACATCACTGAGACTGATGATCTGCATTTCATTTCGCATGAGCGACGGCGGGAAAAACTTCACGAGGGATGCACAAACATTTTCGTGCTGGAGATGCTTCAAAAGTTTCAGTTCTCGGTAAGTCCGTTTGCTGAGAACGGGAGTGCTGAACGGCTTCATGATCTTCTTTATCGCCACAGACGTGCCCGTAAGCTGATCCTTGGAAGAACTGGGGCGGGCGGGTAAGCCGAATGTTTCACAGCCGACCCAGAATTGCAACACACCATACTAGCCCGAAAGCACCTGCGTAGAAATAGTCAGAGAAGTTCAGAAGGGCCAGCAAGAGCTCGCTCACCCATTCCGACCGGCTGGAGGTCGACATAACGAGTAGTAACCTGGATATGGGCTAAGGAGACGTGCTCCACAGGGTGATCTATCCGCGTACCTCGAAGGATGTACCGAAGATGCTGAGCTTGACAAAGGACATGGCGGGTTCGTAACAGGATTTGAGGTGCGGGTAAGGAGAGAAGAGCGCTGGACGCAAGACACCTGTGGTAGAAAGGAAACAAGCCCGATTTTGATCGACTAGATCACTCGGGTGCGATTCAATCCCTATTCGCTATTTTCTCAGCTTTTCGTCCCCCATTTCCCCAGGGCCACATAGCGTATGCACAGAGATGATATTCACCGCTATTTCTGCTGGCTACAGGTGGCTACAAGCCCCCCACATCGATGAACCCTAAAATGACGTCCTTTGTAGTGGCTGCTTTGATTCTCAAGGCTTCGGCTGAGTAAGTTCAGATTCAGTCATGTCTTTTCTCAGGACCGCGTTCAGGCCTTCTGTACGCTCTCCCTGTCGTGTTCTACGCCGCACTGACGCGTCTATTCCTCAGATTGCGCGTGCTCGTCAGTATGCTACTGAGGCCGCACCAAAAAAGAAGTCGAACCTGGTTCCAATGGCGCTGGCCGTCGGAGGCCTCGGTGGGGTTGGCTACTACACGTATCTAACCCGTAGCAGCGGCGCATCTCTTCCCAGCGCGCTCTCATCCGACGATTTCATCACCCTTCCGCTCAAGAAGGTCGTCCCGTACAACCACAACTCATCCACGTAATTTTTTCCGTCACGTCTGCGGGCTCTGTGATAATTTTTGGCCGTCAAGGTTTTACTTTGAGTTGCCGCCCCAGACCTCCTCCAAGCTCCCGGTAGCGTCGTGCGTGGTGGTCAAGGCCTCCGACCCCGAGGCGTTGAAGGACAAGAAGGGCAACCCCGTCGTCCGGCCGTACACACCCGTATCTGCAGCAGACAACACCGGCGAACTCGTATTCCTCATTAAGAAATACGAAACTGGCGTCATGTCGAAATACATCCACTCGTTGAAAGTGAGCCAAATCATTTTATTTTACTTCCCCGCTCTTACTAAGTGTGGTTAGGCCGGCGACTCCCTCCAAATCAAAGGCCCCATTGCCAAGTTCCCTTACAGAGGTCCGTCTTGACGCCCTCCCCTTCTATAATTCGCACTAAACCCTACCCAGAAAATGAATTCGACGAAGTCGCCCTTATCGGCGGCGGCAGCGGCATGTAAGTGCCGCTCGCCTCCTCAAACTCACCGTCTCACACAACCCGAATCCACAGCACCCCTCTATACCAAGTCATCAGCCACGCCCTCTCCAGCAAATTCAATACCACAAAGTTCAAGCTCCTCTTCTCGAACGTGACCGAGGAAGACATTCTCATGCGCGAGGACATCGACGCGCTCGCGAAGAAGCACCCCAAGAACCTCGAGGTCGTGTACCTCCTCGACAAGCCGAAGCCCGACTGGCAGGGTGCGTCTCCCTTCCCACTTCGCACTGTTGCCGCAAAATTGCTAAATAAAACCCGGATACAGGCCCGACGGGATTCATCAACGCGGACGTCATCAAGAAGTACGTTTCCCCGCCGACTTCAGAGCGCACGATGGTTATGGTCTGCGGTACGCCTTCTCTATATCCTTCTTCACCTCGCACGCATGTGTTCACAACTGTATAACCCACTGCAGGCCCACCCGGACAAGTCGCCGCCATCGCAGGCAAGAAGGCCGGCATGAAGCAGGGCGAGCTCGGTGGGGTGCTCAAGGAGCTGGGGTACAAGGAGGAGCAGGTATGTCCCCCCCCCCTACTTTTTCTTCTTGTCATTTTCTTCTTCTTCCTCTGCTCTTTCTTCAACACCGACGTGGATGTCTTGCTGATTTACTGCGTGTATACAGGTGTTCAAATTCTAGAAGAAGCCGCCTACTACAAAGTAATCCTATTTATCGAATTTACATAATAGAGGTTCTGCGCCAAACTAGATTGCTCACAAGGTCCAAAGGAATAAGTATTGGGCTATGCTTGCGACGCGGCTCGCACCTAACTCATGAAACCTTCGGTCTGCTTTCTGGCGCTTTATTTCTGAGCCGGGCCTTGCTTCGGAGTGCAAGGATATCATACAAGGATGCCAGGTTCGCAGATATAATACAGGTCCGACTGTCTAGATGGACGATGTGTGGGGTTGGTTTCGGTGAGGGCCATACGGTGCATTCTGATTCCTCAGCGTTGATCGCACAAGTTCTTCGGTCCAAATTCTCAGTGTTGTTACCTTCACTCCTGCAAGGGTATCTTCCGATTCACAGTAGCGCTAAATTGATCAGATTGATGCCAAAAATTGCGCTGAGATCTTTTTTGAAAAATCAGGGAGGTCGGAAGTCTAGCTAATTGAACCCAGAAGCAGAGACGAATATAATCAAAATATAATCGTGGTGGTGGTTGACACTGGTTGTTGTAGGTCCAAGTTCTTAGTTTGCACAAGCTTGGCATCGACGTGTTTGGTTTTCCTTTGAAAGTAAACCTTCGAATAGTTTTGTCGACGGCCAAAATGCTGCGCTCAACGGCTGTGAGGCGCGTCCCGCAACGGCCCCTCTCCTCCCACGCGCCCTCGCTGTCCCTCGCGGTCTCCCGTACAAATTTGCCGCGTCACTCCCTCAGCTGTCGCGGGTATGCGCTCTCCGTTATACCCCCAAAGATTCCGAAAGGAATGACTCTACCGCGGCACTTCACGGGGAAGAAAGCCTTCCAGTATAACTGGTACATGAAAATCCTCGCCACAAGCACCACCTCCCCCCTCATATTCCTCTACCACAACGACTTTACCTCCCAAAAGCTCATCAAACTTCGAAGAGACATCGCGGCTGCCTCAAATCGCTCGAAACCATCATTGTCCTCTCCCTCTCCGGCTGGTATCCCAGATGAACCGGTCGCGGATCCGCTGCTCACGGTGATACGGTCGAGCATCTTCGGCGCTGCTTTACGCGACTTGCCATCAGTTGAAAACGCAGATGTTATGCAGATGATGGACGGAGTTACAGGCGCGCTCGCAGTTCTGTCACTGCCCGTTCTCGACCCTCCGCAATTAAAAGCCATTCTACGAACATTCGACCGTAATGTTCCACCGCGACCGCCGAAAACGCCGGAGGAGCTGAAGAAGATAGAGGACGAGAAGAATGCGGACCCCGCGAATCCAGGTCGGAGAATCAGGCGCATGCGACAGATAGTGGACCCGGAACTCAAAGTTCTGGGGGCACTGCTCGATGGGCAAATACTGCTTCCGCAGAGGATTAGGACCGTCGCGGACCTGCCAACGCTGCAGACCTTGAGGGAGCAGCTGGTAGGGTTGTTGAGCTCGCCCGGGACCCAATTGGCAATGACGCTGAGCGAAGCGAGCGGTGGTCGGTTGGCACGGACGCTGGAGGGTTTGAAGAAGGGTCTGGAGGAAACTGCAGGAGACAGTTCCGCGGCGGATGCTCCCGCGCCATAGCCCTGTCGCGTTATATTTTTTCGAATAAATCACCATAACTTTAGCGGTAGTGTGGATGGATTGGAATCGGTCGCGCGACTCGTGAGTCGCGACTTGTTATCGAGACCAAATTCGGACTCGATTACAATCACGAAGTGATCGTGACTGTGACGCGTCACCCTTCACCACTTCGACTTCGACTTGCAATTCAACCAGAAATGTCTGTGGCTACTGTTTTGACTCCTCGGCCCACTGACTGGTACCCAGGGAGGACGACGATGATTTTCTCTATGGAGGAGGAACCCCGCAGCCTCTGTCGACACCGGTACCGGGTATGCGTATTTTCTTCAGCGGCTTTCATGTTCTATCGTATCCAATGCCCAATATCATTCCGTTGACTCTCTCGTTTCGCGTGATACTTAGTAACACCAGCGTGAGTTTCAAAAGCAGTCGGTCTATTCTTTCGTTGATATTCCGTCGACCGACTCTCAGAACATCATCACTGGGAAGCTTTCCATCCTCGGAGGCAATTGTTGCCCAACTGGAGGCACAAGCAGCGGAAGCCTCCACAAGCCAAGCCACTGATGTTTCCCCGGGAGAAGACGACGCCGGCGAAGAGGCGGTTGATTTGGGAGAGGAAACTGAAGACGACGACGATGAGGAGGTACGTCGTTCTTTGCCGCTCAGAATTTCGCTGACCAGCAATCAAGGATGTGGAGATCATAATGGAGCCGCAATCGCGGTCTCTTGATTTTCGGTGAATGCGTTCCACTTCGGTAAATGGTTGAAGTTGACACCGGGTTAGGCAACAGTCTGCTTCGCGTGGGCCGCCACTGCGTAGTAGCGTTTCCACAACAGCTCTGCGGCGTAACGTTGTTGTTTTGATCTATCCTGCGAGTATTAATGCCCGCTATACAGCCCAGTCCTCGTTGACAACAGAGTATACACCCATTCAAAGAGGAGGTGCCGCTACTAGCACGCCGTCAAAGACACCGTCACAAGCTCAACTAGCCCCACAAACTACGCCTCAAACATCTAGTACCTCGGACCCTTCCCCCGCAACGACAGTTGTCCCGCAAGCCGAACCACCCTCGCAAACCGCTCCGGAAGTCGCGCCTGTAGATGACGGAGTGGACCCTTCGACCCTCGATCCGGTCTCTGCGCCGCCGTCGCACCCGTCCATCGACCCCACCATAACAGGCACGATGGAAGGGCGCTCCATTATCGACGTGGATTTGTCCTCCATGGCCGAAAAGCAGTGGCGAAGGCCTGGCTCGGATATCAGCGACTGGTTCAATTACGGGTACGACGAGTTATCATGGGAGGCATACTGCTACCGCCGCCGAGATTTAGGCGAACTGGCGAACGTGCTGAAAACCAATGTGCTGGTATGCAAATTCGTACCGCGCTTTGAACATTCGGGTTCTGATCAGAGACTACACTAGAACTTTTCTGGGATGCCGGAAGACCAGCTCACTGCGCTGCCGCCAGAGGTCCGGCAAATGGTCATGACGGGGACGACTGCGATGATGAACGGCGCTGGAAACCCTGCGATGATGGGCCAGGGCATGATGATGGATATGTCGGGGATGATGGGGCCCATGGGCATGGGCATGAACGGCGACATGGGCATGATGCAGCCCGGGATGATGGGCATGCAGGACGGCGGACAGGGGCAAGTGGGGAACGGCGCGAACGGGACGCCGGAGCAGGGTGGAGGGATGATGCAGGAGGGCTTCGGCGGGAACCCGGGGATGATGGGCATGGGCATGGAGTATGGCGCACAGGTACGGCTGTCTTGAGCTGGAGGTCTGCTTCGGCTGAAGAGATCTATTTTGCAGGAGCAGAACCAGATGGCGCAGCAGCAGATGTATCCTCAAATGGAGGCGCCACAGCCCACCCCACCGAGTGGGCCTGTGGGCCGCGGTGCGGGCGCAGTACCGTACCGAGCACGCGGCCTGCGCGGCGCACGGGGCTTCCCAGGAAGAGGGCGTGGGCGAGGATATGGCGGCGACGGCGAGTAGACTTTCTTCGAGTAACGTGCCGCGGATATTTATCTTCTGCCTTTCGTACAGCGCCTCCCGTTCCAATACGGCCTACCTCTCCGCTTCCACCGAACGTGCCCACTGGGCCGCGAAATCAGAACAAGTACAAGGACCGCGACAACAACACGCCTGCGGTCGACGGTTTGGATTACGGGGAGACAAAACACGGGCGCACGACGAGCGGCGAGCCGGAGGAACGCAGCCGGTAAGTTGTTATTCTTTCGTTTAGACCACCGTGTTAAAGCTGCCTGTGCAAGTAGCAAACGGAGGAGCTCGCCGGGACTCGACGACGCGCGAGGATCCAAACGGCGTTGACGGAAAACCTCTCTCTTTCTAAACTCTTTCTGGCGGGATATTATCTCTGCTGTACCTGCTATATGTCTACCACATCGCGTTGTTAATAACAGCTCTGGGCTACAAGGCCGTAGATTGATTCGGGTATGCAGCCCTATGTAGTTACATCTGGCCCTTTCGCATCAAGTTCCGCCGCACCCGTCGCTTTTCCCCTCCAAGACCTTCTCCCTTACCCCACTGAAGATACGGGACCTTGGCCTTTTCTACGCCTGCGATCTCACCCTCGACCTCGCTTCGGAAGTCCAGCATGCCCCATAGAGGGAGTTCCATTTCACCCTTGACCAGGATCCTACATTTCGATAGCTGATGCGGAGGAAGCGGGGTGAGAAGGTGCATGTGCGAGGAAGAGGGTGAGATGGCGCGGATAAGGGCAAGCCCGTGGCACATCGACGTCGACGGCGAAGGCGCGACTGAGCCTTGGGTGTATGGGATAGCCGGGACGGCTTCCGATGATGATCCTGACATATCGATATCGTCGTCGAGAGATCCAGGTTCGTACGCAATGAGTCCAACCAAGGCCCCATTGAGAACCCGGGTGATCTCCGAAGGAACAACGTCCTCCGCCCCTGCACCACATAGTACCACTCTGTCGAATGCCAGCGACCAATCAACCTCGTATGGATGATGTGCACACAGCGGGAGCGTTGTACTCCATCCCGTCGCCTTTAGTTGTTCCAAAGGCTTCAGCGCCTTGCGCGGGAAGGCCGCGTGGAAGTATGAAAGAGCAGCAATCGACCGATGGTCAGAGGCGGAGTAGTTGGTGGACAGGACTGACGACGGGATGGGCTGCAATATATGCATTTTGGCGCTCTGCAAATCATTGGGGAGAGTAAAGGGACGATCGAATGAGAAGGAGTTCGCGAACAACGGTGCTTCGATTTCGAAAATGTCAGTGGGCTGCACCAGATCCTCTATTTTGCGCGTCAGGTCAGCACCGAGACCCCTTGTCCAGCCCATCGTGTTCACAATGAGAGGGATAACGTCTGATATACGAGCGTCCTCTCCATCACGATAGTCAGCGGGCGTTTGCACGTCCAGCTGATAAGTTTCCACCAGTGCTTGGATAGACGCAAGATAATGGGATGGCGATGATCTCGGAGTGGTTGAGCCGATATAATGAGCAAAGTTGGGCAGAGCAGGATGCGTGAAAGGCGGGCCTGAAACGATATCAGTGATGGAGCTGGATGCCCTGCGCAAGAAATGTACCAAACACAGGGCCTTCGACGACATTTAGGGCGACTAGGCCTCCCGGAGTGAATTCGGATTGGCCTAAGTCACATTCTAGAAAGGCGACTTTTCGGTACCTAGCCAGTGTGTAAGTTCGTATGCATAAATTTTCAACAGACCGAGATACCGGGAAAGAAGGCGATTCAACAGCGTGCGTGCAAAGGTACTCTTGCCCGAATTTTTGTGCCCCTTGACGAGATATATCCCAGTCGCAGAATCAGACAAAGAGTTGAGCGCTGTTTCCCATGTATCTGGGAGGAAGAAAGGCTGGATCTCTTTGCTCGGTTGTGTGAGCTGGAATATGTGTCAATTCTGTGATAAACGAAAACGAGCTTGAAGAGCTACCGTATGAACCCCAGGGAGCCTGAGGTCGTAGCCAACGTCCGATTCTTGCCATCGAGAGGGTTTGAAAACACCGTCGAACGTGCGACATATTTTCCCCAGCCCCTCCACACCATCGTTGAGCCGTTGGAACACGACGATGATAGCACCACTTTCGAACACTGCACGTAGTCGCGCAGGAGCGGCGGCAACGGAATGTCCTGGCACCGTCCCGTTCGAAGCCTCCAGTATCGGGATAGGCGCAGACCGCGGAGCATAAACGCGATGCGCCGTCGGATCTGCTGGCATGCGAACTCCACAGATAGAAACCGCGCCTTGCAGAACGGTAAACATGTACGCGCCTAGCAGGCCAACAGTCTGCCCCGCAGAGAACGAAACCAACGTAGCTGCGTCCGTCGAGAGGCCTAAAACTGCTATTTCTTCGGGATCCAGGTAAAACGCGGTTTTATCCTGAAGGAAGCGCAAGGAAGTGAGGGACCGCGGGGGTCGCTGGGCTGAGTCGGAATAGGGCGCAGGCGCAGGTACATCCACATTCTCTTCGCCGTCTTCATCGGAAGAATCGTTTATTGGTGCGCTCGGTGACCACGCGCGTTTGCCCACAAAAACTACGGTGCTTCGTGCTGGAGGCGCATCGGAGATGTCCTCGTCCTCATCCTCGTCCGAATCAATGATAATCACATCGTCCGAGTTTTGGAACGGGTCGGGTTGCGTCTGAAAGTAACGCGCCTTTTTGAGCTCGGTCTCCCTCTTCTTCCTGCGCTTCTTCAAGTTGGACGAGTTGTGCGTCTGTGCCGAGCTGGATTTCCGTTTGGAATTAGGTGGCCGTGAAACAATCACAGGGGGTTCAGGCGAGGGCGGCGCTGGAGGTTCCACAGGAACTGGGCGTGGGTTGGCTGCTTGGGCTGCCTTGCGTGCGGCAACGGCGCTGAGCATTTTATTCGGAAGAAAATTGAAGGCAACATTTTCTGTAGGCCGTAGCCAAGCAGTCCATAACAGCTTGGGAAAATACGAGGGGAGTCCATTCTTTACTGCAGGATACGGTACAATACGGCTACTGGTTCACGCCAAACATAGGATAGAATAAACAGTACAGGGCGCCACTCTGGCGTTTTGAACGTCAGCTTTTCACGATGGGAAGCTTCTTTGGTTCCAACTTGAACCGCTGCTTCGTCAATGCCTGGCGTCGCTTCATCTTCGTCCGACATTTCTCGCAGAAAGCACTAGAAGAGCCGGAAGGTAACACGCGACTGCAGGTCTTGCTTCCGCACAAGTGCTGAGGGGAAGCTTCAAGCGCGCCCGGACGCTCTTCATCCGGAACGTCTACTTCCATGGCTGTCACAGGGTGATCTGGGGCAGCGGGGACCTGCGCTGGAGGGGCGGGGGTAGCAGCAGCGGGAGGCGGAACCGCAGGGGAAGTGATCTGTGGTTGTTCGTGGTTCACCTCCTGGCTCAACCGTCTTCGTTTATTCGGTTGCTCCTTCAAACAGTTACCAAGGAAGGCGCAGCATTAACCAGAACCACATACATCGGGAGGATTTCTTAGGCCGTTCTTGAATTGATAATAGGTATACCGCTGGCTAGAACCTGCAGCCGCAGGCGGCGGCGGCGGCGCTGAAGTAGTGTGAAACTTGTACGTGGCATACGGAGACTGATGCATTCCTGCAGGAGGGGTAGCAGCGGGGTACGATGCGGGAGGGGCAGTAGCGGAGTAGCGGGGATATTGTTGAGGGTGCACATAGCCAGGCGGGGGAAGGGGATAAGGATAGTAGGGATACGGGGTAGGCGGAGCCGCGCCTGGTTTACCGGGGGGCGGCATCATCCCATAAGGATAAGGGGAAGGAATATACATCAGCGGAGGCTGACCGGACGGGGCCGAACCCGGCGGAGGGGCAGGCATCCCATAATAGCCCGGGGGAGGCATGTACATAGGATAAGTCCCCGGGGGTGGCGGATACGGATACGGCGATCCATGGATGGGCTGAGGAGGAAGGGTGTATGCACTTGAAGATGCCACAGCGTTGGTGCTACCCGTCGCACTGGGGGGTGGATTTTTGGCTCGGGACTTGCGCCCCACTGATCTGCGAGGGGGGCGAGGGGTGCGCACAATCTTGGAAAAACATTAGCGCCTTGGCAGCACAAAGCGCGAGAATCAATTTACCTCGGAATGTTTATCGGGAGGAGGCACATTTAGTGTCAGCAGCATGGAAGTCGACGTATAGCCTGGAGGATACACAGTCGGAGGATACGTCGTACCGCCAGTAGCGCCAGTGAGAACCTGTCCTCTGGATAGGTCGACTGGGACAGCAGTGGAAGGTCCCATACTTGATTGTTCGAAGCTGACGGGGCCAGTATTCGGAACACCGGCATCCCCTGTAATATTCACAAACTTTGCCGTCTGGTTCTGATTTTGAAGCTTCAAGGCAGCTTTTTTCTCCCGCCTCGATGCGAGAGCGAGCGCTCTGCAAGGCTCGCAGCTCCGCCACCGACTTCCGGGCATGATTAAATTGCAGCATTCATCTTCCCGGCAGGAGTAGATAGATCTGGCACGTCGGGGGATGGGCTGGCTAGAAATGAACATCGTGAGAGAGCAACCAACTTGATAACGAACCTGTGCCGGAACGTCATCAGCCGGCGCATCCGCGGCATCGCTTCCTTCGGGGTTTGCGCCAGACGGCTCCGTGGCCTTGTCTTTTGGCTCTCGTTTCTTGCGAGTCTTTTTCTCCTTAGGTTCCTTGGGCTCGGTAGTTTTCTTGATCTTGATTGGACCGGGCGTGACTAACATGGTCCCATCGGGCAACATGAAGCCTTTTGCCAATTTTAATCGCCACAAGCCACCACAGGCGAAGAAACCTACCTTTCTCTACTTTTTCCCTGCCTCTTTTCAATTTGCTGTGCCAGCGATTCTGGATCCGGTGCGTCTCGCAGCGTTTGTACCGATAGAATCCCGGCAGGAGATTGTGGCAGTGGGAGACGGTACACATGCGGGCGGGTAGGGGAACGATGGGGGCGGCTGATTGCGCCTCATCCGTGGATGCATTTGGTTGGACACCTGTCGGAACTTGTTCATCGATGATTGAGAGCTCCCAAGCTCGAATCTCGTCGGTCCCATCGACAAGGGGCTTGGAACAGAGTGTGATAAGCATCCATAACCACTCGGACATGTGAACCACTTACGGGTAATCCGTTGGCAGCTCTGCGCAAGTCTTCCTTCGCTCGGAGCCCTTCCAACTCTCGCTGAAATGCCTCACGCTCTGCTTTCCACTTGGCTCGTTTGGTTATACCGTAGTTCCGATAGCGCGTGCGACATGGCTGGCACATCTTATACGGATACACCTCCGTAGTTTCAAGGATAGTGGCCTTGCAACCCTTAACAGAACAAAATCGCGGCCGGCCCTCTGAGGGCTCGGTAGTCGCTCCCATTGTCGCAGCAGGTTCTACAGTGTGTTGGGGAGGCAATGGAGTAGAAACATCGGGCAAGGGGGCTGTAGCCAGGATCTGTGGGTATTGCGGAGTGTTCTGTTGGACGATTGTGCTGAGTACTGGTTCGGGCCGCGCCGCCATCTTGGGTGCCTGAGCAGTCTTGGAGGGTTGCAACGTTAAAGCGCCTGCCAAGGTTGAACTGGAGCTTTGAGCGGGAGGTTGCGTGTACAAAACAGGATCGATAGCCCAAGGAACGGGCTGAGATGCGTACGGCGCGACTGGCAATTCCTGAACCGGCGAATTCTGTACCGACGAATCCTGAACATATTCATCAACGAGAAATCGGTGTCAGCGACGACGCACTGACCTGAGAAGGAGAAGTAGCTGGCGCGTCTGCTGTCCCTTCCGCGGTTCCATTAAGCTTGCTGACCAGGATTTTTTCTGCTTTGCGCCGTGCCCGCTTGGTGCTTGCATATCCTCGATGTTTCTCGCGACAGGGCGCGCACATTTTCTTGTTGCTCAACACATCCGCACTAGGAGGCTCGAGAGGGTTTGTGCAACCGCGAACAGAACATTCGCGGGATGAATCTGTGGATGTCTCCGAAGCGTCTGGCGCCCGTACATTCTGATTATCGGCCTGAGGTCCGGTCAGACCAATGATCCTAGAAAGGATAGAAGAGATTTCCGTACTGGAAAGGAGGGCTGTTGGGTGGAAAATACACTCTGCTCGTAGATGGCGTTCGGGTAATAAGAGGTGCCCTGACCAGTCCCGGGCGCGAAACCAGACATTGAATAGACTGGAGGAACGTCGTGGAAACGCAATCTGATCAGCGTTGGGAGCGGAGTTGGAAATCTACAAGTCCGGCTGCTCGGCTGCTGTCTGATGTTGGCTTCGCCGCGGCTTTCCGTCTTGAGGCAAGCTCAAGGCAAAGGTGAGGCATATCAAAGACAGAAACCTGCCGAAGAATAAAATCCACGGTTCGAATTCAGTCGTTTTTCACTGCAATCTCGATCTAAAAGCCAAAAAGAAAAAGCTACTGCTCAGTGGGCGATCATCACGAAAATCCCTGGGAAGTTGCAATCGATTGCCGAGGTTTTGATCTAGTCAAAAGATCGTCACCGGTGTCGGAGTACACAATCGGGCATAACCCAAGTGCAATCCGCCCACAATTCGGTAGAAGGGTTTTACATGGTTTTACTCGGTACATCAACGTTATATTCCAATGATATTCCTCTTGTATCAGTGTTGTGCACGCAACATTTCTCAGTACCTTTTCCACATTTGGGAAAGATTCAACTGTCAACTGGGGAAACCCTCATCGCTCTGAACGCACACGACTGCTGCATCCTGTGTCGCAGCGTCGGACTATAGCTACTTAGATTCAGAGGCTGAGCGCTTCAGGCTGAAGCGCTGAGGCTGACTCTGAAGTCTGAGTCTCCTCTTAAGATGTACTTCGTATCTCCCACGTCATCGATCTCGGCCTTGCACAAACTCCGGCGCACGTGATGTTGATCGTCAACCGTTGCCACGTCTCTTGCTTTTGCCCACCAATGGCACCATTGCCCACCTCCTCCGCATGCGCCGTCCTCCCAGTCCGCTCCTCTGAAAATTCCCCAAGCACCCCTTTGGATTCCCCAAGCACCCCTTTGAATTTCCCCAAGCACCCCTCGGCCTCTGCGTGGGCCGAGCTGTACCGCAAGATCTGGGTCTTCTGCTCGCAATTCCAATGGGCTCTCTGTCCACCATCTGCGTCAATAGCCTCGTCCCGGACCTCTTCAACTGTGCCAAGTCTGCTTTGGAACGAAGTCGTGGAAATCACCGATCTCTCTACGGGCTTCCTCAAGAAAGAGCTTCTCGCCAACACTTCGGATGCTCTTCCCAAGTTGTCTACAACCCCACAGACCGGCGCGCCCAATTTAATTGCCGTCAGTCTTGCAAGACACTCAAGGACACGATCACCAGCTGGCCGGACGCCGAGCGCGCGGCTCTTTTGCAGTGGTGGAATGAGTGCGTTCCTTCCTTCTGTGCCTGCCCCCTTACTCACAACTTCTTTGACAGGCGAGTCTTTCCCGAGAGCCACCAGCAGCAGGCGGCACCGACCAGACGCGCAAACGGCACCCTGAGCATTGCCGAGCGCATGGCGCAGCAGGCTGCAGCTGCCCACGTCCAAGCGGAGCTCGCCGCCGCTGCGAAGGCAGATGAGATGCGGGCCAGAGCCGCTGCCGGGCCCTCCCACGAGTAGTACAACCGTTCCGTGTACTTAGATGCGTAGATCGTGTGCCCCAAAATTCATTTTTTTTCATTTCTACCTGCGGGATACGCTGTACAATTGTCTTGCAAGCAAAAGAATTACCTGCAAACAACATCATGGATTCGATAGCTTGTGAACGGTACAAGGCATCGCGAAGCTTGTGACCTGAAGCTAACCCCAGTGTGTCGGGATCGCAAAATGAGTCGGTCCTGTGTCATGGATTATTTCAGGTTACATCCGATTTTGCGGATTATACCTCGGGTGCGGCCATTTTGCTCGAACGTCACCGGTACGGATTCCGGTGATGATTCCGCTGGCTTTTTCGTGATGATTCGGACCTGATGAATCGATGATAGTATCAATCCTCAAATTGGCCGACCCGTGTTCAAGTTTCGCCACTCTCACTCTGAGTCTGATGTCATTGGCCGTCTGGACTCTGGAGTGGTCCTGACTTCCGTCAGAATCCATGAGATGGCCCCCTGGCACGACCTTTGGGAGCCCCGGTGATATTGAATCATTTGGGACCGAAGTTTCGTTCGTAGATAACTGCTTGGCCAGTCGCGGTTCAGCACCTGTCCTGTTCTCTGACAGCGCGTCTGAATCCCAGCGCCGAAAGCACGACCGAGTTTTAATCATTCGCTCTCCCCGTCCTCCGTTGCCAAAGGTTCTTGGTCGTATTGACCAAAACTCCTTCGTTGGAAAAAAAACGGGCTATAGACCGCTGATATGCGTTGCCCACACCGGTCTGGCAGTTGCAGCTTTGGACTGAAGCAAGTGCATCGATCGGCACAGATGCCGTCTGTCGATCAAAAAGAAGCAGCACAGCCATTCGGTTTGGCAGGTGGCTATGTGATTCCATCAATTTGCGAAGTCCAAACGCCAATCCTTTGGCAGTCAAAGCACCATGGCCTTTTCCGGTGTATGGATACGACGCAAGCGGTCGCCAGCAAGATCTCGTAACAACCAATGCTCTGGGTCAAGGACGGACACGTCATCACATGGCTACAGCCTCAGTGACATCTAGGACTGATCTGAATTGGATCTGACAGTGAAGCAGAAGCAAAGCAGAAGAAAACTTTTGAAATAACACTTGGGCGAAGCCTTTGGCGCTGTCAATAGGAACGCTTTCCCGCAGCTCTCCGAATCGCATGGATCAGTTTCCTTCTGTCGGGAACTTTGCTGGTGTGGCTGGTCTCAAGTGGACGGGAGGGACGGTTTCTTGTCGGTTTCCCCAGGTTTTCTCTCTCCGTGCTCGGCATTCGGCTGTGGCACTCTTCAAGTTATCTAGATATCTCCAAATTGTCCACCTTTCTAGCACCTACGGGACACTTTTACACCAGTGAGTTTGGTGGACGCCCGCACACAACTCTGACTAATTGAACTCAATGCAGGCGTCGCACGGTGGCCACGGATGGCCGCAACGGTGCTCATCCGGTAGGGTCCAGGTTTCATTACTCCCTCCAGATGCGCTCAGTCAGCTTATGGATCTGATCAAGTCTCGACGTGAGTAAGTGAACTGGGGCTATAATAGCACACTATCGCAGGTCCATTCGCCCAATCTACCGTTCTCTCCATGGCTCGCAAGTTCGTGTTCTTCGGCCCATATTTCACTGGCGCTGGCGCGCATCCGCGATAAGCGCCGTGGCTAAGGAACACTTGGCAGCTGGAATCTTGAGTATGTTCATGCGGTGAAGGCTCGAACTGTAGGGTTAACAACGCGGCAGAGTTCGGCGGTTCATTCTATACAGATGCTGGAGCCGGGGAGGCACTCCAAGCTGCCGACCGCGCATTCGGGGAACCTTTTTCCTTTTGGAGGCTGAGAGCCACGCAGACGCTGTGGCCATAATAGAGGCAGACGATTATTACCAACAAGGCTTGGTGCGACATCTCCGTTCCGTCTGTCTCCTGCTTCTGATGTGTTTGTGGATCTTGGTGCAAGTCGCCTTGTCGAACACTCCCCGTTAACGCCGTACCCATTCTGATGTTGCATCAATTACCAGGGCGGGGCAAATCTATTTTTTCTCGGGGACGGCGGGATTTCGACGGGGTGTTCAATTAGCCTACGTCCGATGTATATTAAATCACAGGGTGATTTACTTCCATAATTACCTCCATGTTCTTGTTCTCGATGCGGACCAGAGCCTCGTGGACGGAGACAATTACAAGGGCGCATCCCCATTAGTGCATCTCCTTGTATTTCTCGCGTCCCAGAAAGGAAGGTGGAGGTGTATGGTGCCGTGAGTTTACCCAGTGAACCCGAAGCGGGACTGTCCTTGTATTCCTTTGGACGTTCCCAGGCGGTATATAAGCGCACCAGAACTTGTTTGGAGATCAGACTCAGCCCCGAGTTAACTCCAGCCCCTGGCAGGAAGACAATAAACAGGCAACCGCTTGCGATCCTATTGTCTTTTGGACGCCCCACTTTGCTTATTATCTCGCAAAGCATACATACGCGCCCACATCCTCACGACGCTCCATCCCTCCCCCCTCCTCACGTCGTCTCTTTCACGACCGCACACCTAATTTCTTGCATCCGACCCGTCCTCACTGCACTCTCGCATCCTCACTGCATTCTCCACGTTCTCGCATCATCCTCGAATCTGCATTTGCATCCATTCATTTTATTCACGACCACCATCACCTAATTTTATCACCGCACACGGATCATTTAATGTCGAGCTACACCAAATACGCGACCGCCCCCGCAGCGGCTTCCTACGGGTTGTTCCCTGCCGGCGCGACGTCGCCAAACGCATTCTCGTCCCTCCACCAGTCGCCACGAGACACCCACTCCATGTACGCGCAGTTCTCGACACCCGCGAGCGCACCAGCGCAACAGACATCGTCATCGGGGCAAGGGAGCGCGTCGAAGCGCTCAACGCGCAAGTGAGGCGCCGACGATGGAAGGAGGACGACACGTACACGATATGATCACGACATTTTGCTGCACTACGACGGTGTAGCACACATACGGCTGGAGAGCGGGCAACTTGACGGCCCTTGAGAGGAGCGCGCCTGGGAGTGTTGACCACAGACACAGGCAGAAGTCTCGACACCAGTACGATACCATCGGTATACCAGCATTTGTATAGCATAGAGCATTTATGTATTGTTTCCTGCATCGACTTGCTGGTGGTGGACGGAGACAAAAGGGATTGCCCGCACGTGCAGGCGGGATCCAAGACCGGTCCGGGCTCGCTTGCATGCAAAACCAGTTTTGCCCTTACCCCCAACCTCGACAATGGCGCCGCCCCGCGCAGCAGTCTCCTCGTCGTCTCCGGCGACGTCCACGGTCCACTCACTCGCTCTCCTCAGCGAGTACACCCATACCCTCGATTCTCTTCCCCTCGACCTCTCTCGAAACTTTGCGGACCTGCGCGAGCTCGACGCAGTTCTATCCGCCTCCATGACCTCTATCACCGCAAAGATTAGCACCCTCACAGAAATGATCGAGCAGGGCGCAGGAAAGCAGGAGGAGCGGCTTTGGCTTCTCATGGAAATCGCAGAGGAGGCGACCCGCCTCAGACTCGGTGGCGAGGACAAGATTCGCGTCGCGTGTCAGGCCGCAGACAACCTCAGATCGCACGGAAGTCATCTGCGGACGCTCACCGAGCACATCCCCGGGTTCGACCCCAACACACTCAACCGCCGCACCACCTATCCCCATGTCGCCACGCGCTCGTTTATGCCCGCGGCGTCGCTCGAGTCGGGCAGGAGGAGGAGGACAGGATTTGGGTCGTTGCTCATCAGCGCACCGGACCCCAGTCCCGTCAAGCGGAAAAGGGCTGTTCGAGACGACGATCTCGATCACGGCAGGACGCCCAGAAAAGAACGGCTCGCTGAAGTGGTGCCGCGGCCACGCAATGGCGGTCGCAAAAAGTGCGTGTTCATTTGTTGTACATTCTAAGCTAATTTAAACCAGAATCGAACGCGCGCCGTCCCCGACAGAGTCGCTGCTCTCGGTGACGTCGCACATCCCACCCCAGTCAAACGCGCGCGCGTCTGGGAGCAATAACGCACGCGGCGTGAACGGAACCACCAACAAACGCTCGCGCACCGCCGCCGCCGCCGCCAACACCCGCGCCGCGAGCAACCAGCCCAACGAATACTACACGAACGGGCACGATCTCCCGAACGGCCACGCCCGCCGCGAGGCCTTCAACGTGCCCCCGTCCTCCTCCGCGCACCCGTCTCTAGTTCCGTACCAAAACGGGCACGCGACGCCCTACGACCTGCACCCGCGCGGCCACTCGCTCTCCAGCACGCCCGTCCCCGTCCCCGGCGACGGCTGGAACCCCCCGCACCCGCAGACGCTCGAGGGACCCGGGATGCCCGTCGCGCAGCCGCGGACGCAGCCCGCGACCGGCGACAACGCGCCGCCGGAAGCGGGCGACGGCGAGGCGGACGGCGACGACAAGCCGTACTGCTTTTGCCAGCGCGTGAGCTTTGGGCAGATGATCGCGTGCGACGACACGAGCTGCCAGTGGGAATGGGTGTGTTGCGTTTTTTCTGTTTTGTATCGCTGCTGACGAAATTCTAGTTCCACATCGCGTGTATTGGATTGACCACGGCGCCGGAGGGCCGCTGGTTTTGCGAGGCGTGCAGGACGAAGCGGAATGCGAAGCGCGCGGGCAGGGGTGGCAGGCGAAAGGCGTCCGGGAGAGCGAGGGCGTGATTTTTGTTGTATGCTAGAGATGTGTATCCTTTTTGTATTCTAATGGATTTAACGTGCGCGCGTAAATAGGGGCGGAACATGTTGTCCATTGCTTGGGTGCACGTCGCTTTTGCAAAATGATCTTTCTCTCCCCTATGTAACTTGCTTCTAACAACCAGACCCCCCAACATCATTGCATGTTCTTCCTGGCTCTTGGAGTCTTGGTGGTTGTTTCCGGGATATCTCCACCATGCAACCTTGAAGCTTGAACGGCTTTGTCCCTAGAACCTCCGCCTATTACTCAGGGTAGCTCTCCGATCGTTCACCTCTTTACCTACAAACGAGGTACGAGTTTCGCAGTGTTGTAGCGTCTGTTTATAAGAGACTGCTCTTTACCCCGCTCACCCGAAAGTCCATCGTCGTGGAAGACACCGACGGCAAGCATCGGGTCGTTGAATTAAAAATACCAGCTCCTGTCGAACAGGCATGGGACGCTCCTCAGTGACACCCCCCTTGGCCGACAACTCCGCTGGGCATACTGGCTCCCGTACCAAGGCTACGAGGACGTGTACTTCCAGCCGCAGAATGGTGACCTTGTCATTCACGACTTCCTTACGCAGCTCCATGGCTCGAAAATCGAGGCGCGGAAAACGCGATCCAAAGTCCATCTCAAATCGTCAGAAGACTCGGTAGCCAACCACGTCGCGTTTACCCCACTTCGATCGGACAAAAACTACGCTGAACACCCCACTATCTGCTTTACACCAGAGCACGACATCCTCATCAAGGAGGTGTTACAACGCGTTGCCAGTCATGATCCATCAACAGCGGACGATCTCACTGAGCTCGCTGGGACATCTGATGTGGCGCACAGTCCTTGGTTTCTCAATCATGGAATGCATTGTGTTTGAGTTGTTCAGATACGTGTGACGATGGGCATAGATTCAGCTGCACTACGCGTACCGACACCAACGAGCGCGCCTTGACACCGCTGTGTGGCCACTGTCTTCTGCGCTGGGTCCCGCAGGCTTCATTCGGGTCTCGGGATCTGGCGTTGGTTGGGCAGGCGGAAATACATGCAGGACTCGGCTGTGCCGGATGGACTCGCCGTGATTTGGCTCTTTCTGCAGTCTCGGATGAGGATGGTGTGAAAGTCTCTGGGAAACGATGAGCGGGGGCTTCAGGGCGGAGGTACAATCGGGATCGTGGTCTGAAGGTGTTTATTTCCTCTAAGTCTCGGCCTCTTTCTGACTGCACGCTTAGGCAACGCTTTTCGTCCCGCGGTAATTGGAAATACGGCTCAATGAGCAGAATTCTTCAGGGCGGAGGTGCGATCGGGACCGTCATGGAAAAGGTGCATGTATGCGTCCTCGTTCGGGAATTGGTGGGCGGGGACTGTGAGGCCATCGATTCCTATGGTAAGCGTTTTTCTCTCCTTCGCTCCGTGTCTGATTCTGCGAGCATAGAGTGCGATTTTCAGAGTGAGGGCGCGAAAGCTGGAACCTATGAAGGATAACCAATGGACTGCAGCAGCCGTTTATTTTATTCTTTGATAGACTCGTAGCCGTATTTTACCGTATCCTATATTAACCCTCCTTCTGCCCCGCGCTTTTCTTTTTCTTTATGAGGAATGCGGTTACCTAATCGGGAACCGGGTAACTCCGACAATATTCTCTCTGTCTTCCGCTCTTTGGACAAAATAATGTGAGCGGATGAGGGCTCCCTGGCCTTCCCTCGCTGACTCGAAACAAGAGCTAGAACCGTCCCTCTGCGCCTATTGAGCAGAGATGGGATCTCCCACCGTTAATGTGCGCCAGCACGACACGCTATCGCGAACGCTACTCAACATCGAATGTGCAGGTCGTGCGATACACCGCGCTCTTCACTGGTGTTGCATATGGCTGGTACCATCGCCGAACTCTTCAGGCCGCGTACGACGTGCACAAGATCGAGGCGGCGAAGCACAACCGCGAACACTTAATAGCGCAGGCGAAGGAGGCATGGAGGAAGAAACTGGAGGCTCCCAAAAACGTGGATGGTGCGTTTGCTTTATTGCGGGGCTCACAGAAATGACCCGCACTCCGTCTTCCGGTGCTGATTTCTTGCTTAGCACTCGTCACCGATCCAGACGACCCGCGATTCGACCTCGAAAAGGTAATTGCGCGATGGGAAGCAGCCAATGCATAGCTTGTATACTCTCCGTCCTCTGTGCAAATATAGACATCTTGACTAAATGGTTGCATTCCCGCTGCGGTTGAATGAGATTTCAAGGTACGCGTTTACTGCTGTACACGACGCGGCCCAGCTCAATTCGCTTTTTAGGTATGACCACTTTTCAGTTCGCATCCGTGTGAAACGCGGTACTTCTCGCGGGTGTCTGTCATTTGAATGTCCCCGGATACCGGGCTTCCGTGAACTTGCCCGGCTTTCTCCTTACCATGTCCTCCCCAATTCACGCAGGAGCCTGCTTTTGCGGCGCGGTATCGTACACGGTTACAGGAAAGCCTACGCTCTCCGCCTACTGCCACTGCACTCGTTGTCAGATAATGAACGGTGTGTCCATACTGCTCAAACGCTCAATACCCGCGCAGATTACGAACTGCTGCTTTCGCAGGCTCTGCGTTCATCTGGACTCTCCATTTTCCCGCATCCGCCTTTACTTGGACGCATTCCGAACCGCACAGTGCTGCACTCGAGACATACGTTACCGATGGCAAGCCCTGGAAGACGAGGTTCAGGTGTATCAAATGTGGAGTTTGCACGGGGTCGTATAACACCAAGACCGAGCACTGGAGCGTTTGGGGTGCCCAGTTCGCGAGAGATGAGAACGGAGTGACCAAAGACGTGGAGAGCGTGAAACCCGCGGCTCACATCTTCTATGAGACGCGCATGGTGGAGGTGAATGATCAGTTGGGCAAGTGGGAGGGTTACGAGGGCAAATCAAGCCGAATTGTGTAAAATAAAATCAAGTTGTCAGAGTCGGATCTGGAGACGAACATTTATTTAGAGTTGCATATAAAGACACACATGCATCGCATCAAGCCTCTAGACCCTCTGCCTCGTCTTTTCACTCCCGCGCTCTGCCTTTCCCCAAATCATGGAGGCTCTCACCAAAACGGAGGACCGTGATGTCGACATGGATGCGCCTCAGATATCTACACTGCGCCAGGAGGACAGTCCCCCACCTCCACCGCGACGAGTAAAGCTGCTGGTCAAGGACAACCGAGTCGCTCCGCCGCCGTCTTCCTCTCGCAAACGCCCGCTCTCAGACGACGATGAACCTGAGGAGGAAGACGAGGAGGATCAGCTCATTGACGACGACGATGTCGTCCCTCGGCATGTCGTGCCACCTGTCGCCCAGTCCTCTGCTGCTGCTGAGCCAGCGCCTAAACGAAAGGCGCCTAGCAAGCGCAAGCCTCGTAAGAGCGAGAAGAAACTCGCGGAGGAGGAGCGGAAGAGCAAAGAAAAACTCATGCAAGCTGGAGCGGCGAATCTCGCGCCAACGATGTCGTGGTTTGAAGTCAACGCGGCCAAAGCGCACCAACATGAAGGCCAGGAGGGCACCCTAGATCTCGGTCCTCTACCCCCCAATAATCTCGTCTCCCTTGATGCTGGCCCTTCGAAACCGCCGCCCAAGAAGAAGGCGGCCCGAAAGCCGCCAGCTGTTCCCCGTGTGCGCGCGAAACCCGGCCCCAAGTTTGTTTTCATTCCCTCCATGCATCTTATGGGCTAAACGGCCTTTGTTTTCAGACCAAAAGCAGTTCTATTGCCCGTTCCCCCGGAGGACATCGATGTCATAAGCGAAGGTGATTCAGATTCTTGCATTTTGACTCTACGAGTATTGACTTTTCATCCAGCTGGATACTCCGTCACCGCTGCCTCCTCCCCTGTCACTGCCCATTTCGAGGGCAATACACCGGAGCCTGACACGCTTCCACCGTACACGAACGGTCCCTTGGGCGAGGAGCCACCCATAACCATAAATCTCCAGGACGTCCCCCTCCCCGTTTACCCTCTCCCCCTGAAACCATTCTCCGTTCAGCCGCCTCAGAAAATCAATACCGGATTCGCGCCCGTCGTACCGCTCGATCGCACGGGCGCGAAACCCAGACACTGGCGGACTGTCAACCGCGAAATCAGGGGCATTGCAGGCGGTCGCTGGTTTACTCACTCGTGGATGGGAGAGAAGGAGTCTCCTCTGGCAATTGCTATTGCATCGGGAGAGAAACAGTCATCTTCGGTCGCACTTCCGAAGTTGCCCACAATGTCGATATCCGCTCCTGTAGCGTCAAAGTCAAAGGCGCGGGCAACCAAGAACTCATCGCTCACTGGTTCCACCGCTCCGTCGCGTTCGAGTTCCGCCGTACCCTCTAAGATGAGGACAATCATGCTGGCCCCTGCCGCTCCCCCATCTGACGGCGGAGATTCGGACATGGTGGCAGCTCCTGGAGTATAGCAAGTCGTGTCTCGATATCTGAATACTTTACCACGGACCCTGTATATAATGGAATCACTGCTCGAATATACTGTACGCCTCTGCACCGTGCGCGACGCGACTGTGATGCCGTATTAGATCAGGTGACCGGGTGAGCCCGACTCTTCTTTTGCGCCGCGTTCATGCCAGAAAATGGATCCGCCCGACTTGATGCCTGAAATCACCTATGTCGACGCGCGAATGATCTTGGACATCCGCGAGACAGCGAAGGAGGCCCATGAACGCGGTCTGCTCGCTGCCACCAAGTGGTGTGTGTACAATTGCACTTTATGAGCATGAATTCAAACGCATGTCCAGGGCGCTAGACATTCTCCGTGCCCTGGCCCCAGAGCTGCGTTCGATGGGAAAGCCGGTAGTGGACACGCCAACGCTGACGGAGGAGCAAGTGCGGGAAGAAGAGGTCTTCGAGCTGGCGCGCAAGGCCTTTGACGAGAAGCAGCACGCGCGTGTGGAACACCTCCTGCGCGACGCCCGCAGCGACAAGGCCGTGTTTCTGCGCACGTATTGCCGATATGTCGTGCGTTCTTGGGCTTCCTGCGTGGGCCATATATCTCATTCGAGATGATATGCAGATCAGCGAGAAGAAGGCTCTGCGCGACTGGCATGCGCTCGACGGTTCGTCTTTCTTTTTATTTTAGGCAGCCCTGGCTGAAATGAGCTCAGGCAGTCGACATCAACCGCCGACGCCTGTAAATTCTCTGCTCACAGAATTATATCAGTCCATAGAAGACGCCGCTGAGTCGTGGCTGGTGTTCCTGTGAGTGTTTTCTTACCCGCTACTGAACCACCCGTGAATTTTCAAAGGAAAGCAAGGCACTGTTTCTATTTCGCCTCGCACGCTACGATGAAGCCATCGACTGCGCGCTTTTGTCCATAGTTGCGGTGCCATGGAACTGGTCTGCATGGACGCTCATGGCGCAGTGCATCCATGATCCCGAGTCGGTATGTACAATTCGCTCTCCATCCCTGGCGCCCCACCGACGACGCGTTCCAGCTCGCCACGCATCTCCAAAAAAGTATCCTCCCACCGTCGCACCCTCTCATGCAGATGTTCATGGTGCGCATGATGAGCGAGCTGTACAGCACCACTCCCGCCGAGCTCGAGATATGCGACAACCTCCTCACGTCCGCGTTCTTCCCGCACAGCCTCTGGCTCATGGCCCTGCGCGCGAACGTACTGTACAACCTGCACGCGTACCAGCAGGCGGAGGAGCAGTTCGACACGATCATGGCGATCGACCCGTACCGCATCGACGACCTCGATGTGCTCGCGAATATCCTCTATGCTGTCGAGAACAAGGAGAAGCTGTCTGCACTCGCGCAGTTCTTCCTTGTGCTAAATAATAACCGACCAGAAGTTTGCTATCTGCTGGGTAAGTAACTCAAGCGAACGATCATTCTTATTCGTGCTGACGGTAAACAGGGTGCCATTATTCGCTGCGCGTTGAGCACGAAAAGTCTGTCAAATACTTCCGGCGCGCGACCGAGCTTGATAGAACGTACTCCGGCGCATGGGCACTGATGGGCATCGAGTACCTGGAGATGACAAATCCCCAAGCTGCGGTCGAGTCGTTTCGCCGAGCCGTAGGTAGGCGCCCCCCTTCTGGCTCTCGACGCGTTACTTATGACCTGTGTATGCAGATGTGAACCCGAAAGAGTACCGCGCGTGGTCTGGCTTGGGCAAGGCGTACGGGATAATGGGTATGCACCCGTATGCTCTGCATTACCACTCCCGCGCGCTACGGCTGAGGTGAGGCTTCCTAGCCCTCGGCTTCCCGTTGACATATACTTACCTATGTGCAGGCCAAACGAAGCGGAGTGCTGGGAGGATCAGGCGCATGCCTTCGAGGTTTCCGGAAGGTATGCCGTGGACCACAAACTCGATGTTAATTTACTCAACCATCTCTGCAGATTTGAGGACGCGATCGCGTGCTTCAAGCGCGCGCTGGAGGCGGACGCGCCGCATCCGATGACGGTCTTCTTGCGGCTCGCGCAGCTGCTGGTCACGACCGGCGACCACGCTTCTGCAGCGAGCTACGCGCAGGCAGCCGTCGCGCAGGGCGAGGCGCATGCGCAACCCGTGGAGTACTATTCCAAGGCGCTAGTCGCGGTCGCGGAATACCAGATACGGCTGCCCGGAGGAGACTGGGGTCGCGCACGCGAGTACCTCGAGCGCGTGCTGGCGAGTCCGGCGCCGACACCGGACGATCTGACGTATGCGAAGGCGACGGAACAGCTGAAGCTGGTGAAGATGAAGTTGCAGATGAGGGGGGCTTCAGGGTTGGATTGATATATTGGGCGAAGATAACACATGTCACAAAAAAAGGAAAGGAAGCAGGAGGAGTAGGCGACAAGGCATCTTCATATCATAGCGACATTCCCTGACGGATCCAGCCTGAGCCTGAGTGGCACGCTGGTCAACTTGAAAGCACGGCGCCGCGCAGGGAATGCGTCCGCCGAGAGCGGGACGTAGAACAGTATTCGCATGTATCGTTGCAGGGTGCACAGATGAGTCCAAGCATCGCCAGCCCGACGCGGTTTCGGCGCGATCAGTACTAGACAGTAAAATCCTCTCTTTCTCTTACCATCATCATGGATATCGTCAGTTTCAAAGATACTTTCTGCCTCCAACAGGTCCTAACCATCTCCTTGTGCAGTTCTCGCTCATCGAGTCCCGGTACGCAACGGGGCAACACAACGAAATCATACCTTTGAGCAAAGCCGAGTTGCTGAGCTTCACCCTGGCCGCCGGTGGCGAGGAACTCGCCCTTGAGCACGCACGCCTTCTAGCTGAGGAGGATCCGGAAATTATTGGCGTGCGTTCCTGCTCATCTTAGATCACCCACTCACTCATCATCAACCCTGCAGGGAAAATGCGGCAGAGCGTCGCGCAACATACGCACCGCACGTATTGACGACGCAGATGATTACAAATTAGTCTACTGGGGAGGGGAAGCCGCCAGCGCCAACAAGTTATGGTCGTTCCAGGTCTCCTTTAACCAGGGGGCTCTTGACTTTGATGCGGAGATTGATGAGCCCATCAATCTCGCAGTCGCGAGGATGGAGATTTACGCCGTGACCTGTGCAGGTCCAGTGCTTCTCAATCCAAAGAGCCTTATAGCTGCTGAGGGCAGCTCAATCGTGATACAAGACCTTTATGGATTGCACCGAACCTTCCGCTTTCCAGTCCGAGCTCATCGTCCCCGGGCATGCAAAACAGATGTGGTGCAGTTGAAGTAGCATTTCATTGTAACAATAATAAGCTTTGAAAATTGGCGAGTGGGTTTGCCTTTTCCGACCAGGTATACCGATCCCATCATCTCAGACCTTGTTTTCAACCTACTCAGAGTCAGGGCTCGCTGTCCGACGATTTGTTCCCGGCTCCTGGGAATCGAGAACCAAAATGGATCCTTTCGTTTCGAAATATGTCCAACCGTCGAATACGTCCAACCGTCGACAACCTCACCCACCTCAGGGAAAGGTTGCAACTTTGCTCAACTTGCACTGGGCTTGACGCGTTTGCGACGGACCATCTCTGCAATAATACCTAGGAAATACATAACGATAATAATTACGATATCGTGACCAAATGAACAGTCATCGCAACAACATCATCTTCTGAGCCGACTTGACAATTCAGCCTTTCTCGAGCCCGAGTCGCCCATCTCATCTTCAGTCGCAAGATATGGGCTGAAGGGTCGGCGCACAGTGGGGCTGAAAACAGCGGGCCCAGGCGTGCGTGTCGTGGCTCTCGATGCGGGAGGAGAGGAAGCTGCGCTAACACTCCTGGGGCTGCCGTCCTTTTCCCAGTCTCTTCCTCGGCCGAGTACACCAGGAGTTGAGGGGCGCGTCGACGACTGGGGCCGTGACGTCGAGCGCGCCCTCAGATTGTCCCTGTCCACCCTCATCGGGGAGCTCGAGGATGCAGAGCGGGTGTGGTCAAAAAGCCGCGATGGACCAGCGTCGCCAGGCCCGGCACCCATTTGCCTGCCGCGCTGGGCGCCTCGTGGGTCATAAGCGGATGTATCCCGGCTCTTGTATCGGTCGTTCTTGGACGTTTTCTTAGCCTGCGGCAAGCCAGCATTATTCCCTCGGTTGGAGTTGGACGTATTCTTGTCGGGCAGCGAACCAACATCCTTCCCCACTCCTTCGTATCTGGACTTGTTCTTCTTGGCTTGAGTCAAGCTGACGTCTGTGCTCGTTGAGTTGCTCGGCCCCGTTTTCCGTCTCTTTTTCACCGATTCTTCTTCCCTGCTAGACTTCCTTTTCTCCTCTCCGACAGGCTTCGATCCATTCCTCCCCTCCACTGCAGGCTTGATTTTCTTCTCCGCTTTCACAGGCAGGCGTTTTCTGTTCGGATCCCGTTCCACAGGGTTGGTGAGAACTTTCAAGAAACGCTCTTTCCGATCAGCTGTTGTTTCGAGAAGACGCTTCCAGTTCAAAGCGACCAGAGGATGGCCACCTGGGTCGTGATGGTTGTCGTTATCCGACAGTGCTGCGGCATCATCGTCGATGTGGGCATCCAACTGATCGATTCCTACGGTGGGCGGGGAGACGACAACCACCCGTAGTAAGGGGTATGTGGTGCCAGTATTCTCCCCGCCTGCTAGGGTGAGGGCTTCACGAGTCTCTTCGATGAGTCCTGGGCGCATGAGTTTCGAAAAAGGCTCCCCGGACTGAATAGTAAGGGCGATCAGAAATGCAACGACCGGAGTGACTATCAATCTACCTTTTGCACGAAGTATTTATGAGGGACGGTCGTCCGGATGGCATCCTTCAGCGGTCCATTGTCGATCCCATCTGCCAGAAATTTGGCTTGGAGCGCCACCCATATAAGCTTCTTGTTAGCAAGTTCCAGCACAAAGAGTATGTCCGGGCCCATGTTGTTGTCCGGAAAGCAGAATGCTGCCTGACGCTCGTGATTTAGCCACCGGAGGGTACCTTCCACATTGCATGTCTCGCCAATCCGTCCGACGGGAACAGCATGCTCCCGCCAGTTGAAGTTATGAGTACGCCTTATTGGGGGTGATGGTGGCTCCCCATCGCGGGTTTCTTGGGGGGGATCCCTGGAGAGCGCGACCAAACGTGCGGACTGATCTGCCCACTCGGGCGCGGGGGATGCGAATTCGAAAACATCCTTTAACGGGACTGGTGTCGCGAATGCATCCGCGAGGAGGAACGCAAGGTAGGTTTCAAATCCGTTGAATTTCGAGTCGATCCTTCCCCCGATTCCGCGGACAACGTACTGCCAAATACTTGGACCAAAAGGCCTTTGGCCGGAACCATTCTCGTTGATGTAATAGGTGGTCGCCAGGAGGATGAGAGGCTCTGATATACAGACGGTGGTGCAATCGGCCGTTGTATATCGAGCAAAGCCAAATTCCACCAAAGCATTGTCTTCCTCACAAAACGATGTTGACAGGCCAGATCGTAGGAGTGAGTCGTAAACTGAAGTTGTAACGGCTTCCGCAATGCCTTGAGCTACGAAATGGCGTCAATTCGAGCGATACTATGCTCGGGAATAATTGCTGACCTGCGGCAATCTGAGCGAAATTGATTTGATCGTAGAGCTTTTTCGTCCGAAACAATCTTGTTACGGAGAACGGCGATGTAAGCTCGGGTGCATCTGTTGGCCGAAACCCCGTCTGAAACTCGACCCAGTCGTTCAGAAACTGGTGAGGATTTTTGAAGTCCGAATCGAGCAGATGGGTGAGGAAGTTGGCCGTAAAGCGAAATCTGAGAGAGAAGTTTACGCACTGCCCGGAAAAAAAGGTCAAGAGCGACAGGCTTACCTCCCATCCAACCAATTCATTATTCGGTATAACAATCTCTTTCCGGTTCCGTCGGTGTTCTTCATGATTGAGATAGGGATGTAGCGTCGAATGTATGTCTTCTGGTAGAGCAAACCCTCGGTGTCGGTCTTGTCGAAGGATCCAGTGGCGGAGACCCGCTCGGTGTTACTGCCTTTGGCAATGACGGAATTCATCATCTCCTCGACCATTCTCTTGTCGATTCCCGTCCCACCGATCGTGAAACCTAATCCGTCTAGCAGCAACCTGATGAACATTTCGATTATTTCTCGCAGGACCGGGCGGCAATGTTCGTTATTGGCAGATCGAAAGGCTTCGGGGAAGAGCGTGGCTGCGTATTGTGCCTCATCCAAGACGACATGAAACATGTTTTTCGGGTTGTGCGGCTGCAGCGGTGGCGGCGGCGGTGGCGCTCGAGCTGGTGGCGCCTTTTTAACAGCAACCTCGAAGTTGCTCTTGATCAGGACAGCCAAACGGTCTTTATATATGCGGATTCTTTCTTCGCACATGGGGCCGCTGAATCCCTCCTGGTGGAGTTGCCGTGCCACCTGATCGAAGATGTCGCAGCCAAGAAGGCCAGGGTCGACTTGAAGAAAAACCCATAGCCGTTTGTCATCCTCGGTGATTTTTCGCCCAGAGGCAATGATGGCATCAATAAATGCGCGGAACACGATGAATCTCGCGAGGATGGCTTGACCGATACACATGCTGGCGATGTCGCGATTGGCCTCCAGCAGAGCCGTGAAGTCGTGCAGTGGGAGGACTTTGGTGAATCCTTTTGTGGAACGAAGTCTATCTTGTATGGAGTGCAGCATGTCGGTCGAGCCAACTTTGTCACTTATGGTGGAGGTACAGAAATAAAAGCCCCACTTCTGGCAAAGACCCTCAAGCAGAAGCCGAGTTTTCCCTGACCCGGAGGTGTTGATGAATAACCTGACCATCCTTAGCTGGCGCATGAGTTTGAAAGACATCACTCACGTTGCCCTATCCACGTCGAATATCCGTTGGAGTCGGCTGAACATCCTTTCGTCGCCCAGTGACCCCAACCTGTGAAGTAACAAGCTGGGTACACCGTTCAGCATTGGTATCTTGAGCTCGGAAAGCCAGGCCTGCATTTCAGGATCGGAAATTTTCGTCGGTTTCCACTCGGAGGGCCAGGTCCAATCGGGTTCAACAACCTCTCGCAAGGAGGGAAGAATCAGGTCGATGATCTCGTGTACTGCTGCGGAGACCTCCATGGAATCAGGGATGGATGTGGGCCTGTCCGCCAGCGGTGCGATAGAAACAGGAGGAGGGAGGGAGCTCGGACTGGCAGAAGATGCGCTGGAGGAATGTGGTTCTTGGCCAGCGGATAGATTCAAGACTTGCAGATGTGAGCCCATAGATAATTGCGAATTGTGGAAGAGGCTCACCCGCATCAACGAGGGGCTTGTATGATTTTTCCAAGTAGGCTTTGGTTAGGTGGTCGGTGAGGTCAGGCCATGTCTTCAGTAAACGGGCGCAGACTGCAAGATTATAGTCCGGACAATCATATTCGCGCAACGCGACGTAAAGGATATGGACCTTGCCGTCCCCGTATGGTCGATAGACCTCGGTAAACAGTGCGATACTTTCGTCGCGCTGCGTCGATGCCTCCATGAAGACGTCGTGCTGATGCTGGTGTGGGTGCAAGAACCGTGACAGCGCTATTTATGTATCCGTTGAACAAAAGATGTACCCACAATCCTGACAGGCCTGGTCTCGGCTCGAACAACGAGTCCGCACGCATTCTAGCACAGCTACCGAGACGATTCAGTAGCTGTTGCATTCGCATATGTTACATTTTCGTGCAGAACAAGAATGTTATTGTCTTGATATCCCGATCGTCCGTGGAACCACGATCGGTATCGGAACAACCGATACAGGTTTGATCACTAGTTCCATGAGACGAGGAGGTCGAGGTCAAAGTTGCCCACACAGAGATATCTTCGGAGGAAGTCAAAGTCGGAGACTAAGAACAAACCACTTCTGAAGTTGGGTGCGAGCAGAGAATGATCCGATCCAAAGGTGATCGGGCCGCATCTTCCAATCAATCCCAAAACCATCCCTGGCCGAAGCCCTTATTGTCCCCTCAGCTTTTTTCGGCCATGCCGTCGAAGTTGCCCGGTCTATCGTCTGATGTCACGATCTCAGAGGACGACGCTATAGAAGACTCCGTTCTACAGAACATGGCTGCATTCTACCCGAATATTGACGACATCGACTTAGCATCAATGTTAATAGACCGAATTATCCGCCAGCTTTTCGTGAAAGCTGGCCGCCCAGTCGATGAAACTCTTACATCTATATCTTCCTGTCTAGAACTTCTCCGCGTCAAGCCAGAACTTCACGAGCTGTTGAAGCTGGCGCATGCCGAGAAGGATTACACACGGGTGGCAGAGTCTCGTACGCCGTTTCTTGTTTTCAAGTTATCGTTTGCTGAAAGACAGTCTTGCAGCTTTGATTCCGCCCTTTGTGTCCTCTACCGCCAGGGCATATCTGGACAGCCTTCGCCCACATATGGAAAAGCTTGTTAATGGCGAGAAGACTTTGGATACTTGGATCCCAGATTCTGACGTGCCGGTGGATGATGCTACGCTGCGACACATTGAATCCTTGAAGCTATGCCGTCTACATCGTGACGGCATCCACCAACGAGACTTCAGTATCATTCTGCATGACCTGGGTGGTTTCAAAAATGACCCTGTGCTAAACGCTCGCACAACGGAGATTTTTACAAGGCAGAACAAGTGAGAGTCCAAACTTGTACGATCCAACGCGTTTATTCGTCTATTTGCGGCAGGTTCTTGGTGAATACCTCAGGAAGCGGGAAGACGCGCTTGCTATACGAGGGCCTCTGCTTGAACTGGGGTTTATTTTTCGCATTCGTTGTCGACTCCGGTCATCTGGGTGCAGGGGACATTCAAAAGGCGCTCAAAGACATGTTCAAGACCGCCCTTGGGTTTCACAAAACCCCTGCTGCCCCTGCCGCCGATATAATGAAGCAGAATTCGAAATATTTTTCCGACATATTTAGCGCATTGTTACTGGCCCGATTGCTCATTTTCCAGGTGTTTCTCGAGGTCGCGAGTGCCTCTGGATTGACAGAGGAACACAAGAAACGATGGCTAATGATGCAGCTCAGCCCGGAATTGCTGAATCCTCGGCCCGACGGAGTGTTTGGATATTCGGCATTCGATGTGCTACCACAGATTCTAGCACGAGAAGATACCGGTTATGTGCGAGAAAACATAGCTGATGCTCTTCGCAAGATACGAAAGCTCCTCGGAGACGCGTCGCCCTTTTTCATCGTTTTGGACGAGGCGCAAACTGCAGTCACCGAGTTCACCGAGGCTTTCGCCTCCACAATGCCTCGCCCGTCTCTTCTTACGGAGCTCATGCAAGTGTGGGGAAGCCATACGACCGAAGACGATACTTTCATCTTCGCCGGGACAAATATTCCGAAATCTCTCTTCGAAGGTGTCGAAGACAGTGGCTACGTGTGGTGCTCCGGTACCGGCGCATTTGAACCTGAAGCACAAGAGCGTTACGTTTCTAGCTTTTTGCCCCCCACGTTTTGTACTTCTCCGTCTGGGATTCTCTTGATTTCTCGCATCTCGCGCTGGCTTGCTGGAAGGTATCGTAGGACGCCTTCCTTTTTCACGGTCAAAGCTGATCGGTAGCAGGCATCGTTGGACGGCTTCTTTCATTCATGCGCTGATCAGGGAAGGATTCACGGCCCCGCACACCCGATTCAATGCCTACATTTCAAATGTCACAGGTTTCAAACCTCTTGACGACTTTGAAAAAGTGCAAGCACAAGTGAAGGCAGAAGCCCGTGATCCAGAAAAATCATGGCGAAAAATTTTCACTATCGTGACGTTCTCGGAGATGCCCACTGGTATGTAGTGTGGATAAATTATCTTCGTAACCGCTGACTAGGACTAGATTTCAGACCCTTGTTCCTCGACATCCTGGTCCGGTACATGGCCACACATCATGGGTCACCCGCATTTGGCCCTGAATATATCAGACTGGTGAATGAGGGCTATGGGCGATGCACAGATGCAGAGTTGTCCCGTATCCTGGTCGACGAGCCTCTGATCCTGGTTGGCATTGCCAGGGCCCTTCTTCCTGATCCTCGCAGTCGTCCGGCAGTCGAAAAACACATCCCGGGACATCCCAACAATTATCCGGAGACTTTTGTGGGCAGCATGCGTCTGAACGTTCCTCGCACACCAGGGGCCTTTTCGCATTGGCTCGTCTTCCACCTCGCCCGCCTGTTCGGTCAGCCACGTAATTTGGCCGATGTCTTCAACTTTCCGCACAAAGCGCCAGCATGGGCCAACCAGTCCGCGCAACTAGCGACGTTCCACCCCACCGGAACTGAACCTCGGGAGTTCGGGTATTCGATAGTGTCCAGCGATGATGCGTCGGAGGAGCGCCGGCCACCATTGGCCTTCGAGGCCGCGTCCCTCGAGGAAACACTTTCCTGGCTTGCGCACGACACTGGAACGCTCTTCTGTCTGCCTCGCTCGAGCTCCACTGCTCCGGACCTCCTCTTTCCACTTATGCTCGCCGACGGCACCTCCATTCTGGTCGCCTTACGGGCGATGGTGTCCACGGATCCTGTTCCCGACTCTGAGCTCCAGGCGGCCGTGTCACAACTCCGGCCGAAATGCTTGTTTATAGACGAGGTTTGTTCTCATCCAGTGTCATGGTATCCTAGCTCACATTCTGTATAGGACGATCCAACGGTACACTCGCGTGCCATCGCCACCTTGCAAGACATGCCTTTCCGTTCGCCCAAACTCGGCAAATACGGCCTGCTTCGCGTCGTATCGTCGTTCCCGGCGGAGATCGACCTCAAAGGCTGCGTCCCAAAAAGCTGCCGTGACGTCGCCAGTCTGAGCCTGACGGCGTTCGAGAACGAAGTGACGCAGCCCGAGTTCTTCAACAGCGTCGTGAACGGCATCTTGGCGGGGAGCAAGCGTAAATCTGAGGCGGCGCCCGAGAGCAGTTCTAAGCGCCACAAGTCCGTCCATGCGAAGGCCGAAGAGTTGCCTGCGCCTGAAGTGCCGGTATCACCCAAGAAAAAGAGGGCGGGTAAATTGAGGGCGACAAGTCCGCAGCCGCCGAATGCCACGGTGACACGCCGTGGTGGCGTCAACCGCAAACCTGAAATCCCGCCGGAGGACGTGCCCGCGAAGGGGGGTAAAGCAAAGGGAGTCCCATCACCATCCTCCACCCCCGTTTCCCGCAATACGCGGAGCAGAACGAAGGCCGCCGAGAAAAGGAAAGGGAAGGCATGAAAAAGCGTATCGGCTGGATACTGCTTGTCGGTTTCGAAGTCCTTGTAGCATATATTTTCGTTTTTGTATTTCGAACCTTTGCTGATAGACGCTATGTAGATGTACAAGAGACTCCAGGATGGGGACATTGTTGTATTGTGCACGCAGGCTCGGGCGCGAACGGAACTACGAGGAACCAATTTTTTGATGCGGGGGCGCGTATGAGCGTCAGGGGTCACCCCTTTTCGGCCGTTCGCCGATCACGATCCGAGGACGAGAAAGAGGAACAAGGAGGAATAAATGTGACAACTCCTTTGTTTTCTCCGTGCAGGTCCCGTTAATCAACTTCGCAGCGCTTATTTTCGTTTTCTTTCGCAGATTACTTTCTCTGTCCCTAACTGTATCAAATACCACCCCTCCTATGACGTTCACTTTGTACATTTAAGTTCTCACACACAAATAACCGGTTTCACACACACAACTTTTCACGTTTCACACACACATTTTGAATTTCCTTTTTGGGTGTATTTGGCTCTGTATCTCTGTGTCGCCATCCCGCCATCAACGTCGCCCAAACCTCCCGAATTGACGTATACAGTCCCAGTAGGCCTCCAATCCATATTGCTAGCAACCCATACAGTGCTCTAAGACCCCTGAAAAATTGCTCTCCCTTCAAAATCCATCTGCAAGACCTTCAACATGATTGTTCACCGACGACGGAAGCAAAACGACGATCTCCAAGTCACTGTTTCAGCTATAGTCACGGAAGAAAAAACTTTGTCATCCACCTCCAACACCCTCTTCAAAAAATGTCTGATCCCACTCTTTGCCGCGTCAGAGAGTCAGACGGCAGCCAATGTCCCTGCCAGCGTGCCACCGAGACCAAAATTGAGGCCGGCACAGACCGTGTTCTTTGCAAAAGCTGCGGACATATTGAATCCGCCCATCCTGCACCCCCGCTGCCCCCCCAGCGCAAGGTCGATGTTCGGACTTTTGTCACCGGTTTCAAGGAGAAGGCCAAGCTGGCATCGGGATCGGGCACTGCCAAAGCCTCCCTGGAGGAGGCTACTGCAGAGACCAGCGCCGGCCTCCGCCCCAAAAAGCGCAAGCCAGATACTGCCACTGACACCGAGCCTCCCTCAAAAAAAATGGACAAGGGGAAAGGCAAAGTGAATCATTCACTTCTTCCCTCCATCCGATGCTGATGAATGACACTTAGACAAGAGAGCCAAAGCCCAAAGGCGACAAAGGCAATGTCATCAAATGTGGCAAGGCAGTTCTAATAGTCTGTGGCATTTCCGCTGTAAGCAGTACCACCTGAATTCTACAATGACTCATTCAAGATTTCAGGACGGCAAATCGCTGCGTGATTCTGCAGTCCCCGATGTCGATCAAATGAGAACGATGAAGAAGGCTCGCCTGGTTCGCCTGTCCACCCCGGAGTCCCCGATCTCCGTCAGCACCGCTTGGAGCAACAAGCGTCTCAATGATGCTGTCCACGACTGGTTCCCTGAGGCGATGGACTATCTTGGCACCCAACCTTATCCAGGCGGTAAGAATGATGCCCCGGAGCTTAAGGCTCAGTTGTGGGTCGGCTGCATCAAGACGAAGAAGATACTTCTTCTCGCCGGTGATCCTCTACCAACTGGGGCCGAGCTTGGTGACAACTGCAAGGCTCTGGGTAGAGCCAGCGCAGAGCGTGTACTTTACATTGGTGTGTAATCAAACCGTTCCATGCTTTGTTTTTTAACAGATCCGCAGCATCCAAGGTACAGATCCCCAAGAGATGTTGGGCTTGGGAAGATCCCGATAGTGAGGACATGGGGAGTGAAATCGACACCCTCCCTTCGGAGGACATAATCATGACGCCAAAGAAACCTGGTGAGTGTCCTTTTCCTTTTGCTTATCCTTTTTTACGCTGTACGGTAGCACCCCAGAAAAAGGTCAAGATCAAGGCGGAGCCGGGTGTCAAGATCAAGTCGGAGCCTGGTCAGTCCATGTTCTTATTTCTTGATGAATGATATATAACCAGATAATAGGGGTCCAAGAAATGAGTGAAGACGAATCTGATATGCGCGATGCGGCCAAAAAAAGGATGACTCGTCTTACTACTGGTATGTTGATACAGTGGGATCTATCTTTATGTGCCATGCTTAATTTCTAGGCGCTTTAACATACAACGGCCTGTTTCTTCCTGAGAGCAGCCCAGATGCGGAAGAATCTCAGACGGGTCCCTTGCCATCGGGATCTACCAGTCAAGATGTAGTCGTGGTCAGTGATAGCGACGACGACATCCCACCGGTACCTACTCTGGCATCAGTGGCTGCCTTGCAGACCGCTCTGTGCCCAAAATCACTGTCGCCTTCACCGACGTTGGAGCCTGGATCCCCTCCCAATGAGGACCCGCCCTCTTTCTTTGCAGACTTCGGGAACGACGTCCCGGAATTCACAGATTTCGAGATACCCCCGCCCCCTTTTCCCATCCCTTCCTATAATCTTCCCCCCGGAACCTCATCCGGCTCTGCAACTTCCTCGACGTTCCCCAGCTGGCCACCGTCCGTCCCTCCCGCGGACCCTCCGGCACCAGTTGTAGACGTGCAAACTCCGCAGATGCCGAGCAGCGCAGTCCCAGTGCTTGACAATCAGCCCATCCGCTTCCGAAAGATGGGGCGGGGCCGTGGAGATAGAGATCCGTGGGCACAACAGGGACCTTGAGATGTCCTTATCATACCTTCGCTTATACCCTGGACCGTCCTTACTTGCTTCATCATGCCACTGTCCTTACGCGTCTCAATTTCTTTCCATAATATAGTAAATCGGGAACTCCTGTACCATTAATATCAATTAATCTTTTCTTGTACATATATCCTGAGCTACTAATTGTGACGAACAAAGCGAGAAGCCCAGCCATGACAATCACGAACCCATCCATCGCCTTGCCTATCTGAGTGCAGTACCAAAGTTCCTCTTGTACCCTTGAAATGCAGATTGAAATGCGTAAGATCACAAGAAGGAAAGACCAGGACGTCGCCCAGCTGGAGGTCGAAGCGGAAGCCCACTTCATAGAGGCACAGCTCGCCACCGGTGAAAGTCCCGAATGGGACCACCAAGCAGAGCTTCTTGTCACCGCCGTCTCGGTGGGCCCACGTACACGCGCTGAGATTGATGACAAACCCCCCGAAAGGGTAGCACGGAGAAGCAGCATCAAGGGGGAGGTGCTCCACTAAGATGCTGAGCTCGTCGTAGTCGTCTGGCAGATAGGCCTTCAGCTACAGAAAAGAAAGATCAGAACATATAACACAAGTAATGCATTTAGACGCACAGCGATCCTCAATATCTCGAAAAAGTCCGTGTAAGCCTCCACCAGAGCAGGGTACTCCTCCGGTTTCTTCATGTCCTTGGACCGGTGGACATTGCGTTGAAACAAATTGGCCCGCCCGCCGTGTGCCTTACGCACGTCGTCCGGATGAGCATCTGGGGCATCAGTCCCCTACAAGCGCCTCAGCATTCATCAACAGGAACAAAGGAAAACAGACTGACCTTCTCCGCATATCGGGCGTACCAGGAATAGTGGCAGGATAGATACTTAAAGAACTCCTTGCGTGAGTCTTCATCCTTGAACTCCCCTGGCATGCACGTGTGGATGTGCATTATCGCATCGGACAACTGCTGCTTGTACTCCTCTGGGATGGTGAAGAGCAAGGACAGTAGCTTGCCCATGGAGTCGGTGATTTTGAGCGCGTATTTCCTACATGCGCGTTAGCAATGCACGGATGTAGAAGACCATCCCATACCCTTTCAGTATATCGCTGCTAATACCTATGTATTGACCGAGCTTGGGCTCCCCCCCTGCGTGAAGGTTGTTGCTCTACGGATTCATCGGTTATCTTCCGATGATCTCATGGAATCATACTCACCTTGCACTGTAAGTCATCCAGGCTTGTCGCAGCTGGTGCTGCCGAGGCACGTAATCTCTGGCCTTCGGTGAAGGGGTTCCGGTCCTTCTTGGACATGGGTAGCGGCAGCTTCTTCTTCTGGTACACCAACGGTGTCTTCAGTGTGAAGATCGGAGCAAGCTTGAGGACGCTGGGGTCCTCAAGCGGTTTCCAAGGAGGAACAGTTTCACGATTCCACTCGGACGACCTCGGATGAAGTATTGGAAAACTGACCATAAGCGAACCGCCACTATTAAGAAAAGAAAATGAGAGGACTCACTTCGTCTCTACACCATCAAACACCTTGTCACTCAAACAGATATCGTCAAAAGCAAAGCTTTCGACGTGAGCTTCTCCCCCAACGCCGCAGGGCACCACACGGTGAAGGCGGAGGTTCGCAAAGTGGCCGCTTAAAGAGCGCATATGGAATACAGGCATCATTAGACGCCGTACCATTGGTAGCCACTGCCCGTCTAGTGAAGGAAAGCATTACAAAAGGATATGAGCATATATCATCATACGTACGCTTTACTCTCCGGAGAGCGGACGCTAATGAAAGCAAATCTTCCTCTGTTGTGCCGCGCCGCGTGATATCGGTGCGCATATCTAGTGCCGCAATTATGGGCAAAAGATAAAGAGTCCCTAGAATTTCTTGAGTGCGACTCTTAAAACTGTAAGGGATGTATAGAGACTTACCGCCAGCACAAAGAAGCAAGAGCCTCTTGCCATGAGTGACCCAGTCTTTGAACGTGTTGACGTGGGTGCCTGGGGCATACATCTGCGCTAATTTTTCTGCGGAAGGTCGGCGAAGATGCTTGAGTTTTGCATCTGCGCGTAGGCTAAAAATGATTGTGAGACAAAGCTTGAAAGCAAAAAAGAGAGAGAAATACAGACCTGTCGACATTCAGAGCAAGCTGGATGAGACTCATCATGAGGTGGAACGAGCCGACCCGAAGACTAGTTGATTGCTGTTTAATCCTAGTCACAATCAATGCCGTGTCGAATTCCGTTCCCGCAGCCATGGCTGCACCACTCTTGAGCCCCTCTAGAACCTCTTCCAGAGCTTGTCGGTGAGCGCGTCCGAAGACCCATAGCAGCTTGGACAGCATGTGTCCAGCCGCTTCCGTGATCACAGGGCCTCCGTCCTCGTCCACCCGCCAACCGACGTTCTTTGCTCTCTTCCTCGACCCCGTCTGAGCGTTATTTTTCCCAGCGCCGCGAAGCCCCTTATTCGCACCGCTACGAAGCTGCCGCCCCTCGGGTTGCCCAGCACCGTCAAGTCCCTCATCCCCATCTGCACCTTGACAATTCTGACATCCAGGCTCATGGCAGGGCATGGCCCCAATGTCCTCGTCGCGCCCTTCGCGTTCCCGATCCCCTTTACGAGGACACTTCTTGTGAGCAGGTCCTCCACCGGCACCTGGTGCACCCGCCCCGCCTGCGCCTCCTGCAGCAGCAGTACCTAACGACGCCTGAAGAGCACTGAAGTTGATTTTGAGTCCGGTCCAGGAGTTTCGGGCGCGCTGTGCAGCTTCCTCTTGTCTCCGCCACTCCGCCTCCTCCTCGTCCTCGTCGACGTTCTCGTCGTCGTCGTCGTCCCCCTCGTAGTCGACGGCGGCGGCGCTGATCTCCTCGTCCTCCTCATCCAGCAATACGGCACCACGCTTTCCAAGAACTTGCGGCAGTTCCTCCAGGCACAAGGGAGACAGAATGCGAGCTGCGTAGCAATATTTAGCCTCCGTACGCACCATACGTGGGCGGGCAACTGACCTCGAAGAGGCGAATCATCGCCTTGAACGGTAGGCGAGCTTCCGAGGAACGGCGAGTAGGGGGGCGAGTACGGAGAGCTCAAAGACGAGCCCCGCTGAAACGGGGCGCTTGACTATGGGGTATACGAATGCTAACTAGTTTAGCTTCGTGAATGAACACAAAACCAAAACCAACCAACACACACACACACACACACACTTATACTATTAGCGCACACCAAAGTTGCGGGGACGGGGTTCGTTCCGTAGTATGCGGACAGCTGGAATCGAACTAGTCGTAACAACGGCTCGTGGGGATGGGTTTCACAATCTTGTATGAACTTCCAGTAGTCGAAACTGACTGAAATGCCTCGCCTAGGCAATGAACGATGTTTTTATATATGTTTTTATGGGACGGTTTGAACGCTAGGCGCTTACAGTAAAGTGCTAGGCTCGATGCCAAGGCCCTAGGCGTCAACTTTATGACCCACGGGACAGAGGACTTTATGAAACCAACACTGCAAGACCTTCTTAAACAGTGGACTCTGACGTCTGGCCAAAGAGCGTTTATTGGGGAATCCTACAACCAATGTAGAGACAACAGAAAGAATCCGGGGGCAAGGCAGCACGTCTAGTACTCAGAACCCAACGGCAATCCTCTTGGAGCTGTTACCAGTGCTGCAGCGACTCGTTTGTACGTGAATGCCTTCTTACGGGTCAGACAACGTGGAATTTATATCACAACTCAATCAATTATCACACAAACACCAATTTTATAGAGCAACTACAAACAAAGATTGAACAAATCTCCGCGAAGCCGACCTGAGGACACCACAGACTTTGATGAAACCTTTCGACCGAGGTCTGGGGAATCTAGTCGCAATGAACTGGGTTTTTGCGGTGCTCCTAGGCAGCTTTATATACAGTTACAGGGAATATATGGAGATAAAACGGAAAATGAGCGAGGTATATAAGTCTTGAGTCATACAGCAGCCAAGGAAACGACTGCCGTGTCGAGTTGTCGTGAAGTCTGGCCGGCCGATCGCTTTTGGTGCGATCGGTTCGCTGGATTGGGTATATTTCCAAATGCCCTAGGCCATCGTCATCCGGCCTAGGGCGTGCCTGGATCGGCTTGCTTGATAATATCTCCTCGCTGGATTATTCCGCGTGCTCTCCACATGGAACCATCGGTGTTTTCTAACGCCCTAGGCGGGTCGGGTCTGCAGCCGCACCCGTCCTCTGGTGAGTAATACACGCTCGCTGGTTTCTAAGGCCCGCTCGCTGCATTGTCCCACATGCTCCTCTTCGGCAGGGCCGATGCCAAGGCGGCAGCCCTGATACAGTACTCGTCTCTCATAAATCAACCATACTTTGCATCTATTTGTCTTGTCGACGCGACGCGTCCGTCACCTGACCGTTTCTTCCTCGGGGAACCCTTGCGGGTTCAACCCTTGGTAAGGACATCCTTTTTACACACGCCTAGCCCTTTTCCTCAGTGCCTAGGGGGTTTGTCCGATCTCAAGTCTCGAGGCCTAGGCGTTTCCCAACCCTTATTAGCCTGTCTTTAACTGACATTAGATATGCCTAGCGAGCCTCGCGCCTGCCTAGCCATGGTCTAACACCGATATCCTGCGCCCTAGGCTTTCTAGTATCCCTTGTTCGTCGCGTCTATGCAGTCTGGTCGTTGGTAGCAATCCAAGTTCATCGTTGATGGTCCAGGCGTTTTGTTATACATCCTTAATAGTAAGTCTAGCTTTCGCATCTTGGACATTTACAACCAGCAGCTCGGACCTCACTCTGATTCTCTTTGTATCACCGCGTAGAGGACCCTAGGCTTGATTACACTAGCCTAGGGGTGCATTTCATAGTCTTACCAGCAATAAGAGTGCTGAAGAAAACGCAAAAATGCACGACTTATGCCCGTACATGTTTCTGGGCCGTCTCATCTCCCCCTCACTAAATCTCAACCGTCCCCGGTTGTTTGCAGGCGCCATTCGCCGCAATATTTAGTGGTCCTAGGGCTGATAGCGCCTGTCGGATACTTTTTGTGTTTTTGCCCATCTTCCTCATCAACACGATGTTATTGTATTGCTGAACCCATTTACTGACTGATATTTCTCATAGCCGACAAAGCCTAGTTCAACCGTAAGTCTATTTGATAAGCGCAATCTTATCTTAATCGACCCGATTTGCCTCCGTGTTTAGAAGCCCGTCCTTCTTACGGCATCTCAATTGAAGATCCGCCACCTGCCATCATAGGGGCATTCGTGACTGCTTCATACGTCTATCTTCCTAGGAGAGTCTCACCCGCCTAGGCTTCTTCTCTCATTTTGTCTGGCTAGGCCGCCCTCGCTAGGCATTCATCAACCCTGACTGAATGCGTGTGAAGCGTGCCTAGCTATTTCAGCTTTAGTGGCCTTGAGGCGGAGTATTTTTAGCAATTCAATTGGCTAGGTGAGCTTCCATTTTCCATTCATCTAAAGTTTCTTTCTGACTTCCTGATGCCGTGGGTCCAGGGTCTCCGCAGCCAATTCCCTCTTGCTTTCCTACTCCCACCACCATCTTTTCTCTTCGCTGGCGCAGCGCCCTCATTACCAGCTCCGTCCCGCCTCGGCGCGTAGCGTTACAATCACGCCTCCTCAAAAGTCCAACAAGAAGGGTAAGGCGGTGGTGGCCAAGCCGACCATCCACCCGTCTTACACCCCGGCTCAAGTCAAAGCGCTATGGGCGCCCCTCGTCTGTGCCCCGGTGCAGGCCTTGCTCCCTCTGTTGACGACTGGCGCGGTGGCTCGTCGTTCCTCGGCGCAGCTACAGAGTCTCTTCGCAGGTGCCGAGAAAGTCCTGGTATGCGTCGTTTTTTCTCATCGATTATCTTTGTTTGACTAAATCTGCTTCTACAGCGTCGTTTTCGTGAAGATACCGGAACGGGTCCCATCGAGATCGAGGCGTTCCTCCTTTCGATCTGGGTTGCCGTTCGCGAGGCGAAGAGGGCTTACCCCGAATTCCCTTGGAAGACCCAGTTTCCAACGCTGTATAACTTGGTTCCCAACGACCTCCCTCGTCGTGCAGAAATTGAAGTAAGTTCATTCAACCCCAGTTTTCTTCTCCTTCTGACGCATGTTTTTTCAGACTTTCGTCCCATCGTTGCCCGACTCGTCATTCACTCTACCCGAAATTCCCGCCCACTTGCAGTTTGCGTCCAGCGATGATGACGAGCTTGAGGCCCCACCGCCCACCAAGAAGGCTCGTTATCAATCGCCTTCGGTGGTGCCCGACACACCGCCTCCGCAGCCATCGTCGGTAGGTTTTATTCCTCTTCTTCTAATCATTTTATTTACTGACGACTATTTCTTTATAGTCCCGCCGTCAGCGTTCGCCTCCTGCTGTGGAGCGTCCCAAGCCAAAGCCCACGGGAAAAGCTGCCACGCTGGCTAGTCGACGTCACCACGTCTCTGAGTCGTAAGTTATTCTTTTATTGTTCTTCAACTTTTTTTTTTGTTTTAACAACTCGTTTTTCTCCTAGTCTTTCGCCTGAGGTTGAGGAAGCCCCTCGCCCAAAGAAGAATGTTCACCACTTCGACCAAGCGGCGGACCTGGAGGCCTACGCTCGCCACACGCACGAGACGGGCTATGTTTCCGACGGTTTTGACGCGGCGGTTGAAGTATATCCTCGTGCGTTTTCCCTTTCATCTTCTTATGATTGGTACTGATAATTTCATTCTCAGGTTTGATAGATCACCCGCAGGGCGGCGTCCTCGCCCCGCACGTTGCGGTCGAGAAGGTGCCCACCGCGGTGGTTCACGATGCGACCATCGTCCCCGAGGGACATATGGTACGTCTCGTTATTTCTTTTCAAAACCTTTACTGACAATTAAATCTCCTCTTAGACTTTTTATATCTGCACCAATTGCGCGACCCGGGGGCAGCGTTGCATCTCGCGTGGTTTGGGAAAGCGCTGCTTTTCCTGCCACAAGGGAAAGATGTCTTGCTCCCTGCACCCCGGCGTCATCCAACTCCTGACGGCTCAAGAACGGCTCCGCCCGCTCAATAACATTGGTTCTAGTAGTAAGTCCCACTTATTATTGAGCGATTTTTCTTTACTAATTCTTTCTTTGTAGGCATCGTCAACGTCCTTCAGCGTTTGGTGGTGGCTCGGCGCCACGCCGACCTCTCTCACTACCTCCTCCGCAACGCCATGTTGGACTACGACGACGTCCTCACCGAGGCCTGTCTGCTCCTCGAGCAGCAACGCCAGGTTCTCCAGCCGGACGATCTTGCCCTTTGTTTCGAAAATCCGCAGGACTTGCAAATTCTCTTCACCCTCTTCGCGCGGCTCGGGATCGAGTATGGCACCGCGATGTCCGATCTTCGCCAGGATAATCCTCCGCCCACCGTCTTCGGCTTGTCCAAGGATGGCGAAATCGTCGACGAGGCCGACGCCGAGCCCAATACTCAATTCTACGTCCGAGGCGTTACCGAGCAGGCTGCTTTCGCGGAGTTCGACCGCCTTCCACCCGTCTCGGATAGGGTTGAGGAGAGGATCCACAAGATCCCCGCCGACTTCCACCCTTCCGCCGTTGGTCCGCCGCCCGCCGCCGTTCTGGAGCAGCGTCGTCAGCTGAAGCCCAAGCCAGTCCCCCGGCTTCCGGTCACCCCAGCTAATTCGCAAGCCTCCCCTCAGCGCGCCATTTCTTCCGCGGTCCCTCGCGCCCGTCCAACCTCACCAGACCTTCGAAAGGTCTCGTCGTACCATGAGCCTTCCGCGTCCACTTCGCGGAAGCGTCAGTACGAAGAGACCCTTTCGTCCCCTGTGCAGGTCCAGCGCCGGCCGGTTGATTTCTCCGTGGACGAGACGGAATCCGTCTTTCGACGTCCGCCCGTCGGGGGTTCTCTTAATCTGTTCGCTAAACCTTCGGCGGCGAATCCGCCCATGTACACCACCTCGACGGACTCTGGGCGTCGCATTCCTCTCACCGAACAGGTCGCTTACGCGGAGTATGAAACCGCTCGCCGCCAGGGCGAGGCTCGCGTCCAGGCCCAAGCCCAGCGCTACGTCTCGTCTTCCGCGCAGCCAGTCTTTTCCAATCCTGCGCCTGCCGCCACCGCGACGCCTGCGCCTGCCGCCACTCGTCCCCTTTTGCCCGCGTACGTTCCTGAGTCGGAACGTGGTAAATGGGAGGCGTATATGGCCGCACAGCGCCCGGTTCCCGACCTTCCTGTCCCTGCTGGACCCGCGCCCGTGGCGCGCTCGCCTTCGCCGTTTCCAGTCGACGCTCCGTCGGTGCCCATTGACGAGTCTTCCTTCCTGACGAAACCGGGGTCTCCTGAAGGGCAGGAGACCTCGTTCCAGGATTTGGATAACTCGGTGGTGGACACTGTTGCCGGGGTTGGGGATATGCCGGTTGGCTAGCCGCCTTTCTTTTTTCTTTCTCTACCAACGTACATCTATCCGCGCTGCTATCTCGTGTTCTTGACGGACGGAGTACAGACAGTCAGGATAACTAGTTACAATGGGGGCAACTGCCCGGACGTGTAATGCATTATGTCCGGGGTTTTCCCAGCACAGCCACAGCACAGCCACAGGACGGCCTCGGAGGCGGCAGGCTGCTCCAGCGGAGTTTCAATTTTCGATGGGACCGTCAGATCACTCCGGGGCCGTCAGATCATTCACGTGCTCGCTTTATTCAAGAAATAGGGGCTACAAAAGCACGCCTCCCCTGCACTTTTGCCGCCGCTATGCGCACGCTTGCTGACTCAAGCGTGTACATAGCCAACCTTACGTGCTATCCCCACCCTCTCACGGTATTCCTACACGGCGGCGGGAGGGGACGCGCCCAAAATCTCCGGAGCGGCGGTCGCTCCACAGGCATGCGCACTGCTCGATTCCGCCACGCTTGGTGAATGCCTGCTGCTCATTAGACCCAGCCGGATCCCCGGTTGTTTGACGTACCTGGTTGCGATCAAGCGCTCCAGCACCCACGTCACATCAGCTACAACATCGGCCCAATCCCCCTCCTCCCCCACCTCCTTCCACCACTTCAAACAGATTAGCACGTTCAGAAACGCATTCGGCCCCGGCACCCGCAGCACATCCCATGGTCCATCCTCCTCCCTCTTCAGGGTCTCGTCCGCTCCGATCCGCCACTGCGGATTGATCGCCTTCCACCACACCTTGAATTTCGCCACGAAAATGGCTGCATCCTTTGCCGCTACATGCCCCGCCCCCTTCCTAGCTGCCTTCACCCAGCCTTTGATCTCCTCAGGACGCCCCGCTGGCGTGAAACCTTGTTTCTGGGGTTTTAATTCAGCCATCAATTCTCCGGAAACGCACGGGCACCTTACCTGCGTCGCAAACGCTGTCGATGCTTCCTGCGCCCACCACAGCCCAACCAGCTTCACCCAGCCCCCGCCCCAGCCCTCTGCCCCCTCCTCCAGCGTTGCTTTAGCCTCCCGCGCCCATTTCGCCCCCGCGGCATTTTCTTTCGCGCCCTTCGCGCCCTTCGCGCCCTTGCTCTTCGGCTGGGTCTCTGGCTGTACATCCTCCATCACCGCGTCCTCTGTCGGCTGCGTAGGGGTGGTAGAGGCGCCCTCCGCATCCGCCGCCGGCGCATCCGCCGCCGCCGGGGCGGGCTGCCCGCCTTGTACGCCATTTGTCCCTTCGCCGTTCGCGTCCTCGTCCGCATGCGCATCTGTTTGCTGTACCTCGGGCTGCACCTGCTTTGCTCTTCCTCGCGTCACCGGCGCCTCCGTTCTCACCGCCACGTCGGGCTCGCCGTCGTCGTCGTCGGACGTCTCGCTCGCGCTTTCCTCGTCCGACTCGCCCACGCGTCTTAAGCGCTTCGCCGCCTTCCTCCCCTTCGGCTTTCCTGCGGGTCTCTTCTTGCCTTTTGCCGCCGGCGCGCTGTGCTGTTCGAGCAGCCCTGTCGCTTTCGCCGCCGTCAACGACCGTTTGTTCCGAGCCTCGTTATTGGCTCGCTGGAGGGCCATGTTGCCCATCTTCTCTAATTCACCGATCCGGGCATCCTTTGCCTTGGGAGTCAGCGCCTCCAGCGATTCCCTTAGCGGCGACGTCATGATTGCGAGAGCGGCCATGCGCCCGCTCAAGCTGCGATCTGCGGGAGGCGGGGTAGGTGGTATCGGGCGATGGGTTGTAGGGTCTATCAGCGCCATCGCCATGTCGTCGTCGTCATCGAGCGGGCGCAGATCATCTGGCGGCGCGCCCGTGGCTGTGCCGGCCACGACGCCACCTTCCAATACGGGGTCGATGGGGACTATCGGAGCGGGGACGGGCGGTACACTGCTACTGGAGTCGGTGCCGGCTACTCCGGAGGGACCCGCCTCGCTCGGCGCTCCAGGTATGATTGCGGGGTTCAGGGGGGCATCTGCTTAGTCATCAGCTGATTTGCTACTCAGCAATCACATCACAACTTGCCTGCTGCGATGATAAATCGCACGAACTCGTCCAGGAAGCGGCCGTATCCCTGTGGGCTCCACTCAGTGAAGTCTTGGCCGTCCTCCGGATTCTGCGCATTCGTCGTGCCCGCGTGAACGCCAACAACGTCAAACTTGCCCTCGACCTGCCGCCCGCCGACGAGCGTTACGTAGTACCCCGTGTACGCCCTCAGAGCTTGCAAAAGCGGTGTGACGACGACTGCAAAACGCGCCCGAGCCCTATATTTCTGTAAGTCTCGACACATCACCGCGTTATGCAGGCCACTTACTCAGCTTGATCCTCTTCATCCACGCTAGGCAACCCTTCGTCGGCGTCCTTCCAGGCTGCCACCTCCTCATTGTGCTCCTCCTCAGCCCGTTTCCGAATCTCTATCCTCACCGCCTCCGGCTCTTCGTTCAACAGCTTCTGCGCTACCTTACAACGCGCGGACAGCGCGTGGCTCTTGTCGACGTTGGGGTATTCTGCGAGGAACGTCGCCTCCACCAGGTCCTTGTACTGCTCCATGCCCATGTAGTGCTGATAGTCGGGGATACGCCGAGGGCACGCTTCGGTAGGGCGACGCAGACGCGTCAGCCACGTCGCGAATGGATTGTTTGTCAGTCCAGCACCGTTTCGCCGATGATTGTACCAATTTTTGATTTTCTGAGAGAAGGTCAGTCTCTTTCCAGTGTCTTGTCGCCCCTTGCGCTTACCTGATTGACCAAGTCCATTTTTTTCTTCTTCATCGCGTCCTCGTCCTTCGCCATCGGCCCGTATACCGGCCCAGAGCCCGGTTCAGGGTCCTCGTCCAGCTCTAGTCGCCAATCGAATTTTTTCCAGTATGCGCTCCCCAGAATGGGCCAGAAGGCGCGCGTTTTTCCTTCCCTCGACGCGGTCAAGTAGTCTTCCATATTGGACCACAGGAACTCTTCGCGTGCGCCATGAAAGTCGCCCTTGTTTCCCGGTTTTTTCTTGGGTTCTGTGCGTACTTTTCCTTTGCCTTTGCCTTTGGGCATAGCGAGAGGGGACGGGAAGGAGACGAGGCGAGGAGGCGACGGACAAATGAATTCTGTCGGGATACATAACGTGTTAAGATCCTGTCTCCTTGATACACCTAACTTCCCGCTTCTTTTTCCCAAGTCCGTACATTAACAAGTCCGTTAGTCCGTTGAGTTCACTCGTAATATTTGAATCAATCAATTTCATACATCACACTCGCGCGAATAGTTATCAAGAAAATAAGGCGACGTTTGAATCGAGCAAGGGACAGATATATGTACATTTTTGTGCTACGATTAATGCTACTACGCCGCCGCTCACGCGCTCTTGGTGTACGCCTCTACAACGGCGGGGTCGGGGTGCCCGAACACGCTGTTGGGGTCCATTCCCAACTCAAACGCGGCCGCGAGGGCATCGAGGCTGTCAGAGCAAGTCAGCAACGAGTCGATTGAAATAGCGAGCAAGTAGATATGACGTACCGAGACGCCCAGGTGCGGTGGATGCCCTTCACCCCCCAATGAAGGTCGACGGGCGGCCCAGTGCCCATCTGCGCGAAGGCGGCGGCGGCGGACTCGGGCTTCTTACCCCAGGCTTTATCCACGGCGGGCTGTGGTACTTTGCGCCACGCGTCCTCCACGGCCTCGCCCTGTACCGACGCGTGGCGGACCGAGGGGGCGAAGCAGCCTTGAGGGACGAGACGAGACCCCGCAACGTAAGGCAAGGCGGGCGTTGTCGAGGGGCCGCCAGAGAAGCTCAAGGGGCCGCCAGAAAAGCTCAACATCGGCGCGGCAGCTGCGGACGTCACCAGGCCAGGGGCGGGCATCCCCTGCGACCCGCCGGCCGCCTGGAAGGCGACACGTGAGGTCGAAGATGGAGCCGGCGCCGGCGGGATGGCGTGCGCAATCGAGTTGAGGTACGCGCCGAATTCCGGGGTCGCCTGGGGGGCCGCAAAGGGCATTCTGGAGGTCGCGAAGGCGGGGTGGTTCGGGTTAGTGTTGGCGGTGTCGACGAAAGCGCACTGAGCCGAGCTGAAGTTGCCAGTGTTGTTCGGCGTAGGGTTGCTGGCGGGCGCAACCTGCAGGACGCGGCGCTCGGCCTCCGCAACGGGGCAAATATCGCCATGGGTCCTGAAGCAGTTCGCAGCCCACTGGACGGTCGCCTCTTCGAAAGTTTTCACCCGGACGCGAAACCCGTTGTGGAAGCCGTTGACGTTGTCGGTCGCAACGTCGCTTGTCCAGTATCAGTAACAATTCAATGGAGCTGAAGGCGAAAAAACTTACGCATTCGTATAGGTCCCGGGAGTTACGCCTCTGAACACCAGCCAGAAGTACAGACCGGCGGTGACCGAGATGATATCTTTGTTGGTGCCGGGGTCGGGGTGGTATGGCATGCTACAGCAAGGCCTAGCGTTGGGGGGGTTGGGCGGATAGCGGAACGAGGGCATAGCGGGGTACAGTGGGGACAGATTGACAAGTCATTGAGCTACACGACAGATTAAATAAAAGGAGGAATGAGGTGCAAACATTCTCGAATCGCGAGAAGACCAGAAGAAGAAGAAAGCCCACGTGATCTGCCTAATTTTCCATTACCATTGACCAACCTCGACGGCGCCCATCACTGGCATTGGGCCCTTGGCCAAATGTGCCCTTCGCTAGCTCAACAACCAGCCCATCTTCATCCGTTCTCGTCGAGTCTCACCGAACGCCGACTCCCAACATGGCCGTCGCACTTCGCACTTCGCCGTCGCACTTTGTCGACGTTCCACAAGAGTGACCAATATCCGTGCCTGCAGCCCGCCACTGGGACCTCGCAACTGACATGCGTTCCTGACCTGACATGCGGGCAGCTTCCGCTGCTCCGCCACTAATAATTAAGACCCCGTTCCTTCGCCTGGTTTCGCCAATGCCCCAAGGGACGGTCTCTCTGAGCATGTTTGTACGCAGCGCTGCTTGCACCCGAGGTTGCTCAATGTCCTTCTCTAGGCCCGCACGACTTGCCATCGACCCCGCCTTCCAGGCCGCCCTTGGACGGGTCAATCGCTATCGAATCTACGTAATATACGGGGACACGCCCGGCGGGATCGAAAGTAACTGGGATCGACACCACTTCTCCTGTGCGGCTGAAGCCTGGATGAATTGCACGGAAATGTGCAGCGACCTTATCACCAGATCGTGGCTCTACGGGCATCGTGAAGCAATGCGGCGTGAACGCCAGCGCATGGTCGCGCTGCGAATCTTGGTGTACGCCCTCGAGGCTCAAGGCGACCAGAGTGCAGTGTCCCGTAAGTCTTCCATTACCCGCCGCTTCCTTACACTGACACCACACATTAACAGGGTACATTTGGCGTAGCTAGTTGCAACTAATGATAATCGAAATTGGGCAACATTTTATTCACATCAGAAGCGCGTGCAGCAAGAGAGGGCCTCCATCGTCGGCCTGGGTCTTGCGTGTCGGAGCAGGAACTCCACGTCGTCGTCGTCAACGGGTCCCGCCGCTAGCAGCTTATGCAATGCCGCAACCTCGCGCTCGTCCGTGTGTTTGAAGTCGAGTCGCAACTGCCCACGCGAGGCTTCTTTAGAAGCTGCCATTCCCGAGCAGTCGCACGCTTCCGGCGCTGGCGTGCAGTTGTCGACGGCCTGGTCCTCTTCATAGCGCGCGTAATCGGCGGTTGCGTCGTCAAAGAACTCCTCTCTGAGATGAGTGAGCGCGTGCCGGCGGTAGACCTCAAACAGTGGTCTGTGGACGTTCAGCGGGAGCAGTTTCCAGTGGCCGGATTCTTACGTTGCGCGAAGTTGGTCGGACGATGCCCGGCGTCTCAATTCCACCTCCGCCTCTTCTCGCTTCTGCTCCCGCCGCGCCTCGCGCAGGCGGTTCATTCTGAGCCGCGCCTTCTCCAGCTCCTCGTCCTTATGCTTGGCGCGATACCTGGCTTGCGCCGCGGCACGCGTCTTGTTCGAGTGAAGGATAGTAGTTTCTTCGGCTGACGCAGATGGGGCGAAAGCAAAGGCGGAGAACGCAGGCGGCGCCGCAGGAGTTGAAGGAGTTTGGGCCGCAGCCATGTCGAAAGTGAAGGTAAACTCCATAATTGTGTGTCTTATCCTGTTTTGACGCTCGGAAGAGGGCTCGCTCTCTGCTTGACGTGTTGACGTACACCTTCAGTCTACTCCAGCCCCCTCCCTCCTGCCGTCATGTCCTCCCGCCGAACACACCCCAAACGCGATCCGAAGTTCGAGATTTTGCATTCGGGCACCTGGTGGAAAGACTTTCATCAGAACCGGGCGCGCCGGCGGGATCGCGCAGCGCGGACTCAATCCAATGCCGCCCCCCTCGACGTCGACGCGCCCGCGGGTTCCATCTACACCTTTACCGGAACGCACAGCTTGCCCATCGTGGGCACGGTTCAAAACAACGGGACCATCCTCACCGAGCGTCCGCCGTCGCAGCCGTGCCCCACGTTCGTGGCACCCGCCACCCCTGTCACCGTGCGTGCCGTCGCCGGGCGCGGACCCCATGCGCCTCTCGCGGGCGCCCCTGGCCCTTCCAAAAAGGCACAGCAAATTGTCGCGCGCTCCAAACTCCGCCTAGGAGCATCGGTCGACCCTGACGAAGCCCTTCTTGCCCGCTTGCGAGGAGTCCGCATGCGGGATGACGCGGTGAGTGCAGTCGGTCCCTTGCTCGCCTACGCTACTTAACGCGTTGTTCGCAGAGCGAGCCTCCAAACGTGGTGGAGATGTGCACGTTTCCTTCCCAAAAGGTTTTTATTCATTCGTTGAGGCGTGGCGTTGGCACTGAGTTGCTTTCCTCCCAGGCCCGCTGAGCAAAAGATCGTATTGTACAAAAGATCGTATTGTAGCCGTGCTGCATCTCCTAGCTGTATTTCTTGAGAATGTATCTTTCACTTAGAAAAAAAAATTGCTTGTCCTTTGAATGACGAAGAGTAGCTTGCAAGATTCCGAAATGTGCGGAATCCGTGCGTCCCAAAATGGACGGTGTTCGTGATTCCCAAAAAGGGTTGTTCGTGGTACAGATCAATTCACCAGATCGTCTACAATGATCACAGTAGGCCTGCCGTGCGGGCGCTATATACACCACATGTCTATTGAAGGTTTGTCGGACTTGACTGGGTGGTGAAAAGATCGGCGGACGGACCTTTTTTCTCAAAGTCGGTGCGAAATAAGGACCCGAGCCAATGCTCATCCCAATGCGGAACTTGTAATGGACTTGGGTGAAATGGTGACCCCAAAAAATGGCATTGGCGAAAAATGATGCTCACATCCCAGAATTCGATTCCGCGCCATTATTGAATGTGCCTTGCCGTTTTCAAGCCGCTAATCAAACGGAGTATCACCAGAAAAGTTTATTATTTATTTCAGGGCCATGTACGGTACATTCCGACACCCTGCTCCCACCGCGCCTCCCGCTCGCGGCGGCGCTGTTCCCGCATGCTTGCCGATGTCGAAGCTGACTCATTTATGTCCCTGTCTGTGCGAAAACCATTGTAAACCCATCGAAAGATACCGGCTGGAGTGAATTGCGTGAAAGAATAACGGCGTTCATGCGCCTGAATGCGGAGGTTCGAGTGTCGAAGGATGGCAGATGGGAGGAGAATGGTGGAGCCAGGTGGGAAGCGTATGATCAGCCCCAAGTCCCACAGGACGAGATGGCCGCCGCGGTCCGGATTAAACAGGCCCAGCGCAGTTATGGCGCACCAACCCCAGGCCAGATTGCCGAAGTCGATGTGGGGCAGTGTGATGGTGCGTGGCCCGAAATTGAACGTCGTAGTGGTGAAGACGGAGGTTGAAGGGATGAAGTTGCGCACGAGGTGGCGGCCGCGCCTCTACGCGGCGTCCCAGGAGAAGAGATCGTTCATGGTTGTATCATAATATGCATGAAGGTCGGGCGCAAAGCCAGCAAAGAGGCCTAACACTACTCAGCGCACGGCACGCGAACAAAATAGGCACATACTGTTTGTCCAGCCGGCAATGCGCTGGAAACACTTCTGGCCAAACAGCCCGGCAAAGATGGCGGTGTTGGTGACGGAGTGAAGCAGGTTCTGGGGATATTCCTGGCCGCCGCCCATCGAAGGGCCAACATGTTCAGCAGCATGGGTGCCGCGGCGAGGAGTGTGCGCGGCATCTGCAGCTAACTTACGCCGCCATTTTGGCTCGGTGTAGATCTCCGCCGCCGCGTGCTCCATCGCCGCGGCTGCAGGCGCAGCCACTGCACTTTCCCAGTCGCCTGCGTTGGGCGGAAAACCGCCGAGCACCAAGATAACGCGGCGGTCGCGATCCAAGACGGGAGTGGGCACACTGGAGAAGGCGGTAAGCTCGGGCGACATGGCTTGTGAATAGAAACGCACCCATTCCACCCATACACTTGCATTTCCGGATATGCCGCCAAAATTCCCTCTAAGTCATACTCAGACGGGTTCTCCTCCATCTGTCGGACACCCATCCACCCCGACTTCGCGACGGGGAGGTGGTAGTCCTCCAGGTTGAGAGCCAACTGGATAGGCGCGGCCTGGCGAATGCGGAGTTCGGTAACCCGCTTCAGACGAGACCCTGCACTGACACGGCGCTCCTCCCGGCCTTGTGCGCGTACACGACGGTCGCGTGCACGCTTCTTGATGCGTTGACGCTCCTCGACGTCGGTGCGCACGGGTTTGGCATGGATTTCGGTGTGGGTGGGAACGGCGGGCGAGCTGCGGACACCAGTGGCGAGAAACGGCTTCGGCGGAGGCGGGGGAGGGGGTGTGATCCAATGGGTGAAGACGGCGGGGCGAGGGTCGGGTGGCGCACCGGGGCGGGCACACCGAATGCCTTTGGCCAGAAAGGGCTTTGGCTTAGGGGGTGGCGGTGTGATCCAGCGAGTGCTGAAGCCGGAAGGCTTTGACGAAGAGGCTTTTGGCTCCGCCTCGTCGTCAGAGCCGACAACCGATCCATCATGCTGCTCCAAACGGTCGGTGTGACGCACGAGAAGGTCGCGAATACTAACACGATCCACAATCAGGGGGGTCGCATTCTGGCCTATATAAGGGCTGAACTCGGCGCCCGACCGTGTGGAACGCCCTGTTAAATAGAGGGCGACGGTCAGAAATCTTGACAACAGAAGTGAAGTACAAGAAAAGCATTTTCTGCATCTCCAAGGTCGGAGTCGCGTACAGATGCGAAAAAAAGAGGAAATAAGGAAAGGAAGGCGGATAACTCACAGGCCATGGGGCGGGGGGGGTGGGGTAGGGAAGGGGCGCGTTGCAATCTGGCAAATGCATGGTGGCGTCCCAGAATTTATACGGGCAACCTGCGGCTTGGGTCGCGTGGATTAAACCCATGAAATTGTTGGCATCATCCTTTCCGGAGTTAATCGGCTACTTGGTCAGCTATTTGGCCGGTGTTTTTTCTGCCTGGTTTTCTTGTGCAGCTCAACAACCCAGCGCAACTTGCCGCCCCAGCTGGGCATGTCTTCTTGGCGCAAGCGGAAGACGCGCACAGACAGTACAGATCATGCTCACCGTCAACTGTTGAGCATGCCGCTGGAGGCGGCCGCCCTCGCTCAATCAGCATCCGTAAACGAGCCAATCACCACGTATGTGGATCGCGCGTCCAGCGATAACCGACGGATCTATCGGGACGAGGTGCCACTAGAACCTCCGAGCCCAGTGAAACGGGCCAAGATCGCGAAGCTCGCAGCGGAGCAGGCGTCGCAGCCACTTCAAGAGACACCTGCGGAGGGGGAGACCTTCGATTCTTTCACCTTTGAACGGTACCGCCTCCCTACTCTCGACGAGGACGATGGAGACGATTCTTCTCCGGAGGCTAAGGCGCGTCGTCTAAAAAAAGTCAAGCCTTCGGTGAGCAGAATGGACGCGTATGGGGTTTGGTGTCTGATGTATTCGTCCAGGACAAATCCCTTAGCACGTGGATTCCCCAGGTCGACAAGTACTTGTCGGAACTCATGCGCCTGGACGGATGGGGTCACGCTCTTCCACATTGCCCGGCATGTGGAAAGGGGGGTCCCACTTTCCGCTGCCGCGACTGCAATGGCGGCGCTGTGTATTGCAAGACCTGTATCGTCGCTCGACACGAGGAGAACCCACTACATCGCACCTACGTGAGTTCTCTCCCCTTCGAATAATCAAGGTCATATTAAAGCTGTTTATATTCGTCTAGGAATGGCGGGATCAGTCCTTCCACAAGAAATCCCTGGCGGACGCCGGCTTGCGCATTCAATTTGGACATCCGAAGGGCAAGCGCTGCCTTACTCCTTCGCGGGCCAAGGAGTCGTTCGTGTGCCTGCATGTCAACGGCATTCATACAGTGAACGTCGACTTCTGCGGGTGTGAGTTTGCCGCCGACGCGGGCGAGCCCCACATCCAGCTTCTCCGCGGGGGCTGGTTTCCAGCCACTCATGATCGCCCCCAGACTTGCGCAACGCTGGAAGTCTTGGAACAGTTCCATCAACTCACGCTTCAATCCAAAGTCACCATGTACGATTTCTACATCGTCCTGGAGAGACTCACCAACAACGCGGGGATCAAACCCCCGGATCGATACCATGAATTTATTCGCATGTGTCGGGAGTATTGGTACCTTATGCTGCTTAAACGTGGAGGCAGGGCAAGGGCTTACGACTGGACCGGCGCTGAGGGGACCAAGCCGGGCGAGCTGGCGGTGGAATGCCCCGCGTGCCCTCGGCCGGGTGTGAACATGCCTGCGGATTGGGAGGACACACCCGAATGCAAAATGTGCGTCTTCTTTCTTCGGTGCATTCTGGTGTCTGACTGTATTGGTCGCAGGTTCTTGTATACGCTGTTCCTCGCGATTGACGCGTGCTTCAGACTCAAGCGCTGCCTGGTTTCGAATGAGCTGAAGGATCCGGACTTGGGATCCGGTCAGGCGTACATGCTTGAAGACGCGCCGTACCGCGAGTTTCTCCACACCGTAACGGACCAGAAGGAGGTCAGAAGTTTGGAAGGATTTGCTGTGATTGTGTTACTGACTTGATGGCGGACAGATGAAGACGTGCAGCGGACTTGCCGCGTTGGATTACGCCAACACGAAATTTTCGCGGGGCTACGGTTCTACTGGTGTGGTGATGGGTGTTTGCGCACGTCACGAGTTTGTCCAGCCCAACGGCTGTGGGGATTTGCAGAAAGGGGAACGGTCAGATAATACCTCCTTCTATTCTCAACGAGCTGACCGAACCAAAACGCAGGTTCGTGAACACCGACTACGTCTTTGGGTCCATTCTGCGACACAAGCATCCCCGCATCCGTAAATTGACGTCATACGACATCGCCTGCATCTGGAGCGTCTACATCTGGGAGCGGCTCGAGGGGCTACCCGACCTCGTGAGGGCCTATCTGACCATGGCCCTCATGCGCTTCGTTATTCCCAAAATGCACATCCACGGCCACACGCTTCTATGCCAAATCTTCTACTCCCTCAACCTGATGTGCGGCGCCGCAGAGACGGACGGCGAGGGAATCGAACGCCCCTGGTCTAGCATCAACGGCCTAGGCGCAAGCACGATGCGGATGGGGCCTGGGGCGCGCCATGGCGTTTTGGATAACCAATGGTCCTATTGGAATTGGGAGAAGCTTGTCGGCCTCGGTACGTCTTGTATATAAGGCTGACTTGTAACGCTAACGCTTCATAGTTGCAATGCTCCGCCGCCGCATGGATCGCGCGCGTATTGAGCTCGCTCGCCAAACGGAGGCCTTTGAATCGTTCTCTCGCGAACAGGCCGAGCATGTCCCGGCGTGGAGAACGAAAGTAGAAACGTTCGAGGCTGAGATGGCGAAACTGGGTGGCAGGGCTGGGACGAGCGTTCCAAACAACCCATACGAAGTGAAGGTCCAAGGTACGCCCGGGAATGCCCGTTGTGATATATATACTGACGCCGACCTGGCAGGTTTGACGGAGGCGCAGGTGCGCCTGCAATTCAATAAGGAGGAGCAGCTGGAGGCTCAGCGCGGCGTGCCGTCTCTTCACGACGTGACGCCAAGCAACTTCATTACGACGGGCTTGGATATCGAGAATGAGCAGTGAGTTTTTTTTCCTAAGCTGGCTTGGGAGGCGCTAACAGACAAACTTTCAGGCGTCGCGTCCGCGTGCAAGCCGAGCTGAAGAAGGCGCACACCGCAGGGATGGAGATCGACTTGACGGCAATGCGCACGGCGCTGAGTCGCCGTATCGTGCGATTTCGCAAACTGCAGGCGACGTACACCCCAGCGGCGCTCCAAGCGCTAGGTGACATGGCGATCCCCCAGGACGCGCCGATCGAGAAAATGCCGCTGCTACTGCCCTCGGGGCTCACTGCGGCGCAGCGGGCGACTTGTAAACCAGGGCTGGCCGACATCGAGGAAATGATGCGCGGGGCGCAATGCCGCGAGGCGCTCGTTAAGCTGCGCATGCAGCTCCACATCAAGTCCCGGCTCCTTATCTACAAGGGCCTTCACTCGCGCGCTCAGGGATCGAATACGCGTTCGCGGACCATCGTCGCCCGGAATGAGAGCAAGATACGGCTCCATTCCGAGAAGTACCAGATGGCGTGGGAGGCGATTCGGCAGCTGCTGCCCGACAACGACGCCTCCAAGGTCGGATGGCAACGGCTGGACGCGGCGGATGTGCGCACGATGGAGGATATCGAGGACGTGGAGAAGAAGCGGGCAAAGGCAAAGCGGATGGACGAGAAGTTGCAGAGGAAAAGGGCAGAGCTCCGGGCCATTGGTCTCTTACGCCAAGAAGACGACGATGCCTCGGAATCCGACGGGGAGTTGGAGGACGTCCAGCCAGCCCAAGCAAAAGGCAAGAAGGGCCGACACGCCGAGCGCGGGGGCACTGAGAACCGGCGCCAGCTCTCCTGGATCTGGACTGTGGCGGGAATGGGAGGAACGGACGCAGAGTTGGAAGACGGTAAGTTATTATCTATGAGAATAGGGGGGAAACCAATTGACGGTTTCGTCTCAGCTCTGCGGATTGAGTGGTCCAAGGCGTGGGCACGTACGCGTCGTTGGGGCGAGGAAGTGGAGCTGCTCGACACGGAGTACCTCCGTGTTTTGGATTCGTTCCAGCACGAGGCCAACCAATGGGATACGCTAGCCTCAAACGTCCCAGCGGACCTGCTGCCGGCCGAGGAAGCGCAGGGGGCCGTGGCTTTCGCAAAAAAGCAGGCGGCGATGTTTTTGGACCTAAAAGCACGAGGGATAACGACGTGGACGGAGGTCAAGCTGAGCCGGGGCAAGAAACGGCCGCGAGCGGCGGCAGCACCTTTGGGGTCGGAAATGAAGGACAACGAGTCCGACGACGATGACGAGTCGGAGGACGACGAGCTGGGCGGACCTGTCAGCGACGAGGAGTTTGTGATGGGCGGGGAAGGTGACGAGATGTAGTGGCCCCGCGCCCCGCGCTTTCCTTCCGCCCCTCGCACTCGCTCCCCTTCCACCCCTCGCGCTCCTTTCCCCCACCCGCCCGCTCGCTCCCGCCCCCGCGCTCGCTCCCGCCCCCGCGCTCGCTCCCGCCCCTTGCGCTCGCCGTGCTCCGGCTCGCCCCCTGCGCGCTCCCCGCCTCCCTCCCCTCGTGCTCCTCTCTCCTGCCCCCGCGCTACCGCCACTATTTGTCCACGCCGGCAACGGTGCCGCCCGGCGTGCCTGCGCCCAATCACCATCAAGAACGGTGGTGGGCAGCGGGCGGGAACGGCCGCGCGCAGCGGGTGGGAACGGCGGCGAGCGGGCGGGAATGGCAGTGCGCGGGGATGGCAGCGCCCGGCGTGCCTGCGCCCAATCACCATCAAGAACGGCGGGCACGGCGGCGCGCAGGGGGCGGGAACAACGACGCGCAGCGGGCGGGAACAACGACGCGCGAACAACGACGCGCAGCGGGCGGGAACAGCGGGCGGGAACAGCGGGCGGCGCGCAGCGGGCGGGAACGGCGGCGCGCAGCGGGCGGGAACGGCGGCGCGCAGCGGGCGGGAACAACGACGCGCAGCGGGCGGGAACAACGACGCGCGAACAACGACGCGCAGCGGGCGGGAACAACGACGCGCAGCGCGGGAAGGGCGGCGCGGCGGGCGGGAACGGCGGTGCGCAGCGGGCGGGCGGGAATGGCGGCGGCGGGCGGGAATGGCAGAATGGTGGCGCGCAGCAGGCAGGAATGGCGGCGGGAGCGGCGGCGGCAGGAACGGCGGGGCGCATCGGCAATAACGGTGGCAGGGCGCGCGGGCAGCGGGCGGCAACGGCCGTGGGCAGCGGGCGGGGCATATGGCAAATGTAGCTGAAAATAGATTTATTCACGTGAACCCCGGTCCCAAAGCGAGCCCGTCCCGCCGAAATAATATTCCTGATTTTTGGGCCGTAGCGGCGGCAGCCACAGCGATCAATTCTGATGGGCGCCAGAGGTGCCGGGATGGCCAGCGATGCCGGGGGGAGTGCGAGGGCCCGAGGGAAACCTCGAAAGGGAAACCCCTGAGATAACGCATTATGCCTTTGGGAAGCTCAGGGTACTTAACAGGTTATTCTGACCTCATTATATGACGGACGTTCTTTACTATTTTTCCGCAATAGTTTAGAATCTTGTCGTCCGTTCACCCAAAAATGCTTTTTAGGTACTACTAGTACTTTTGTAGCATAAAAATGAAATACACCAAGTTCTTTTTGTTTTTGAAAGACCCCTGGTGTGATTTTTAAGGGCTTTGTTCAAGAAACCAGCAATCGTAAGGTGTTTTTGGCTTAATATGACGGACTTAGAACTTTTTTCTGTTTTTGTCTATCAAATATGCCTAGGCGCCTCAGACCATAAATGCCTAGCGCCTGTCCTTGTTCTCATCTTGGACAGGGCCTAGCGCTCATTTGCCTGGCCTAGGCACTTGTTTGGTGCCTAGGCCGTATTTCTACGTCTCGAGTCTCTACTTTGTTGCGTGATATCGTTCATCTCTGCGCGGTTTCTGACTGCTCATCATGGGGATTTCCTTGATATGAAAGGTTGGGCCTTCTAACGTCGATCTTTTATAACCGGTGTCAAGTTTTTAGCCTTCTTTCCCCATAATACTCGCGTATCAGATCTCGTTGTCGCGTAGGTTCCGATCATCAATCGCAACGAAACTTGCTTCTCTAACGGGATTTTAACTGCTTTGTTCCTTGGACAACTCTGCACATGGAAGTCAACGGTTATATTTGTCCTCCGCGTGTGTTGCCTAGGGACTCCACAATGTTCCTAGCCATCGTTTCCCTTGGCCTAGGCGTCGAGCCATGCGCCCTAGGCGCCTTTAGCCTATGAGAATTTTCAAAATTTCCATGCGCTACCTCTCTCCCCCTGACTTAAACTTTTAAGCGTCCTCGCTTACACGCGTTTTCAGTCATCGGGGCTCCGCAGCTCCGGAAACATTGTAACGATGCTTCATTCTTAACCGTGTTTTTCACAGATTGTCCGTTTCCCGCATGTGTCCTCCTAATACGCTATAAAGGATCTCCTTCTGCGCTTTCAGTAAGACCCATCTCGTTTCCACCACGCTCCTTTATCATGGCCGCCGCCGAGGCTGGAGCCGACTTCGTCACTACTTATCAGGAATTCGCGTCGCTGCATGCTACACTGCCGCCCGCCACGGTGTCTCTTCTTTTGAACAATGCCATTAATCGCGCGGTATGTTGCTAGCGCCCTGCCTTTTCCCGCATCCTGACTGTCTTTGCTCCCCAGTCCCCGCTTTATGCGTTCAAGGAGGGGCTCATTCATCCGTCTCAGTCCACCACTGTTGCCTGCTTGAAGGGCCTCTCAGTGCTCATCAAGGACAACACGATCAATAATCCGAACTTCAATCCCCCGAAGGTTGCCGTCGGCGAGATTCAAGCCATGCTGGACTGCTACACGCACATGTCGGATCGTAAAGCCAAACGCGCCGCCGAGGCTGCTGCCGCTAAAGCTAACGATAAGGCCTCCGACAAGGTGTCTCCCAAGGGAAAGGGTAAACCCCCCAAGGCTGCGGACAAGCCCGCAGATCCCAAGGTGCGCTCCCTTTCAATTTATCCGCTATCTCTGCTCAGCCTTACGCCCTTGCCTAGGCCGTTGTGGTGAGCATGCCTTTCCACGTATTTGATTGTGGCACTCAAGTCGGAAAGATTGAGCTCGAAAGTGGGTCCGAAGACAACGACGACGCCAATGCTGACGAGGTATTTGTACTTCAGCTATCCTATTCCTGTCTCGCAAATTCGACGACTTGCAGATGGATGTTGACGACGGTTACGAGCTCAAACCCAAGCCCAATTCTGAGAAGGCAGGGTCCGGGACCGTTCCCAAGTCTCTCAGTTTCAAGAAAGGACAGGGCCCCATCGAAGTACGCTCCCAAATTCGTCTTATCTCGCCATATCCAACCTGACTTTCCTTTTCAGATTGTCAAATGCCCCAACTGTTTCAAGCCTTTCTCGTCTAAACACGTCTGCGATGCCGGTCCCGAGAACCAGTCCACCGCTCGGAAGGACAACGCCACGGAGTCGGCCATAGAGACCAGGAGTGCCAAGTTTCGCAAGGAGAAGAAGGTACGTCCCCCTAGGCGTGTTCTTCGAACCGCCTAGGCGTCTTTTTACGCCCTAGCCCCTTTACTTATTATCGCATCCTCCAGCTGGCCGCCAAGCACGCCGAGCTGGTACGTCTCGGTTCTTGTTACCGTGCCGGGCCTTATCTCCCTGCATGTCCTCAGATGCCCGCGGCTGAAGTGGACGATCCTGCCGAGGGTAGCAAGAGGTCTCGCAAGAAACGCAAGGTCTCTACTCAGGAACCTGAGGAGAACACTGGTTCGCAACCCCTTGCTTGCTTTTAGCTGGACTTTAACAATCCTCCTCCACAGAATACACCGAGGACATTTCTTCCGATATCATCGATCGTGCCAAGTCCGTTATTGGCGAGACCCTTGAATCTTCTCCCCTGTCTATCGAGAAACGGGTTCTGGAGCTCAAGGTCGAGATCGACAATGCTACTCATCGCATCAAGCACTACCTCAGCATTCGGGAGTTCCTTATTGCCGAGGTGGCGACGCTTAATTTCAAACTCCTCAAGTTGAATGATGGAAAGGGAGCTGACGATGAAACCGTCGTGCGTTATTTATTCCAATTGATCTCTCTTCGATCTGACAGTCACGGTTAGGCTTAATTTCAGCGGCTAGGCCGATGAGCTCTTATTCCCGATACTATCTTCCCTTGTTCTTCAACAGAACTCATTCCTTACTTCAACAGTAAATACACACTCTTTCTTGTTCGTCCGGGGATTAGCAGTAGTCCTTCCCTGTCTTCCTAGTCACCGTAGCAGTATCTGTCAATCAATTGATTGAAAGGTCATGATCGGCGCGTTGTAAGATCTCATCTCTGACACATGCCTAGGCGTATATATACCACCTAGTAGTGCGCCTAGGGCTGTCAATCCTTGCCTAGCGCCCCTTTAGAACTCATGTTTCCTCGAAACGAGCTGGTTGAGTTCGCGTTATATATGCTTGAGGACCAGAAGGTACCCATTTCTGACTTTTTACGTCGCGCATTATATTTCTAACTCGAACTGTCTCAGCCCGCCAATGTCTGTGCTACCTGTCACGAACACAAACTGGCCTGCATCGTTTACACCTGGGGTCGCGCTTGTCACTGGTGTGAACGGCGCCAACTCCCTGGTTGTTTCCTGCTTAACCAGGATGCTTGGGCGGAATACTCTTTAATCCGCCGTTCGGAAATCCTGACTTGTAAGCCTTCCTTTTTGATACTACTTCGCTTTCCGACTTGTTTTGTATCAGCATTCCCTTTCGGGCGGGATCGCTACTCTTTTAGAGAGCTCAGGCCCTATGTTCCGGAGGCCTTCCGCTACCTCCGCAGGGGATACTTCAACGTTGTCCGTCGTCAGCTGAAGGAACGTATTGCCACCATGCAAGGCCTAGCAGAGCTGCAACAGCTGTATTCTGAGTGGACTTATCTGGGTTACGGTCCCCACGCCGTCCAATGGATTGTGCGCCGCCTGGCTACGCTCCATGGTTTTGACGCAGTCGTGGTGCTACCCCGATCTCAGTATGTCCCTTTGCTAGCCTGCCCCGTCCTATTCTTACTGGTCCCATTCTTTGCTCGCAGAATCGTGAACTCCACTGTTATGTAGCGTGTTCTTTAAAGACTTTTAGTTGCTCAGATTTGAACCGATATCACAATTTCTACCCGCCTAGGCATAAACATAGTCCCCCTAGGCCAGATATTATGTAGCATTCTTAGTTCGCTTCGAGCGCCTAGGCCCTTCTTCTTCTACGTCTGAGTCCAGTCCGAACGGTTCCAACTCATCCTCTTCACCTAACTCTGATTCCGACGTTTCAGGCTCCTCGTATTCTTCCTGAGTCGTTCTGATTCGCACTCTATCAAATAGCAAATCTTTGCCTTTATACGAAGGTTTCTCAGTAGTATCTTCTTCTTCGTTCACTAACTTCTCTAGGGTCTCCTTCGAGATGTCGATGATCTTATGAATATTTTTAGGCAGGCGAATGCTCTGTCGGGCCTCGTACGGAATAACCCGATGTGGTGTGGACTACGGTATTATACACGTCTTGGACAATTTGTGTCCTAGTGTGACGTTTATAAATGTTGTTCG